>VKON01002321.1:488590-571372 GCA_009741485.1 Malurus cyaneus samueli
AGGGGAGAGAGCGGGACAGAAACGGGAGGAAGGGGAGGGGAGGAACGGGGAGAGAGCGGGGACAGAGCGGGGAGAGAGCGGGGAAAGACGGGGAAAACGAGGAACAGGCGGGGAAAAGAGAGCGAGGAGGAGAGAGAGAGGGAAAAACAGGGGAAAACGGGGGAGAACCGGGGGAGAAACGGGGAAGAGAGCGGGGGAGAAAGAGAGGAGGAAACGGGGCGGGACCGGGAAAGGATCGCATCCCTCTGTCCAACCCGCCTCCGCCCCATTTTAGCCCCGCCCCTTTCAGCCCCCCGGCCCCTCTGGGGGACCAACCGCCCCCATTCAGCTGGACTTTCGGGGCCCCCCGGGGTCACAATCCCAGGACCCACGGGCCCCCTTTGTTTTCCGGGCCCTTGGAACCCTTCCAAACCCGGGTTCCGGGGGAAAATCCTCGTCTTCTTTTTTTTTTTTCTCTCCCCGCTCTCTCTCCCCGCTCTCTCCGAGCGGTGCCAGAGTGGGAATTGTGGTCGCTCCCGGCCCGTTCCCTGCTGTCTGCTCGGTCGGGACCGCGGCGGGATATCTGGTGGCAGTTTGGGTTGGGAGAGACCTTAAAGATCCTCCGGTTTCACCCTGGAAATGGGCAGGGACACCTTCCACCAACCCAGGGTGCTCCAAGCCCCGTCCAACCTGGCCTCGGACATTCCCAGGGATGGGGCAGCCACAGCTTCTGTAGGCACCCTGTGCCTCCCCACCCTCACATGCAGTTTGTAACCCTTTTTCTTTTAATTAATTGCATTTTATACCATTTCCCCTGCAGTTTCTTCTGCAGCAGTTTTTACTCAATCTGAACAGAAAACTTTGGCGTTATTTTAGGTCATTTTGGGGGTCATTAGAGGTCATTTGGAGGTCACTAGCGGTCATTTGGAGGTCATTAGAGGTCACTAGAGGTCATTGGGTTACTTGAGGTCAAGCATCATCTTTCCAGAAAACTTTGGGGTTACTTCAGGTCATTTTTTAGGTCATTTGGAGGTCACTAGAGGTCATTTTGGGGTCACAAGAGGTCATTGGGGTTACTATAGGTCATTGGGTTACTTGAGGTCAAATGTGTTCTGAACAGAAAACTTTGGGGTTACTTTAGGTCACTTTTTAGGTCACTAGAGGTCATTTAGGGGTCATTAGAGGTCATTTTGGGGTTACTAGAGGTCACTGGGGTTACTAGAGGTCATTGGGTTACTTGAGGTCAAATGTGTCCCTGCTCCTCTTGTGCCCATTTTTTTTGGGGGGGTTGATGAAATTCCAAAACTCTCCAGCTCTGTCTCTTCTGGCTCAATCTCTGTCCCCCCCACACCTTCACCTCCTGCAGCCACAGATTTTGGGATGGGTTTAAAAGAAACCAACACAGTTTAAAACTTTAAACTGACTTTACTGGGCTGGAAATCATGAACAGCACCCATCACCAAGGGTTAGGTTTTAATCAATAATAAATTTAATCAGTACACAGCTAAATAATCAGTCTTTAATAAATAGGCCTAAATTAGCCAGGAGTGACAATGAAAGTCTGCAAAGGAAAACATATTTAGGGAGTTAAGGGAGAGTTTTGAGGTTCTTTTTCTTTTTTTTTTTTTTTTTCTTCTTTTTAAAGAGTATTTGAAAAGCCTTGAAGCAGTATTTGAGTATTTGAAAGTCTTTGAAAGCCTTGAAGTCAGGTTTCCATCATCCCAGCTGAGCCACCATGATTAGATTTATCCTCAGTCACCCGACAGTTGCTAATTAAGTGATTGTGTGTTGATTTTGAAACATTTAATTACAACCTGAAGATCTCAATATCAAAGAGTTCGACATCCAATGACCAGTTTTACAGCCTGGATTTCAAGCAGGAAAATCCAGCTCTGCTTCAGGGTAAAGTCTTCAGGGTTAGGTGAGATTTTGGGAAGGAATTGTTCCTGTGAGGGTGGGGAGGCCCTGGCACAGGGTACCCAGAGAAGCTGTGGCTGCCCCTGGATCCTGGCAGTGCCCAAGGCCAGGCTGGACATTGGGGCTGGGAGCAGCCTGGGACAGTGGGAGGTGGACGGGAGTGGACTGAGATGATATTTTAGGTCAGTTCCAACCCAAACTGTTGTGTGATCCCACGATGGTGAAGTCCCACAAAGGCGTGGTCAGTGCTGTGGTCAGTGCTGTGGTCAGCGCTGTACAGGGTCATTGCTGTACAGGGTCAGCACTGTGGTCACTGCAGTGGTCAGTGCTGTCATCAGTGTGGTCTCCACAGTTGGGCTCTGTGCTCCCCATCGCTGTTTGGACATTCTGCCAAACCCTATAAAGACCCAAAGAACACCATTAACATCCCATAACCCAGCTGCAGTGCTCCTCAGCACCCCCTGGATGACCCCAGCCCTGGGTGACCCCATGCCTGAGTGACCCCACCCTTGGGTGACCCCACCTTTGGGTGACCCCACCTTTGGGTGACCCCATGCCTGAGTGACCCCACCCTTGGGTGACCCCACCTTTGGGTGACCCCACCCCTGGGTGACCCCAGCCCTGTGACCCCACCTGCTCACCCACCGAGGGTCAGCCAGCACCAGCAGCCGCCTCCAGGGCCCCGGGGATCCCGTCCATCCTAGGGCTGACCACCACAGCCACGCCACCACCCTGGGGTGCACAGGGTCAGGTAGAGCACTCCTGTCATCCTTCATCACAGAGCTCATTAATTAAATGTGAGATAAGGATGAGAGACATGGCAGGAGGCAAACAGAGACTGGAGAGAGAGCAGGAGGCTGGAGAGCAAAGAGGGAGATGCAGAGGGATGGGGAGAGGGTGCAGGGGCAGAGAAAGAGAGAAATATGGGCAGAGAGAAGGCAAAGAGGGAGATGCAAAGGGATGGGGAGAAGGTGCAGGGAGAGGGCAAAGAGCAGACACAGGGAAAGAGAAAGGGCAGAGAGATAGCAGATAGGGCTGAGAGAAGCACAGAGAGGGAGGAGCAGCAGGGACAAGGGAGGGATGGCGAGGAAGAAGAGAGGGCAGAGGGTAAGGTCAGAGAGAGGAGAAGCAGACAGGAGAGGCACAGGCTGGGAACAGAGAGAAAAAAGGCCCAGAGAGAGCGAGGAATGAGGCTGTGAAAGGAGAGAGGCAGGCACAGGGAGGAAAGAGGGATGAGAGAGAATTCAGAGCTGACCCACACAGCAGGCAGGAGGCACAGGGAAGGAGCTGAGGGCAGAGAACACGCAGAGATCAAAGAGATGCCACAACACCCTGCTACCCACCCCTTCCTTAGACGGGAGCCAGCTGCCCTCCTGCTGCCCCAGAACCCCAATCCCTGCTCCTTCTGCCCTACATCCCAGCCCACCCCAAAAAAAACCCGCCAGAGCCACGCTGCAACCCCAACCCAACCCTCAGCTCGGCTGTGCCCCTGCCTGGCACCCCAAAACCCCCTCCCCATCCCTCCCTGGGTGTTGCTGCTCCCCATCACACAGGAGCCGGCGCTTACCAAGGATTACAACACTCTTTATTCCCACGCAGCCGTTTCACAGAGTACAAACACGAGACAAGACACCAACACCCACAGCCCCCCCAACACCCACCAGCACCCCGAGGCTGCTCCCCGCTCTTCCACCGGGCACCCAACCCCGCTCTGACCCTCAATCCCTGCACGCCACGCCAGCACGGCAGGGAATTCCACCCCTCCTTCCTCCTGCCCACCACAAAGCACCTCTTTTTCCAAGTGTTGGCACCAGCCTGTCACCACCACAGCACAACAACCGAGGTTTCCAGAGCCCCACGGATGAGTTTGGCTCCCTGAACCAAACCTCAGCACCACAGAGAGTCACAGGGTGACACGGTCCCAAGGTGTCACAGCGTCCGGTGATGGCAGCGCTCCGGCTGGGATCTGTGCCCCCAACACCTACCTCTGGTTGAGTCTGTGAGCTCCAAAGGCCTTGGTGGCAGCTCCCAAGGACAGGGGACACCCACAGATGTCCCTGTGAGGGGACAGCGCACGCTCCATCCCGCCCCACACTGCTGACAGCAGCGTGGGCCACCTACAGCACCCTAAAAGGAAACCCCGGGGAAAAGCTGCAAAACCCCTCCTTGAGTCCTCATCAACATGGAAAGCTGCAAAAAAAAAAAAAAACCCAACCCAGTCCCACACCAGTGCTGTTGAACATCCAGCTCCATCCCGCCGGTGCCGCCACTGCGCCGGCCGCGTGTCACCGTGTCACCTTCACCCGGGGCGGCGTCCCGGGGCTCTGGGGTCCCGTCCCTCGGCCTCCTCGCAGCACGGCCGGGTGGCAGCGGCGTGGCCACTGCGGGGGGGGCTGTCTCCTACCCTACAAAGACTCAGGCTGACGCGAGAACAGTTTTTGGCTGGGCGGCGGGGCCGCGCCTACGAGGTCAGGTGCCGCGGGGCTGAGCGCAGCCACAGCCACAGCTGGGCCGCCACCACCAGGGTCACTCGGGCACGCCGCTCCCCTGACGAGCTGGAGGCTGCCAACACAACAAGAGCCACGTCACACGGTGCTCTGGCACTCGTTCCCCCCTCAAATCGTGCCAGGCTGGTGCCCACCCAAGTGCCCAAACCATTGCTGGGCCACCCAGGCTCTGCCCGTGGCATCTGCTCCGTTCTGCACCACGTTATGGAGCATCACCTCCCTCTCAACTGCCTGCCAGCTCCTCAGAACTTGCCAGCAGTGGCTTCAGAGCCCTCAAGTGACAGGGACAGGACACATCTGGCTCCGTGCCCTTCCCACCCCTCCTGTCTGCAGCATGCCATGTGTCCCAGCCGCCTTCCCCACGCTGCTCGCCCCACAGCCCCTCGGTTTGGGGGTGGCAGTCCCTGCTGTGCCCACCCCAACCCCGGTACTTGCCCCTGCAGCTCTTGCCGTCCCCCTGCAGTGTCCCTGTCACACAGCTGCACAAGGGCCCGTCCGCCCGGCTCGTGCAGATCTGCTCACAGCCTCCGTTGTCCTCGCACCAGTCCGACCCTGGGCACAAACGGGGACAGCTGAGCCGCGATCCCACACCCAGACAGAGCCCCACAGCCTTCACTGGGGTCACACACTCACGCTTCCTCCTGATAGGGCCCACTGAGAGGATCTGCTCCTTGGACTCCTCGGCGAAGGCGCTGGCCATCCTCGCGTGCTGCGGGCAGTTCTGTTCGGGGATAAATGCCACCTCTGTCACCCTCAGCCTCTGCCCAGGCCCTCTCTGTGCTCCTCCAGCTGTCCCAGCTCCCAAATGGACCCTGAACCAGGCTCAGAGAGCTCAGGTCCTGCAGTGACCTGCCTGTGACAGAGCATCTCCTCCCCGTGCCCAGAGGGACACACAACCCTCCCATATCACCCTAGGGCTTCATCTCTGGTCACCTCTGCGATGCCACATCCACAGGGCTCGCTGCCCTCTGGCAGAGCCCTTCAAACCAAGCACTCCACCCCTGGGCACTCACGATTTTACAGGAGTATTTCTCGGAGTCGCAGAGGGAGACGGCGCAGTGCAGGTGAACCTCGTCGTAGTCGCCGATGAACTTGAAGACGGTGACGTGGAAGCGACACGTCAGTGACACGCCGTTCTCCTCGATGCCAATGGTGTTGTCCTTCATGTTCTGGCACCTGTGCAAAGCACTGATGTTCAGCACCACCCTCCTGTGACTGGGACCCTCCCTCGAGGGGTCCCTGTCCCCATAAGGTCCCGCTGATGGGTGTTTAGACACTGCCATGGTTTGGCTGGACCAGGGTGCCATGTCCTGCCTGTGTCACCTCTCCCTGGCATTTCCAGCTTGTACTCCCACTTCCCAAAATGTCTGTGCCATGATCCATATTCCCTCATCTCCTAGGGATGGGTACTGCCCTCAGCATCGTTAACACAAGGAAGGTTCTTCTCTGTACACCTCCTTGTCATATGCAGGGCTTCTGGCGATGTCTACATCCAGCAATTAACTCCTGCACCAACAGCACTGCTCCTCACCCTTTCCAGATTTTGCTCAACCATCCCATGGGCCAAAAGGTCCCTTCTCCAAGCAATGCCAGCACCCTTTGAGCACCAACAGACACCATGAACCCAGCTGGCCCACGCCGCTCACCCTCCCTCGATGATGAAGTAGCGCAGTTTGTCGTTGCTGTCCCGCGAGGGGGTGGCGTAGCACTTGTTCAGCATCAGGATCAGGTGGTTGGAGTCGGCCCCCACCACGAAGACACCCACGTAGAGCACGTCCCGGGTGGTGAGCACCACCTCGCCCTGCCGGTACGGGTGCTTGTAGGACGAGTTCTTGTACAGGGCCATCTTGGTGGTGAAGCTGCCTTCCTGCGTCGGCACCGTCAGGTTGATCACACTAACAGTGACAAGAAAAATAAACCTCAGATGGAAGAAAGGTTTGGAACTCCCAAACTGCCACCTTGCTTTGGAAGCCTCGCTGCCTCACCCATCTGTGTGACAGGCCCTGGCTCCTACCTGAGCATCGGCCTCACAACTGAGTCCAGGGAGATCTTGATGTCCAGCTCATAGGCACAGGAAAACTCCACGTTGATGGTTCTGTCGCGGGTGATGATGTTGCCCGTGTTGTTGGCACTCTCGATCCACACTGTGTTCTTGTACACTATGTGAGTGCTGTTGGACTGCAGAGGGAACGCAGGGCACTGCTTAGTTCTATCCCCGCTTCCCTGCTCCTGGTGAACACCTCTAAATGAGCTGTGTGACACTGCCCCTCCACCTCTGGCCAGAAAGGGCATGGAATGGTGGGGCTTGGAACTGCTAGGCAGGATTCTTACTCTGGAAAACCTTCCTCTGCTCTCCTCAACCCCCAGAACATTAAAGCACCTCCCAAGCATCGCTTGCACCGGCCTGGCATTGAGCTGGACTGCAGTGGCTGTCCCACACTCGCAGCCCTGTGTGCCCCATGGCCCAACTCACCTGCACCAGGTTGCCACAGTTGCCTTTGGTGTTGTTGATCTGGAAGGAGATGAAGTCCTCCCCTTCAATGCCGGGGCAGTGGCGGTCATTGACCCGCACGCCCTCGCGCTCAAAGCCCAGCTGGAACAGCTTGCACTTGGAGATGGACACCTCCATTTGGGCGGCCTTGCAGGTCACCTCTGCATCAATGATGTCGTGGGTGGCTAGAGGAGAAGATGAGACACCTTTAGATCACCACAAATGGCCCAGAAATGGGCTGAGATCGTCTCCTGTGATGTTCCCTGTCTGTTCTACATCCCTGCTGCTCAAAGTGCTCCCAAGCCAGAGATGCCCATAATGTGTGCCCCAGAAAAGCTGTTCCCTGCACCCCAGAAAAGCTTTCTCTGCTCCCTGCTCCCCCAAAAAGCTGTTCCCTGCACCCCGGAAAAGCTGTTCTCTGCTGCCTGAATTCCAGAAAAGCTGTCCTCTGCTTCCTGCTCTCCAGAAAATCTGTTCCCTGCCCCTTGCTCCCCAGAAAAGCTGTTCTCTGCTCCCTGCCCCCATCCTGATCTGTGCACTGTCAGGAAAACCCATCTTGGCAGAGGTCACAGCCCTCGGCATGTCCCTTCCCAAAACCCCGGTGGCACGATGGCCTAAGGTGGAGCTCAGCAGTGATCCCACAGCCAGGAGCAGAGCACTCACTGTTCCCATAGGGCCAGGAGCAGAGCACTCACTGTTCCCATAGGGCCAGGAGCAGAGCACTCACTGTTCCCATAGGGTGGGGGCTCGATGCAGCCGCACAGCTCCCCGCCGTTGTCCAGCTCGCAGGTGCGGTTGGGGCAGTCGGCGCCCACGCAGGGATCTTCCACCACTCCTGCTAAACAGCACAAGACACAGCACAAACACAACCTTTACCCTCACAGCACAGGGCAGCCACCTGCAGACCCTCTCCCCCGAGGGACACAACTCCCCTCAACCCGAACAGCCCCTGGTTCTCTTACAGCAATTCTCCTTCTCGATCCACTCAGTGCCCAGGATGCCGAAGGTCCGGCAGGCCTCCCCGTAGGCAGCCAGCGAGCCGCACAGCTGGACCTTCTTGTGGTTGTAGCAGCCATCCAGAAAGCAGGACTCGTAAAAGGGCACCGGGTCCAGGAGGCCGTAGCAGGGCTGGAAGGAGCCCTTCATGTCGGTCAGCTTCAGGCAGTAGCTGTCGCTCTGCAGCTCCTGGATCTGGACGTTGTCACAGGACGCGGCGTATTGCGAGTACTGCAGCTCGTTGCAGCTGTGGGCACCGGACACGTCGTGGGGGCTGCTTTCACGGCCAGCCCTGCTCCCATTCCCACTCCCACGTGGTGGTAAAGGGCTGTCTGATCCACTCACCTCTTCTGCATGCCGTTGGTTTTCCAGCTCTGCGCCAGCACCACGCTGCTGACGGCCGGCTTGCCCCGCAGCGTGGCGTAGTCGTCGGTGCGGTCGCCGTTGAAGTTGCCGCAGAGGCCGCACACCTTGTTCTGCAGCCGGTCCCCAATGGTGATCTTGATGACGTTGAAGCCGTTGTAGCGGATCTGGATGTCAGGGCTGGAGTCGATGACCAGGAAGCCCTCCTGGCTGAAGATCTTGGTGGACAGCCCCGTGACGAAAGGGATGCTCACTTGGCTTCCGTTCACCTGGCAGGAGAGAAAACATGAGGCTGATGTGCCTCCCATATCCTCTGTTTATGGATATGAGCGTGAGCCACTCATAAATTCCACAACTATCCCACTATCCCAGCTGTGAAAACACCAACAGCTGTCTGGTGTTCTTGTGGAAACCACTGTACAGCCTGGAGTGTCACCCAGTGTCCCCTCCCATCCCCAATCCGGAGGGGCTGGACACCCCTGACGAGACCCTACCTTGACGGTGTTCCTGTCATTGATGAGGATCTGCTCCTCGTTGATGTAGAAGTACACGGGGGAGATGATGGTGAGGTTGGGCGAGGACCACTTGTCGAAGTTGATGATGAGCTGGAAGGAGAAGTCGGGCAGCTTCTGGCAGATGGTGGAGAGGACGAAGGCGCAGTTGGCGGGGAAGCGGAGGAAGGCGCCGTCGAAGGTGCGGAAGACGCCGCCGCCGGCCGCCAGGCAGAAGGAGCTGCGCGTGCTGAAGCAGCCGCGGACGCCGTTCTGCAGAGCACACTCCTCGTCTGATTTGCAGTGCCGCGGGTCGCACTGGATCAGGTTGCGCCGGAAGCAGCGGCACCGCCGCGTGCAGTCCCCGCTCCAGAAGAGCTGCTTGGGCTGAAAGGGGAACGCGTCAACCGCTGCCCCATCGCCCTCTGAGGAGGTTTGGGATGAGGTTTACACCCCTCTGGCACACGAGAAGCAAGAGCGGGCAACGAGGGTGGAGGAAAAGGTGAAGAGAACCCACTGCCACCAACCCGGCAACAGTTCTGCTGCCCCCACACACCTCTGCTACCCCTACACACCTCTGCACTGCCACCACAGCCTCCCTCACCTCTTGTGCACACTCAAAAAACAGTGCTAAATATCTGCTTGGCCTCTTTCTCACACTCTGCCAGCCACCAACCCATCTGCAGGGAACCCCATCTGACAGCACCCCAATACTGGCTCCTCATGGAGCACAGACACCTCACACAGAACAGCTTCACTGGCACAAAACACAGCCCACTGTGACATGAGCCACGCTGTAAGCACAGCACTCTGCTGCATCAAACTCCTGAGCAACATCCAGCAGCTAAGAAAAAGCAAATTTCATGTGAAACAGTAAATCTGTGATGTGGGAGTACCTAGAATCACGTGATCATACAATACTGGAGTTTGGCACTCATCAAAACCAATCTTCCCAGTCCCCAGCCTTTCCTCCTGCCTCCAACAGTTCCCTCCTATGCTTACCTTCACCCAAAAACTATATGAGAATTTCTTTGGATAGAAAGACTCCCTGTGCAGCACACCGTGGAAGGACACCCCTCTCCTCTCTAGCCCTGCTACCAGCCCAGCCTGACTGTCATCCCTGCTCACAAATATCCTCCAGAGGACGGAAGCAAGCCCCACAAGCTGCATACCTCGTAGTATTTGCCATCAGAGTAGCAGCCACAGTTGTGGGGCAGGATGCAGCTCTTGCCATTGAGGACGTAGCCGGGGTCACACTGACAGCCCTCCACGCAGTAGTGGCTGCAGTCGCTCTTCAGGCGGATGGCAGCACACCGGGGCTGGCACAGGGACACACAGCTCTCGTAGTGGCTGTTGGGGGGACAGCTGACAGCTGAGCAGGGGACAAAACACACACAAATGAGCTCCATGGACTCAACCAACCAACCTGGCTCCCCATTGGGGACTGATTCAGCCCTGTCATGCACGGTGCCAGTCACTGGCCTCACCACCCCGTGAGAGCGGAGCCTCTGAGCCATGAGCTTGCTTGTTAGCAGGGGAAAACGACACAAATTTAATTTTCAGTCTCGTTAGCAAAGACAATTACTTCCCATCTGATTTGCCAGACAGATTGGCTGCCGGGGAGGCGTGCGGTGCCCATCCTCAGGAGCCTGATTGAACAGCACATCCTCATCTTATTGACAAGGGGCTGCAGCTTCATTAGAGCAAACACGGAGTGCTGGCTTCGAGGCTGGCTGGCACAATCCCTGCTTAACAGTGGGGGGATGGATGATGCCTTCTGACCTTGAGCTTTCCCTTTTTCCATCCCTGTCCCTTCTGAGTTTGAGCTTTCCCCTTCTGCATCCCTGTACCTTCTCAGCTTGAGCTTTCCCCTTTTAAATCCCTATGCCTTCTGAGCTTGAGCTTTCCCCTTTTCCATGCCTGTCCCTTCTGAGCTTGAGGCTTCCCCTTTTCCGTCTCTGTCCCTTCTGAGCTTGAGGTTTCCCCTTTTCTATCCCTGTACCTTCTGACCTTGAGGTTTCCCCTTTTCTATCCCTGTACCTTCTGACCTTGAGGTTTCTCCTTTTAAATCCCGGTACCTTCTGAGCTTGAGGCTTCCCCTTTCCATCCCCACTCCTGCTCTACCACACACAGTTTGTAACAACTCCAAGAGAATACAGTCTCCCAGATTTCATCCACCTCACCCAGCAACCATGGGAAGGGATCAGATTCCATCAGCCTCGCCCTCCCTGGCACCCCAAGAAAAGAAGGGCCTGGAGGCACTTACAGCACGAGGTGAAGTTCCTCCAGCCGGTGATGGCAATGCCCTGTGTCTGGCACGTGCTGGCGTAGTTCTGCAGCCAGCTGCAGGCCGTCTGCATGGCCCCTCCATCCACGCAGGTGTCAAAGAGGCAGTTCTTGTAGAAGAAACCGGGGTTGATCTTGCTGTGGCACTTGGCAAAGACACCGCTTTGGCTGGGGATGAGGCTGCAGAGCTGCTGGGGCTTCCAAAAGCCCTCCACCTTGCCGCAGGCTGGGCAGCGGTCGCCGCATCCCACGCGGCAGAAGGCGTCCCTCTTGGCCCAGCTCTGCACGAATTCACCGATGCTGCTGGCCGGTACGCCGCCCGCGGCCACCAGGTCATCCTCTGGGTTGCCGTTGTAGCGGCCACAGAGGCCATAGGTGAGGTTCTGAAAGCCCCGCGGGATGGTGACGGACAGGAAGGTCTTCCAGTCGTACACAACCTTCAGCCCGAAGTCGGTCTCCACCACAATGTGGAAGCCAAAGGCGAAGATGTTCACTTTGCCCTGGCCCAGCTTCAGGGGCAGGTAGAGACGCTCATCGTTGACCTGCGGGGAGGGTCAGTGGTGGGAAAGAGGATGGGGATGGGATGGGATGGGATGGGATGGGATGGGATGGGGATGGGGATGGGGATGGGAGCTTCCCCAGAAGGAAACCAATGAGGGCAGCTCGGCATTCCCAGAACAAGGTCCCTGATGACTTTGCCTCCATGTCTTGGGGTCAATCTCACAGTTTGGGACAGGTTTGAGCTGCAGGTCATGTGATCAGATCATGTGATCAGATGGTATGATTTACATGTCTCCCTGCCTTGTGTGTCAAGCTGTGATTGTCAGAGCCCACAGACCCCACCCAGCCAGAGATTTGATTGGATAAGAAGGTTCATGGGTGTTGACCCTGCAGAGCAAACAGCCAATGAGTCCTCAGCCTGGGAAAATTTTAGTATAAAGAGGCACAGCTTTTTGAAAATGAAGGATTTCTTTGAGCCGTCTGTGTCCTCTGTTCCCCCACTGTCACATCCATGCCCAAAACAAGGCAGCCAAGACAGAAACTCCTTCCAAAGGCTGTGCCTGGCAGCACCTTAGCACAAGGCCAAGCATGGCCTGACCTCCAGAAAACCTTGCAAGCCATAAGGCCCCTCATGTCTAGGGAATTTCTCCACAGTTTGGGAGGCAGAAAGGCAGAAACAACCCGAGCCCTCGTAGCCCTGCACTCGCTCACCATCACGGTGTATTTATAGGCACGGTGGATGACGATGTTGTAATTGAAAACCTCCACTACGACTTGTTTCACCCACAGTGCCAGAGAGGTGTCGCGATCCTCGTTCTTGGCCGTGACAGTGAACGCTGGGAATGTGTCTGAGCGCTCCACCAGGGGCCGGGAGATGGTGGTGCACAGCACCAGCTCGCAGCTGCTCTGGAAGTCGAAGGCGTAGCCATCAAAGGTCAGGTAGTGCCCGTAGCCCGAGATGATGCAGGAGGCGTCGGTGCGGACGTGGCAGTAGAAGAGGCCGTTCTCCTCCAGGCAATACTCATCGTCCTTGCAGGACACGTTCTCGCAGTAGACGCTGTTGTCAGAGCCGTTGCAGTAGCACAGGAAGTGGCAGGAGATGTCCATCCAGAAGGTCTGGTTGGTGGCCAGCTGCCGGCCCTCGAAGTTGCAGCCGCACTCGCGGCGGGGGATGCAGCGGGTGCCGCGCAGGGCGAAGCCCTCGTCGCACTGGCAGCCCTCGGAGCAGGTGTCCCTGCACACAGGGCCCGAGGCCAGGGTCTCACAGGTCTCCACGCAGCTCATGCACTCCTCAAAGTGGCTGTTCTCCGGACAGGCGAGAGCTGCAGGGTTGGCAAACACAGAGTCTGAGCCCCAGCTCCGACAGCACAGGGTGAGGAACGGGCAAAAAGTGGGTGGCGATTTGGGGAGAAAAGGGGAAACAGTCCCAGCAGCTTGTGGCCACTGGCTCATCCCATTCCCTCTGCAACCCCTTCCCCTCTCAGCCATCACTGCCCTCACATCTCAATCCTGTCCTGCCATGTGCCAAGTGCCACCTTCTCCTATTATTTCCCAAACAAACACCTCCCTGAAACCTCTGAGACAGGCACTGCCTTAGCATCACCGACTTCCACACTCAGGATTTCTCACATTTGCTCCTGAATTATGAATGTTCTCCCATCCACGGCGAGTCTACAGTGGCAGCTAAACCCCAGTGTTATTCAGATTATCCTCTGCTGGTGGCGTACAGCACCACCAGACACCATCTGCGGCTCTGACACCACGCTACAGAACTTCTGCTGCCTCCTGAACCGCAAAACTCCTGAAATGCCACCCTAAAACCGCTTCCCTGTGAAATCTGTCTCTGCTGGCACCAGAAACTACTGCCTGCAGCTCCAGCGCCCCGCACAAAAAGCTGCACCACCTCTGCACGCCCATAAATGCCCATCAAAGAGACCATGCCTGAATTTCGTGGGTTCCAAACCTCCTTCTCCCCACCCTGGGCGACAGAAAGCTTTGGAGGACTCACGGCAGAAGCTGTAGCTCCTCCACTGGCCAATGTCCACGTCGGCGTTCTTGCAGGCGGTGGCGTAGCGTGCCACCGAGTCACACAGCTCTGACACATTACCCCCACTCTGGCAGAGGCGGAAGAGGCACGTCCTGTAGTAGGCTGAGACGTTGACCACGCTGTGGCACTCCAGGAAGGAGCTGTTGGTGGGGTCGTTGATGATGCCGCAGCTGGAGCGGCTCCTGTAGGATTTGAGCAGCTCCGAGTCGTTGTTGCAAGCCATGAGCAGGTCCCCGCACTCGCCGTTGCAGATCTCGTCGAAGGTGGTCCAGCTCTCCAGGAAGAGCTCCACGTTGTCGGTGAATTTGCCCTTGGGCAGGTTGAACTCGTCGCTGGCGTTGCCGTTGAAGAGGCCGCAGAGGCCGCCGGTGCAGTTGAAGTAGGAGGTGGAGAGGCGGATCTCCAGCAGGCCCGAGTCGTAGTAGCTGATGGCCAGGGGCCCCTCAGACTCCATCACCGTGCTGTTGCTAGTCCGGTAGATTTCCAGGCGCCCAGAGGGGTGGAAATAGGGCAGCTCCACGTCGTAACCGTTCACCTGCGAGGAACGAGGTTGAGAGGCTTCAGGGAGGATGATGTGGCTTTGCCCAACCACGCCATGCTCATTGAACACTCCCTGACCCAGACCCACCCTCCAAGGCCCAGAGCCTCCCCTGAGTCAGGGTATATAGCTCCATCTTTGATTTGTGCCCCACAAAAAGAAACTTTTCTTCCAGAGAAAAAACAAAGTGCAGGAGAAGGCAGGAAAGCCTTCTCAGGAAAGAGGAGAAACAGCGCTGTGACAACAACTTCACACGGAAAGGGTCCCCACAGGATGGTTCAAGTGCCACTGTGGTGTCCACAGCCACAGACCCACGAGCCCTTCTCCACCACCCCCACCCTGTCCCAGGGCAGCACCTTTACCTTAATGTCCGACAGCCTGGTGCCGCCAATCTTCACCTCTTGGCCGGCCGCCTGGACCCGCACCACGCGCGGCCCGTTGGGAGCAGCACCGGCCTTCTTCTGGTTGATGTCCACCTCGATGAAGTCTGGCCTCTCTGGGCACGTCTTGAGCAGCGTGTAGGACTGTTCCAGCGGGTAGGAGAAGGTGACACCATCGAAGGTCTGCAGCACCTGCTCCTGCCCCACCAGACACACGGTTTCCCGCTGTGGGTAGCACCCCCGGTAGCCATCCTCGATGGTGCAGATCTCTCCCTCGGGGCAGGTGGTGTTGAAGCACCTGGCCTCCCCTCCAGCCTCACAGTGGCACTGCACAGAGCAGTCTGGTGATGCCCAGAAGGACTCGCCGACGGCGTGGTAGCGGCCGTTGACGTCGCAGCCGCAGCCCTGGACGGGGACGCAGCGGTCGGCGCTGAGGACGTGGCCCTCGGGGCACTCGCAGCCCTCGGTGCAGGGCGAGGTGCAGGCCAGAGGGGCAGTGAGGTCCGAGCAGGTGGCGGGGCAGCTGCTGGCACACACTGAGTACTGGCTGAGCTCTGGACACTGCACGGCCTCCGCTGTGGGCACAGAAGGGTGACAAACACAGGGACCAGGTTACGGCACCATTCGGGGACAGCTGCCACCTTCTCACTGACCACAGCAGGGACAGCACAGAGTGACCCATGAGCCCTGCTTGATGGTGGAAGAGGCCCCTCCATTTCCCTCCCAGGCCTCCCTGGGCTTCTCCAAACCAGCCCCAGAGCCACTGAGCTGCCCCCAGCTCTTTAAGGCTGCCAGGACAGTGGGCTGACGAAACAATCCCCATCCCAGCGCAGCCTCCTCCTCTCATCATGGGAGCTGATGATCTCCAGAGCAACGTGGAGCTCCCACCCCATGCCTGGCTTGTGCCACGAGAGCAAGGCTGTGATTTTGAGGAGAGGAGGGACCAATAGATTCTTCCCAACTCCTTCCACCCCAGGCAACTCCCCCATCACGCACCCCTGGCATCGCTCCCTCCTCCCGAACACTCACCGCATCCCGTCTGGCTGCGCCACTCTCCCACCGAGATGCCCAGGGCCTGGCACACAGCAGCATACGCCTGGATGGCCTGGCACAGCGCGGTGCCGTTGTCCTTGGCGCTGCACAGGTCGTAGACACAGCTGTGGACGAAGGCTGTGGGGTCCACGACGGAGCCGCACTCCCAGAGGGGCCCCCCGCTCTTGTTGATGAATCCACAGTACTCGGGGGTGAAATACAGCGCCTCGGTGGCGGCGTCGCAGAGGCTGCAGTTCTCCTGGCAGCCCGTGGAGCACCTCCTCTCGGGGTGGGGCACCTGCCAGCTCTCGCCCAGCTCTGGCACGGACGTGGCCGCCCTCCCGTCCGAGCGCAGGATGTCGTCCTCGGGGTCTTTGTTGTAATTGCCGCACAGCCCACACGTGGAGTTGATGTAAGAGCCCGGCACGGACACGGAGGCGTAGTGCTGCCCGTCGTAGGTCACCAGCAGGCCAAAGTCAGTCTCCAGGGCGGTGGACAGGCCACTTTGGTAGACCTTGATTGCCCCCAGGTCCAGGGAGATGGGCAGGGACACCACCAGGTCGTCCACCTGTGGGGACAACACCCGGAGCTGAGCCAGCGCGTGGAACAGCAGAGCCCTCGCGTGGGACACAGACAGGACAGCCCTGTGGTGGGGTTTCAGGGTGGGGACATGCACAGGGGGACGGTCACTGATCAGCCACAGGCATTTCCTGTCACCCGTGCCCATTCCCCAGGGGCCCAGAATTGCCATCCTGGTCCTTCTGCCACCTCACAGGAGCCGACCCAGCAAGTTGTCCCCTTCCAGCAGAACTCTTACCTTTGCCTTCCCAAAGCCGCCCTTGGGGAGAACAATCTTGTGCGAGTAGACCTCCACAAAAATATCCCTCAGCCAGGAGACGGAGGAGCCGCCTCGGTTCTCATTCTTGGCCTCCACGTTGAAGTAGGGCAGCTGGGAGCCTGGCCAGCACTGCCTGGCGAGGAGGTAGGAGCAGGAACCCTGGAAGTGAAAGAGGAAGCCGTCGAAGGTGTGGTAATGTGGATCTCCGAACACCACGCAGGTGCTGCTCTCCACCGGCACGCACTGGAAGAATTTGGCCTTCGTCTCACACGCCTCGAAGGGGCCACAAGCCATGTCCTGGCAGAGGATCTCATTGTTGAAGTCCAGGCAGCGGCACTTGGTGGTGCAGTTGGAGTTGTCCCAAAAGATCTCCCCTTGACGGAGAAACTGTCCTAGAAAGACAGAAAGGGAGAAACCCACGCTACATCACTTCTTGAAACAGAAACATGCTCAGAGCGCGCCCCTGGGGGGGTCTGCTGGTCCTGTGGTGGACACCACCACCAAAATGTCCTGCTGCTGGGCTCCTCAGCTGCTTTTTTGTGCAAACTCGCAGCAGGAGCCGTTCAGCAAACCCCAAGCTTTGTTTCCAGTGCGTGGTGCCTCCTCTTCAAGTCCTTCAAGACCCATGCCACGAGTCTCTGGAATGCCACGAGTGCTGTCACAAATCAGGGCTCAGTGCTGCAACACACAGGCTGCAAAACCTGCAGGCCATTCCATGCATTTTGGACACCCACCACTTTTGTTCTTCAGGGTGCAAGAAGTATTTGTGCTATTTTCCCAAAGGAAAAGCTCAGTTTCCAGCACTTTTGCTGCACCCACACCATCCCTCAGCTCTATTGCCACTTCCACGATTCCCCTGCTCACGTAGCTCTGCTGTCCAAAAAGTCCCTCTGTCATCAGCATCCCCAGGAGCAATTTACTCCCATTGAGGATGAGCTCGTAGTAGCTACAACACCAAAGAGCTGTTGATAAGCAGCTTCCACAGCACACACGAGTGATCACACAGCCCCAGACGGAGCAGACACCTCACACCGCCGGAGAGGGAGCGGCTCTGGCTGGTGAGAGACGGGAGAGGCAGTGGGAGGGCTGGAGAACAAGGGTGGCAAGTCCCCGTGAGAGTTTCTCTCTCTTCCATCTGGCCATCTTTCACACTCCTCCGGCGCGTGGCTTCCGCTGTGCGCTGCCTGAATTTACCTCTGCTAAACTTTTTGTTCTCTTCCCTGCCTCCTAACAAAAAATAAATAAAAAAAGCTATTTTCCTCTTCCACGCAACAAATGTCTCCTCTTGGCAAGGTCCTCGCTCCGGCCACAATGGTGTGAAGAATTTGGGAAAGGGGTGTCATTAGGATCCAACACCGTGTGCTGCCAGCTCCTCTCTTGGAGGGCAATCAGCTGTTCACTGTGGAGTTTAAATCTGATGGTGGGATCTACTCACACTCCTCTAGTCCCCTGCAAAGCTGAGGCTGCTTTCCAGCCTCTCTGCAAAGTCCAGCCTCTCTTCCTGGGGTCAGCAGCTGAACCTAAAACTCTGCTGGAGCTGCAAGAGCCTTGGAGTCTGGTGGAGCTTCTTCAGTACAGTCCTAAACTCGGGCATAAAGGAGCCACATGTGTCCAGTGTCCGTCAGCAAGCGACAATCCTCTCTTGCTGGAAAGACTCCTGGAGCACCGTGGGTGCCCCTGAGAGTTTTATTTGTCAATTGGAAATGCAATAATCTTTCAGCAGCAGAGTCCCTATGTGCATTGATTAATCCCTTTATGGCCCCGTGCTGTCAGTGACACAGGCACAGACTCTGTAACCGGTGCAGGCACGTGGCATTTGTCCTGCCTGGGAGACCTGCTGTTCCTCCTGCAGAAACAAGGGAAATGGCACCACAAGATCAGCTTCCCTAATTTATGGGCAGGAGGAAATTGCTGTCCCCAGGTCTTTGCTGTCATCACCAATTATCACAGGAACTCGGAGATGTGCAGGGGCTGAACCCTCTCTTGTGTTTCTGTCCCTGCAGCTGGTGGGGATGCCTTGGCAAGAACACAGATCATGCAGCACCCCAACAGCATCACCTTTTGCTACAGTGCACCCCAAAATCTGAGAACAAGCAATGCTGTTTCTCCCTTACCTCTCAGGCTGCAGCCGTTGGCGGGGTCTATTTCTCTGCCATCTATTTTGAAAGCCCAGCGCCCAGGGACATTTACATTGGTTGTTTCCTCAATATTGACAATGTCTGGGGTTCTGGAGCCTGGCATGCTGAAGAAGTTGGTGAGATTTCCACCATTGAAGCCAGCCTAAAGCATAGAGAGAGCAAACTCCATCACCCATCTTAGCAACGGGAAAGCAATGCTGCATTTCCTCATTTCTTTGTTTCACCCTGAGTGCATCTTCTTTACTTCTAACTGCTCTTTCCAGAGATTTCTGTTTTCAGGTAGTCTAATTTCCTGTTTTCAGGTAGTCTAATTTTCTGTTTTCAGGTAGTTTGGGTGCGAGTGAAAAGCTAAACAGGCAGAATCAATATATTACAGATCTGTATTTGTGTAGGTACATATGTATGTACATATAGATCTGAGGGTGTGTGAATTGAGCGGCCAAAATAAAGTCGGGAGCGATGTGGGGATGAAGGATTCCTGCATTCCTTTTGAAGGAATGTCCCCCTCCCCACCAGATGGATGGGCTGTGACGCTGCTGCCACCACCAAATTTTGGGGTGCTCATCCCACTGTGCCCAGGGGATGCTGAGGGGCTCAGCAGCCTGGGGGAGCAGGGACAGTTTGGGAAAGCCACAGGGACAGTTTGGGAAAGCCACAGGCCGTCATCCAAGAGCTCCCAGAGCTGGGGACACGGGAGCAGGAGCCTCACCTGTGCCATCACCCCGCCGAGGCCGGTGAGGGGGTCCCCTCCGCTGGCTGTGCCCGTGGTCCAGCTGATCTCATGGTAGTTAAACAGGGCGAAGGACGACACCCCGTCCGTGATCAGCACAGCCTGGAACGTGTTCACCTGGGGAAAACCACGGCCACCTTCACCAGGTGACACTGCTGCTCTCCTGCCCTTCCGCCACCTTCATCTCTGGCCTCACAGTGAAGAGCAGAAGTGGAATGAGACCCCAAAACATGCTTGTTGTTGCTGCCACAGCTCCAGCAGCTCCCATTCCTGCTCCTTCCTCCACCTGGGAGGGCGGCACGGCCGTTTCTGATCCAGCAGAACGCCAATAGATGGCAGCATGAGAATGAGCTCACAGGGAAGGAGCGGTGCGCAGGATTTGGGTGTTTGTGATCTGCTCTCTCCCATTACCCTATCCCAGCTTTATTCCTGCGTTATCTTTCCTGGTTGCCTTCCACATCCATATCCTACAACGCTGCTGAGGGTGGATTACAGCCAAGCCAGCCGTGTAGATCCCTGCACTTTGCCGGCTGCCAAATCCCCTCCCTACCTGCTAAACCCGCTGCTCGTGTTCTTCCTTTCGCTTGAAATGACTCTGCATTTCCAGCCCCACAAACTCCAGGCACATTCCAGCCGGGATCCAGGTGGGAAGAGCCCATTTTCCCTTCTAGGGCTGTGCAGAAATACAGAAGCAGCTCCTTCCCTTGAGATATCCCCTCCATCCCTGCAGGCCCAGCACCAGAGCTCAGCACTGGGAACTGAGTTCATCATTTCTCCAGGCTCCCTGATTTTCCTGTCCTTCCCATCCCTGCCTTGGGACCAGGCCATGACAACTGCTCCTCCTGCCTCTGAGCAAGCAGGATTTTAGCAAGACACAAAGTGTGGGCTGCCTCTCTTTTAATTAATCTAGAGCAACATTTTAAGCCTGCTTACCTGGACACTGTACACTGGGAAGGAAACCACAGCCACAGAAACAATTCCCAGGTGATGGAAAAGCCCAGGGATCAAACCACGTCCCACTGGGAAGCGCCAGGGATCACCCTGGCAGGAGCCCTGAGCCCTGCAAGCTGCTGATGGCTGCTGGAGGAAGGGGAGGGCTTTAGGGGTCACTTTGCACCCTGTTCCAGGGGAGAATGCCTCAGAGGGGATGCTCTCGCTGCCTGCATGCCGCAGGGGATGTCACTTCCAAGGCACATGAGGCCTCTGTCAGGAGAAATCAGGACTGGGAGGCGCAGCAGCTCCGGGAGCAGTCAGGAGAGAGAGAGGTGAGGGCAGAGCTGCAAACAGCACAGCTCACACCAGGGCAGGGAGACAGAGCAGGGCCACTTCCAGTCCTGCATCCTTTCCCTGGGATCCTGCTTCTGCTCCTGCTTTCCTCTTGCTCACCTTTTGCCGTGCTGGGAGCTCGTGAACACGTCACACACAAGGGCAGTGTCACTCGGAGAGTGCCACAGCAGCTCTTCCCCACAACAACAAACCCCACTCTGCCCTGGAGCCTCCTGGAAGGACCTCCTGACCGTGGAGCACCCTCTCTATCCAAAATGAACCCGTTTGCTCAGGTGACATCTCCAGGCAGCAGCCGCAGCGTCCCCGAGGCCACATTCCCAAAATTGTTTTCTGCAGCTTTTCTGCATTGCGATGGAATTCCTGCTTAAGTTGCACGGTGCTAGTCCTTGTGCCAAGCCAGAGCCCTGGCTGCTCTTGAGCAGGAAGGCTGCTCCACAGCCAAATAAATTGCATTGTGTTGCAAATGTAATTCTTCAGGCAATACACAAATCTCTATATTGCTCGGTGTCTGCAAATACATATATTTATATATATATATGTGGGTTTTTTTTCTGTGAGTGCTGCCAGGACTCGCAGAAAATATGCATTAAATCTCAAGCTTCGCTAGCAAATGGAAAAAAAGCTGAACTGTTTATCAGAGCCAACTCCTCGAGACAGGAGAAGCCGGGTTTTGGCACTCAGAGCACACAGACTAATGGTGAACAATCCAGACAATCGCTGGGATCCCTCCTTTGCTGTTCCAGAATGGGTTGGGTGAGGCTTGGAGCACCCTGGGCAGGGGGTGGAATGAAATGATCTTTTCCAACCCAAACCCCTCTGATTCTATCTTCACCCCAAGCTCCAGCACAGGCCCCAGCAGCAGCTCCTGATACGAGCTGCAGTCACAGCTCACAAATTCACCAGATATTTCAAAGCTGCCCATGCCCTGATAAACATCCCACTGCCATCCCCACCCTGTGAGATGCAGCTCACACATTCATGGCAACGTGACACGTTGGCCAAGTCATTAGCGTGACTCTGATCAGCGTGATCAGTCCCCCGTGCGGGCTGGGAGCCTGTCATCACAAATATCTGCATTTGGATGGGAGAAAAACAACCACATCATGATCAAGCCAAAAAGTCCTAATTGGTGTCAGAGCCTCACTCAGATCCACTGCCTACAAACACTGAGGAGGAGATTCTTTCATTCCCTGGGAATTTAAAACAAGGACTGAGGCTCCTACAGGCTCCCAGGGGACAGAAAGAGAGGACCGTGGTGCTCCTCTGCCCAAAAGGGAGCTGAGGAGCAGCAACACAAAGCCTCTCACTCAGTTTTACTCAGAAATGACGGGACAAGAATGAAACACCCGCGAGAAGCGCGGCTCTTACCGGCGTGGTACCACTGCCCCCATAGAATGTCACCTCCTCCCAGGTGACGATGAAGAGCCAGGTGGCAGTGAAGGAGGCCATGTCCCTGAAGTGCCGGCGGATGTCCTTGGAGGCTCTCCTGAGCAGCTCGGGCTCCGTGCTCTCCCGGTAGAAGATTTCACCGCGGATCCCGTTGTGCACGTCCGCCCAGAAAGGCGCCACGAAGGCGCGGCCGTCGGTCAGGGGAAAAGCCTCTGGTGTGAACTGGCTGACCAGGGCGTTGAAGGAGATCACCCCGTTGTTGTTGACCTGCGTGGGGACCCCCATTTTGTCTGAGTAAAATCAGCAGAGGGCTGCTGGTTTGTCAGGAAATGTGGGGTGAGAGGATTTGGGTTGGTGCACGGACAGAGGGGGAGGCAGCCTGGCTGCCCAGGCATAGATTCATCTTTGTCCTACCCATGGCAGACAAGGGGTGGTGCAGGAAGCCCCAAAAGCAGGAAAAAAACCTGGAAATACTTCAAAATGGGGTTCTACAGGAGGGATACCCTCAGAGCTGGATGGCACCAAGCTCTGCTGGGACACTGCCTTGGAGTTCTGGGATTCCTCAGCCTCTGGAGATGTGGAGGATGATGATGACACAGGCGGCTGCATGGAGAAAACCTGCCTTTGGCTTTGTGATGGATCCTGGGGCTCCCCAAGGGCAGGAGCCTCACCAGAACCTGGTCAAGATGCTCCCCAGAACAACAAATTTTTACAGAGCTTGGAAAACAAATTATACTGCCACTCTGGATGTTGGAATCCCCCAGCACACAAGGGTTTGAAATGGGATTCCTGCTTTCCCAGTGTTGCTGTGCACAAATAGGAACTGGGGAATGGATGAGGCCTTCTGATCCCACAGAAACCAGCTCTCCACAAAACTTGGGATGCGACACAGTCACGCTGACTTAGGCCCTGTCTAAAGTTTCAGATGAGCTCAGTCTAGCCCTGGTGTCTCCTTAGCCAGGCTTTGGCTGTGCCATCACCTGGGAACAGCAGCAGCCTGTCCTTGTCTGGGCCCCCCACAAAACTTGCCCCTTTTCTCCCCTGCAGGTCCTGCATGTTCTTGTTTCTTGTCATGGAACAGGAATAATGTCCCTTGTGTCAAGCCCTTAGCTTTGCTGTGCCATTTAATCACCCACAAAGAAAATTTATGGCCTTTTAGATTCCTTTCCCATGAACATTATCCCATTAAATACACCTTTGACTTTCTTAATCATAAAACCTATCAGTTCATGAAATCTAAGAACCTGTCAGGTAGCTGCTAATAAATCTTCCAGTTCCTGATGACAGGCAGAGCGTGTTTAAAATGCAGCCATTAGGGAAGGGAAAGGATGAAGGGAAGATCTGCTTTCTCCACTTACATAAATGCTTCTGTACGGGGCCCCAAAAAACATGAACGGCACAGAGATCTTGATTTCAGGCGAGCTCCCATCATCAACTTTGGGGGTTTTGGTGTCGTTCTGCCAGAATGGATACAGGTTTGCCATGCTGTGAGCTGGAGGGAGAGGGAAAAGAGTCCTCAGGGCAGTGCCAGGACAGTCCTGACTTCGGAGAGGCCACAGGGGAACAGCCCCAAACCCCAAATCAGCAGCCAAAGGGGGTGTGAGGGCAGGGCAGAGCTGCTGGTGTGGGACTGGCTTTGGGATCGGCTCTGGGACAGGCTCAGGGCTTTGGGATCGGCTCTGGGACAGGCTCAGGGCTTTGGGATCGGCTCTGGGACAGGCTCAGGAGAAAAAGCATCGTCCAGGTCAGCAGGGCACGGCAGAGTGACCACAAAATGCCTGGAGCTGCACTTTTGTCTCTGGGATCATGACCAAGTCACACCCCCATGTCCTGGCTTTATGGGACAATGAGGACAGCAGGTCTGTGCCCTACTCCAGGATGGGCAGGACTGGCTGTTCCACACAGGGAGGGGCTCAGGGGAGCAAAAAGCACCAATTCCAGCCCCCAGAACCACCCAGTGCCCACCGTGCTCCTGCCTGTTCCTCCCTGGCAGAGCTCCAGGCCTGGGGGACAGCTGAGGGGTCACCACTGCTCTGACATTTCCCAGCAAAATTAAGTTTCCTGCTAACAGGCACTGCCAGTGAACATCATTGTCTCTTCCTAAAGTGCTTCAGATGATGGTTTTGACACATTTCAGCCTGCTCCTTCTCCACCAGCCTAAAATCCATCAGCTTGAGGCGCTTCTGACCCCAGGGCACACATCCCTTCCCGTCCCAGCCACTGCCAGACCTCTGCTGTCACTTCACGTCCTGTTCCTGCAGTCAGCTCCTGGGGTGGCTCCTCACACAGCAAAAAGGGATTTTTGTGGGTTTTCCTCCCCCTTTCCCCCTCTTTGATGTAGGAAAGCCTCACGACATTCAATCTGGGACGACAGAGCCCCCGGGCTGGGAACAATCCCGGCTCTGTTCACCTGGATTCGGGACACGCTCTCATTCCCTGAGCTGCTCAGGGGCCTCCAGCCGAGGCCAGCTCATTTTTTATTCCCATGGACACAGGAGGGGCTCTCCTTGATGCCCAGCCCCAAGGATGCTGGGATCTCAGGACTCACTGACTGACCCTTCACAAACTCCAAATTCCCCTTTTCCCAGGGAGATCACAGGAAATCCATCCTAACCCAGAATCCTGATTTTCCAGGACACGTGTGTGGCCCTATGTTGGACATAAAGGGAGGAAGCATTGATGGAGCCCAAACCACAGCTCTGTACTACAGACATATCCGAAGGGCCACAGCCAAATTCCTCCTGTCAGGCAGGAAAATAAATCATTTCCCAGCTGTTACACACCTGATGGGTTCTCACAGCCAAGGCACAGCTACAAGACACGGATTTTATCTCTTTTTTAAACAGGAGACACTGCTCAATTCTTCTCTGGCACTATCAGTGCTCGGCAGTCCTAACACAGACATTTTCCAAACTCCTGTTTCCTCTGGAATGCTCCAGGTGCACACAGAGCCATATAAATCACAAACACAAGCATCCCTTCAGATTCACCAACCCTCCCTCCTCATGGGAAACACTCAGTTCGCCCTGGTTCTTGTTCTTGCTCCAGCCAAGGAGCTGGGTGTGTTTCCCGAGCCTTTTGGGGGTGTTTCCCAAGCCTTTTGGGGTGTTTCCCAAGCCTTTTGGGGTGTTTTCCAGGCCTTCTGGGGTCATTTTCCAGGCTCTCTGGGGTTGTTCCTCAAGCCCTCTGGGGTCTCTGGTTCTCCATCTCTGGGGAATGTTGCTCTCTCAGCACCCCACAGGAGATACTCACCTCTCTGCCGTGCTGTTATCACCAAAAGGGCCACCCAGGCTCCCAGAAACGATCTCTTGTTCATCCTACAGAGAGGAGAAAACCCCAGCCATGCATCACATGGGTAGGAAAACACATCCTTGAGGAGATTCCTGAAACTAACTGTCTGCTGCTTACACGTGGATGTTTCAGAGCTGGGGGTCCCTCAATCCCATTTCTCAATTTCCATGGAGAAATGCCCATTCCATGGATTGGTGTGAGGAGAATTCCCAACTGATAACAGAAAATCACCTGCCAAAGGAAGCCAGAGCCCCATGGAAGAGCTCATTTTATGTGTGGAAACTGAACAGCCACAGCTCTCCCTGGGCTCTTTATTCTCCTGAGGGGTTTAAAAGGAATCCCTGATCCATTTAGGGCAGGGATGGCCGCTCCTGGCTGATCCCAAGGGGAGCAGCTTTGCCTCACACAGGTGAGCTGTGGTTTGCTCTCACAGTTCAGGGGTTTCAACTCCAGCTAATCCTCCACCCTGGCTGCCACCACAACCATCACTCAGGGGTTTGGATGAGCGTGGAAGGAGCACAAACATTTACACAGCTGGGCAGCTCCTTGTTCAGGAATCAATGAGAGAGAGAGAGAGATACAAAATGAAAGGGAAATCCTGTGCCAGCTCGAATTCCTTCTGTGCCTAATGCAATTTGTTACTCGTTATTAATCCGATAGAAAATATTGCTGAAACACCTGCTTTGATTTCTTCGCCCGTCGATTGCGCTCATTCCGCATGGCCACGGCTCGGGGAGAGCTCCAGAAAGGGCTGGTGAGCTCCAGAAAGGGCTGGTGAGCTCTAGGAAGGGCTGGTGAGCTCCCAGGAAGGGCTGATGAGCTCCAGGAAGGGCTGGGGAGCTCCAGGAGGGGTGGAAAAGGACAGGACCAGCTTCCCACACCAACTCTGGGCATTATGGACAGCCTGGGTGTCAGCAGCAGCCTCCCCACATTCCCAGTTTAAAAAATTCCTACAAAACCCAGCGTTTCTCTCTGTGTTCTCCTCATGGATGTTTTTACGGAAAAAGTGGATCAATAGATCCAACTCCTCCTGAGGACACTCACAGAGCACAGGACTACAGGGGGAACATCCCATCATTTATTCCACACCATTCCTATTTGATTCCCATTACTCTGTTCCACTCTGGAACAGAATGGAAGGAAAGTTCTTCCCTGTTCACTGCTCTGCTCGCATCAATGTGACTGCATTCTCCATGGGGAATATTTCATTCCACCAAGGAAAAGTTTCAGCGCATTCCCTGTCTTGGGAAAGTGAAAGGAGAGTGACAGAATTTTGGATAGATTGTAAATCTGAGTCACTGTGAGAAGAGACCGGGCAGAGAGCAGCCAGTGGGGATCGTGGCAGTGTGAGGACAGGAGCGAAACAGGACAGACCACATTATTTAACACATCCCATCCAAAAATACCCATTTTTAGGTATGGAAAAAAAAATTACCAACCTGTTTCGTAGGCTAGAGGAGCAATCAGGTCTGAAATTTTAGACCAATCTTGGTAGAGCAGGGCGAAATCCTATGTCAATGGAGAATGCATCCCCGTCCTCCTGTGCCAATTATTGCTGGTGACTGAAACGATGGCTCAGTCCTTTGCTCTCCTGATTGAAAACTCTCTTTTCCTCAACGCTCTTCCAGGGCTGGAGCAGTGTTGAGTTGCAATCCCAACTGTTGTCCTGCTATTGATAACCAGCAGGCTAATCTGGAGATCAGATTCTGGCCTGGAGAGGGAGAGGAGCCTCTTTCTTCCCCCAAAGCTCACCCCCTTCAGGTGGATTCAGATGGAAATGCCAGCGAGCTGGAGCCGGGCTCGCGGCTCTGCTGCTCAGGGAAAAGAAAACCCAACCCTCAGAAGAATTGAGCCCCTTCCTCCTTTGTGTAAAGGGAAAAAAAAAAAAAACCAACCCAACCCATCTATATAAAGTTACAGGATTAGCATTAAACAGTGCTAGGCTTAAAGCGCCGTTCAAAGGCGCTGCCCTGAAGTTTCAATGGAGCTGCTTTGCCATCCAAGTCTTGCTTTTACAGGTGGAAAAGGCAAAACTCACCTAAGTCCAGCTCACTCCCAATCTGATGGAGAGGATTTCCTTGCTGTTCCCATTTCCACCTTCTCTGGAAGGACTGGTGGTGGTGGGGAGTTTCACTGGGGGACTGATGTGAGCGTTATTATCATTTTCACTCGTACAATTGCAGTTTCCCCAGGGATTTTCCCTGCTTCTGGCATCTGGGCTGACAGATACATCACTAACTTGAAGGGTAAAAGTGTGGCCTGACCAAAACCCATAATTTGAGCCCAATCTGTACCCCAAAAAAATATTTCAGCTGCTGTGAGTCGGTTCATATCCCTGTTGGGTAAGAGAGGGAGAGTGGGAATAGCAGCCAAGGGGTGAAGGCTCCAGCAGCAGAGCCACGTTAGAGCTGATTTTCCCAGCCTGCAGCAAGGCTCAGGTCAGACAGGCACTGCTCCAACACCAGCAGTGGGAAAACAGCCTGACTTTGGCATGATTTACCCTTCTGGCATTTTGGGTGGGAGGTTTTACTGCCCGTTTTCCCTGCTGGGAGGTCGCCATTCCTCTTGTGCTCCCCACCCTGTGTCAGGAACAGAGAGGAGACAGAAATGCCAGCAGCCCAACAGGAAGCCCAGACTTTCTCCCCTGGGTGCTCCTGGCAGTGTTATTCAGTAAATTTCCCCCAAAATGCTGTTTCTTACCTCAGCAGTCTCTTTATGCACATCAGGGCACCAGGCAGCTCACTGCCTCCACAGCTGATCCCAGAATCTGCTTTCCCTCCATCCTCCAAGCATGGCCTTGCTAGCAGGAATCTTTCATTTTCAAATTTATTTTTACCCTCTTCTAAACCAACAGCTATTTCAGGAGGGCAGGGGGATATCAGCACTGACTGATATTCCAGGGGCAGATTACTTCCAGCCTGCACTCTGGTTCTTCCCTGCCCTCCCATACATTTTAAACACTACCAGCTCCAGGAAAATCAATTGACTCGCCTCATTCTGTTTTGTAACACAGAGAAAACTGGGGAAAATAGGTTTCCCTCTGCTCCTTTGTCAGTTTAATATTCTGGTCCTGTTTGTCCTGGGCAAGTGTACACTGATGAAGTTTGATTAGGTTTCACTGTCTCTTTGGGGAAGACTTTGTCTTCCAACCTATTTTCTTTTGGCAGGGGATGTTCCCATCATGCAGTGCTGAACACATCGGAGCTGAACAACCAAACACTTCTTCTTTTTTTTAATTCTTCTGGCAGAAAACTTCCTCTCATGCCTGACCTGAAGGAAAAACAAGCATTCAAAGATGCCACAAGGGCTTCTGTGGCTGCTTGACCTTGGCACAGCAGGCACAGGCAGTGCCTTGTCTCATTCCCATCTCGAGGAGCTGGCACAGCCCATGGAAGGTGCCCTGGCAATGGATTTACCCAGGAGCTGCTTCCCATCCAGAGGGGCATCTCGCTCCCCCTGCCTCTCCCCGGGGTATTTCGGTGCAGGCCACGAGGGTGAAATTTGTTTAACCCCAAGGCCAGTCCCACTGAGGACACGGAGCAGGTGAGAGAGAGAGCAAGCTCGAGATTTATTCCTCACCTGGGAGTGGGGATGAGCCCCAGTCATGGAGAAATCCAGTCCAGAAGAGGAGGAAGAGGTCATCCAGCTCTGTGACTTCTCCCTTCGACGGGTGGCACCTTGCACAGGTGAGGTGGCTGTGCCTGAGCTCATGGGACAGACACCACAACCATCAGCAGGACAAAACAATCCCAGCACTTTTTACCCGCACCTTTGGGGTCACAAAGGGAAACATTTTGCTTTGGGGGACACAGAAGTGCAAAGCTCAGGACACTGGGGTGTTTTTTTTGTGCAAAAACTTACATAAGTTTATTGAACTGATCCAAACCAATGACCTATTTTGGCCTGAATTCCACCGCTAAGTCTGCGAGCAAACCAAAGGCAAATTGTGGGAGCGGGAGGTGTATCCCCTGTGAGAGAAACCAGAATAAAAAACCAGATGGACTTACAGTTGTTCTTCTTTGAAATTACATATGGATGCAACATTAATAGGGAGCAAGGATAGATCTTCATGTTTAAATTATATTTGATGTTTCCAGTAACTGCAGAAAAGCAATCACAGAGGCAAAGGCCCGAGATGGCTGAAGCCCCTCTAACGTTGCTCTGGGGAAGGCGTCTCTCTGCTGCCTACAAAAGTGCCACATCCAAACGAGGGAGGCACAGCTGCCTGGAATACATATTTTAGCCTCTGGGCTGCTTCCAGCACCTCGTTTGCATTCTCAAATCTTGCGCACCAACAAAACCTACAGAATCACACTGACGAGCGAGGAGGCAGAGCTGCCGCAGCGCCTCCGTCAGATTCCAGACCCGAGGAGCCTCTCCCCAGCAGCAGCTCCTCCGAGCCACCATGGGTCACACCTGCAGCTCCCAAAAAACGGCCTTCCAAACCCAGGCAGGGAGCAGAGGACAGCCAGCACCCCGTGCATATTCACAACCCCGCCCGCTACGCGATCCGCCCCAAACATCTGGCCAAAAACGTGGATATTCAACAGGAACGTATCCAAAAACACAAGAGCACAGCGTCTCACTGAGCACACGGAGCCGTGTGACACTTTGGTATGTAGCTGTCACCGAAGTCCTCGGGGGGCAGGTGCTCTGCCTGCTGTGCAGGCTGCCCGTGGTGGACTTGTATGCATGAACGAGCAAGAACAACACAACAGCTCTTGACAAAAGTAGCCCTCGGATAGAAGGACACAGAAGCCAGGGAAGCTTGCAAATCTGTTTTGTTTTCTCAAGGGGATGTGACAGACCCAGGGAGCTTTAGCTGGAGCGGGTACACGGGTACAATGGCTGGACACAGCCCCTGCTGGTTTTAAATCAAACCTGCTGCCACGTCTGGAGCCTCACTCAGCACTCAAACCTCCTCTCCCACTCAGAGCCGTCTCCTCATTCCCCAGGACATGGTCCCCTCTTGGGTGGCACATACACAAGAGCCTTTCCCCACGAGGTATCACAAAGGGAATGTGATTTGGGGAATTTTGCCACGTCGCTGTGTGCCATTTGGTCCCACTTTCCACAGCTGATCATCTGGACACACAAACTCTCTCTGGGTTTTGGGAGCGAGTCCTTCTTGGGATGCCAACCAAGATTTTTGGTTTCTACCCCACAAGTGCTCCCCTATCTGCACACAAGGTGAATGCCTTGAGAAAAACCTTCCCCTGAAGAACTGGCAAGGCGCTGATTTCGTATCCTGACCTGAACAGAGCAGGGGAGCAAGTTTGGGTGTCAGCACCAAATCCCCAGCACTTGTCAACCTTCTGTGCTCTCTTTTTCCATCTTCCAGTTCCCACCACAAATAAAATCAGGATTTACTGACAGTTCTGAGCCGGTGACAGCACCGATCCCTCCAGGAGCAGCCCAATTTTTAGTGGGCACACAAACTTAAAAGCACATACTTGACTCTTCTTTATCATCCCATTCAACTCTTTAACGGCCTTTGTTTATTCCCTTCTCTGAGACCCAGACACTTAATTGTGCTGAGGAAGTTGGTCAAGAGTTACAGCCTCTCATTAATAGCAGGTACAATGCCATAAATACACCCACAGAGGCAATTACTGCTCTGGAGAATTAGGTCAGAGATACTTTTGGATCCCCATAGGTCGCTTGCCTCGGACTCTGCAGCCACTCAGGGATAACCTACTTACACTGGAGGTCAAGGGCTGAAATAGGCTTCTAATATTAAACAACCATATCTTCATAAAACTTTGCTTTATAACAAAATATCTTATTAACCACAACTTCTCCTATCGGTAGGTATGTATATATCATACAGAAGAGTTGGCTTAAAGGTTCTGCTATCAGGCAGTAAATTATTTTCGCTGCCCAAATGGAAAATACATCTTCAGTAAAGCTCTAGCTTATAAAAGCATCATTTTATGTTACACTGCCGCTATCTCCCTGCTATTTAGTTTTCAGGTATCATGGATCTATGGAAAATCTATGCTACCTATGGAAAAATCTTGCTCCCTTCCCTATTGCTCATCTCAACGGGGCCAAGAGATTGATATTTTTGGCAGGGGGACGAGGCACAAATTAATAAATTGTTTAAAATCCTCCCATTTTAACCCTTACTTTGGATAAGGAACTATCCCCTCTGAACAATCCCCATATCCTAAACCTGAAGACTATGAGATAACAATATTTTATCCCCTCCCCATTTACCCCACCCCACAAGCCAGGTAAAATGTGAAGAGAAATACACAACTCCAAGAATACCAAAGGAGCTCGGTGATGTGGGCAAAAGCATCCTGGGAAAGAAAGTGCACGTGGGGATAAAGGGAGCATTTCAAAATGAAGGTCAGGAGTTCACATGTAACTAGAGCCCTCGCTGCACGGCTCCAAAAAATTCTGTGCAGCTGCTTGTACCTAGGAAATAGGGAAAGTCTCGAACTTGGAGCAGGGAGGACACAGGAAAGCGAAACGAGAGAGAGAAAGGAAGGAGGATTTCACTGCCCAGCAAAGGGGATCTGCTCTGCAGAAGAAAACAGGGACTACGTGAAGCAGCAGCACGCGATGCCTACGAGGGGCGCGTGGGGGAAGCCAAGAGAAAGAGTGAAAACCTGCTGAACACCCGACGTGAGTCCAGCTGCTTTGTTCCTCAACTTCCAGAGGCTGATCCGAGCCAACACATCCTCCCTGCGAGTTCGGACCCTGCGCAGGGACCCCCGGCCAGGGGCCCCGGGGAAAAGTGCTAGGTTTGAACTGGTGCAACAGCAACAAACACAAACTTCAACTTGACTCTTCCTCTCTCCCAGGAGAGGAATTTTAGCCATTCCACTTGCAGTACCCACTGGTACAAGGTGAAGTGCATGGAGGATCTCTTCAACATCAGGATGGACCACGGCCAACGGGGGAAGCTGCTCTTCAACCCCTTGTTGACCTGCTGCTCTGAAAGCCCTTCCAACACAGCGCTCATCCACCACATCCCAAAATTCACTTTCCTACACACCCTTTATCCCCACAGGCTACAGATGCTGCGTGAGATAAGTACAGCAATCAAAACCTCTCTTTTCCTCCCCAAATCAGGTGGATATAGAGCGTGAGTTTTGAAAAGAAAGTTTCTTTCTCTGAAGTTGTTTTTCTTTCCCCCATTCTGTGCACTCACAGAAACCAAGCCAGTAGAGTGAAGTGGATGCACTAAAGTACCTGAGCTCTGAATCAAGCAGAAATACTGATGGAGATCTTCTCTGTGAACTCGAGCACAACAAAAGGTTGAGACAGCACCAAGCTGCGAGAAAATACTACAGCAAGCTCGAGCCACAGTCAGATAGCTAGGCCAAAGGGAGCTCTGGTGGAGCAAAACACCAAAAAATTTTGGAAAAGAAAACAACAGGTCAAATTCTGCACCGAGCTGTCTCCTCCCTTATGGACCCTGGCATTGTTTAGCTTGAACAACTGACCATTCATGCCAAATCACGAGTATACCGGAGCATCAAAGGAAACATCAAGGTATTGCCCACACTGAAACACACGTCCTGAAGTCAATTGTCACCTCAAGGTCACCTGCAGCGGATGGTGGGCATGGTTCTCAGATCAGGGCACTTCCTCCGGGCTAAGAAATTACCTGCTACAGAAACACAACCAAACCTCAACCAACCAACCGAAATAAAAACCTTGCAAAAACTCCTCAATGCATGTGTGTGGGTGTGTGGGGGCGTGTGGGTGTGGGCAAAAAGGCTATTTCATTCGGGGCTCCACGTAAATTTTATCTCCATCCCGGATGCCGTAGGAATGCAGTGCCCGCGAGCTGTATTTCATCTCCTCGGGACCAAAAGGAGCCTCCTGGTCCAAGTAGAAGAGCAGCATGTTGCTGGTTGACAGCTGCACCACAGTTTTTAAGTGCTTCTTCAGCTCTGCCACAGTCTGATCGAGGCGGATGGACATCTCCTCCACCTTGTCCTGGAAGTGCACCTCCACCTTGACGCTGCTCTGCGGCCGCAGGTCCACCACTGCCAAAGGCTCCAGCTTCCCGTACTTGGTGACCAGCTCGTGATACCTGCAAAATTCAACAAGTCCAGACTTACGGTGCAGCCAATGCACGTCTCACAGGTGTGAGCGTTCCCCACGTGACATGGCATTGATCCTGATCCCAGCTGATGGCCTGAAGCCCCAAAAAACCATCCACTCCAGTCCCATAGTCCCCAAGCTGCACTGACATGAGCTCAGTGTCCCACGAGGGAGGAATTCCTGATGAGGAAGGGGAAGTTACCACCAACCTGAGATATTTGAGCTGACTCGTCTCAAAACAGCTCCTGACAAAACTGAGCAGCACAGTGTGGGCTGTTTCAGAAATCCCAGCCATGGCTGCAGTGGGATTTAGAAGAGAGGACGCTGCACTCACAACTCTACACCTCCCGCTCCAGTGAAAACACTGCACTGAAGAGTGCCAGGACCAAGCCAGGGCTCACAAAAAGGACACAGCCCTCAGTTTAGATTCCCAGTATCTGTGGCTTCACAGCTTAACTGATTATCAGACATTCCCGCTGTTTTCCAAGAGGCCAGCTAGGTCCCAAATGTTGCACTCCAGTGAGCACAGGATCATCAAGATCACTGAAGCAAGGTGAGCTGCTGCACAGTTTGAGAGCTGATAACACACAGGGCACTTCTTGCCAGCTGATCCTTCACACCTACTCTAAAACAAGATGGGAATTTTACTAGCACAAGCACACACTCCACTGTCACCTTGTCCTTGCAGCCAAGTGCTTTGAGTGTCCTTCTCAAGGTCCCTGCAATGGAAAGTCTGTGTCACCCCGCCCCCGGTATCGCTCCCATCGGGGCAGGCTGGATCTCCCTGCCTGGCTGGGAAAGAGAAGGAACAGCAGCACAAAACACAATGGGATTGGGATGACAAAGGCTGAGAGCTGCCGAGGACAGGTAACGTTTCAGAGCCCCCGCACAGAAAGCGCTTTTTGTTCCCGATCCCAGGCGGAGCTGAATGCGATCGGCGCGGTGTCACGGCCCCCGCCGAGCAATGATGGGATCTGGCAGCCTGGGTGACCCCAGGGAGTCCTGAGGAAGGCAGGAATGTTCCTGGAGAACAGCAGCCCCTCTGTCTGCCGGGCAGTGAGGTAAGGGCCACAAGGCACTAGGATTTCCCCAGTCCCACGGCCACAAGCTGAGCATCCCAAGGTGGGACAGTGCCCTGCTCTCACAGGCACCGGGGTGGCAGGATCAGGCCCATTTATTTGGGAAAGCCATTACTGCTGAGAGAAAACAACACTCTCCCCACGTTTAACCCACCCACAGGCAGAGCAAGTGCCAGCCAAGGTGTCACCAGTGGGAAGGGTTTCTTTTTCTCTGGAAGGATTTGCCAGCAGCAACATCCGATGGGAAAGAGGGAGAGAGGAACCACCCATTGCTGCTCTGAACCTTTAGCCCACTCAAATTCTCACCATCTCTGCTGCTGCAGACCAGCAGCAACTTCTGTGCCAGCCACAATTACTGCTGTGATTCATGCACTAAGGTTGAACTGGGCTGATGGTGGGGAGAGGATAAAGCAGGGGACAAATTTCAGACAAGCTGAGAGAGAGAACCACCACGAGAGAGCTGCGATTAGCCAAATATGCACTGTAAATACATGCAGGGTCAAGCAATACTGTCTTAAATTTTCTTGTGTGAAGGAAAGGCAGAGCAAGCTTTGCAGCCTGCTCCTCATCTGTGAGCTGCAAAGGAAGTGGGGAGTGTGAGGGACTGGCTGCTCTCCAATCAATCAGGACTAAGGCACACGGTTACACGGTTGCTCTGGACCCCAATAACGGGTACCCTGGAGACTTTTCTAATCACCCCTTGCAGCCTGGCAGACGCTGAGGCTGCCGAAGCCCTGAGCCTGGCTAAAAGTGCCTGTGATCCTCTGCAGATAAACAGTGGACCAGACAAGCAGAGGGCTCATTAAAACCCCCCAGACACGAGGACGTCACTCCACAAGACAGCCAATATTGGATTGTACAGCTGGAGCTGCCTTTAACCACGACATCCAGAGAGATAAATTGTTCCTTCCATTTCCCTCCCTGCCTGATCCCTTCCAGCTGCAGACAGGAATGCAGCAAGCAGGGGGGTTCTGGTGACAGAGCTTATCACAGGCTGCACCTTGGCAGTCTGGAGGGGGGCTGCTCCCACTCGGAAGTTTTCCGTGCTCAGGTTGTTCTCTCTCTGCTCGAGGCAGCGCTGCAATGCAGATGTCAGACCCCCAGGCACAACGTGTGTGTCCTGATTGGATTCTAATTACAAACCACCTCTGGAGCCACCCCACCAGATTTGGGAGCAAGGAAGGGGAAGCTTTAGCAGCAAAAAGACACAAAATCCATCTGCAAGGAATGCCAGGTCTCCTTTCTCGTTAGGGCTGCTGATTGTGGGGCCAGGAACTGAAACCCAGCACTGAGGACACTCAGCCATCTGCAGCCTCGCTAGAAAGGAGTCTGCAGTGGCACAGAGCCCCTCCAGGACAGAACAACCCTGTCTGGTAGCTGCAGAAGTCTCTTGGAAACGCTGCACAGATGAAGGGATTCGGACAAAGAGGCCATTGACCATGAAAAAGACAGTACCAGTGTTTAAAAGCTAAGAAATCTGAGGGGGAGGTAATTTTTCTAGCATAAAGTTGGCATGATGGTCGAAATCAGCCTGGTTTTCTTGGATGGGTGAAATGTCAGGAATCTCTTACAAGAGATCCCACCTGGAAATTATCTCAGTGGTGTGTGGTGATGTGTTACACACAGCCTGTTCCCAAAATCCATGTCCTAGGCATCACGAGTGCCTAAAGCTGCACCCCACCGTGTCCTTCCCTGCAATATATGGATCACTGACATTCTGTCACCATCAAACATGTGAAACAGCTTTCTTAGATATGAAATGTTATGGAAATTAATCCTTTTGGGAGCAGCACCATGAGCTCATGGTTCCTGTTTCCCCTTCCTCTCTCCTGCGTTCTCTGCCTCTGCTGTGATCCCTTCCAATATTTCCTTCAATTTTTACGCTTCAAGGCCCTCCAAAATTACAAGCCAGGACTTGTACCTCAGAAAAAGGACCAGCTGTCCTGTCTCCCTGACTACATGATGCCCTTTGCATCTGAACTGACCCCAGTATGCCTTCAACAAACACTGTAATCACTGACCCTATTAATATTCATACAAAATGCCATGGCCTCATTGCCCATTCCAGCCTTCCCATCCCCTTACTGGATTGGCAAGTCACATATCCAGTGCTTTAGAAAAACAAGAGACATTTCAGCTGGCAGTTAAGCAGAGGAAAACACTGACCAGATTCCATTTGCACCCACACCAGGCCACACCTGTGACCTTTAGTGTGTCCCTGTGTCTGTCTATCCCCTCCACAGTCACACACACACTCCTGTCCTATTCCTTTTCTGTGAAAAAAAGATAATAAAGCTTTGCTGTCCAAAAGCACATGAGGGTTTTAGGGCAGAGGGCAGGCAAAGGCAGTGGCCTGATGCTCCATGATCCTTCCTCAGCCCATGAAAAGCAGTAAGTGGATGCTGGCACAAAAAAGGTACAGACTGAACAGCATCTGTCCGAGTTCATTAGTTTACCAAGATGAACTGATCATGGGATGGACTTCTCTGGCAAAGAAAACCCATCAGATTTGTGATTTGCAGGCCTGAAAGTGAGGGGACAGCCTCTCGTTGCCAGCCACATTGCACACACCAGATGGTCCAGAGGATTAGATGGCCTGGGCTGGCAGCAGAGAGCACGATGTGTCCTGCCTGGTGGGCACTCCCAAACACAGGTGGATGATGAAGGGAGCCGAGGGACAGGCCAGGAAACCATGAAGGTCATGAACTGAACAGTCCTGTTGTTTAATGGCACTTGACATGGGGATTTTTAAGACCAAATTTGACTCAGGAGTGACCCTCCAAGCCATCAGGCAACAATAATAAAACAATTTTAGCTCAAACAGACTGAGGGAGCCAAGGTTGGAGGAAGGTGAGGGATTTTTTTTCATTAAACAGCTGGCACAGATTTCCCATCTCCTCTTCAGTCACCTCTCCTTTAGCCTCCCCACCCTTCTGACCCTGCTCTCTATGGCACAGCAGAGATTTCCCACCTGAAAGGGACCTCCTCCTCTGGGTACTCCATGTAGTAGCGGATGAAGAAGCGCTCCGAGTCCTCGCGCTCCCCGTCAGCCACGATGCTGCCGTTGAGTTTGGTGATGGAGGGCAACCTGCAGGTACACACCAAGAGCCACAGTCAGCCAGGAGGGGAGCCCAGACAGGCTCAGCCACTCACTAAAGTGCCCCAGCTTTAACACCATGAGAATTCCTGCCAGGAAGCTCAGGCCTCGATCCCTTTGAGAGAGCAGGGAAGCTCTATGTAATTTCTCAAGTATATACAAAATTATGTATTTTCATTTCACCACATACTTGCATCACATGCACAGGCATGTATGAGACTCAAAAAATACCCTGGGAAGCAGAGAAGTCAGATTTAACATTTCCACTGCTCTGGCTTTTCCACAAAACAAGCTCAAAGCTCTCTGCATTCACTCAGAATTTCATCTCCTACCAAGCTCTTCCTCTGATGAGCTGCTCCCACCCAACAAATCAAGCTTCAATCTTTCTGCATTCACACAGAACCTCCATCTCCTGCCAGCCTCTTCCTCTGATTAGCTGCTGCCACCCCTTCCTTGCCATGTCACATCTCTGCTGAGGACAAACAGACCTGGCTATTAGCAGCTTCCTGCGCTCCTCAGTGGTGTAGGACTGCAGCAGAGGAATTCCCAGCAATTTCACTTCCTCGAGCTTGGGGAAAGAATTTAACTTGTCAATGTCTTCCCAGCAATGCAGACCTGCTCAGGAGGAAAGATTTGTGTTAACAAACACAGAAAACACATCATGGATCCAAGAGAATCAGACACAGCCAAAGAACATATGTGACAGGAGAGCGTCGCTGCTGTTCTTTTGAGAAGTTGGCTTTTTGCTCGTGATGTGCTGCTTAAAAAGCTACATTTGCTTCCAAGACAGAGCAGCTGAAATCTCTTGTGCTGTTTTCCAAGTCTAAAAGGATGATCTCTACAGCTTTTTTATGGTCCACTCAGCCTTTGGCCTCACTGCTGGGGACTGACCAGCATCAGTGATGTTGTGTCCATAAAGGGATTCTGCCTTCAGACTGTTAAAATCACCAGCACTTCTTTCATTCCAGGCATCACTAAACAGCCATCAAAAGGCTTTACCTCACACACATGACCACCTTGGGTCCCATTTTTGCTCACAACGCAATGGTAAAATGGTCCCAGAAGCCACCCAGCCGTTTAATGAAAAAGGTTTTAACTCGTTTTCAGCTCCCTCAAGACCTGACATTTGGGATAACAAAGCAAGCAGCGAGGGCAAAATAAAAATAGCTGAGGATTGAGCACCAGTGGAGCTCTGATTGTGTGGTAAGATCAACACAACTCATCTTGGAGTCTTCACCTGACAGAACTTTGGAGGGCAGCAGCTTTCTCTAAAAGCCCCAAAAGTTTTAACATGCTCCTTGGGATTTCCATTTGATTTCAGCTCCCAAAACATCAAAATGCAATACAGAGCCCAGAGTTCTTAAGCACCTGACATCAAACCTGCACAACTACTTACCACAGGAGCACTTGTTCCTTGGCGAGACAGTGCTTTCAAATGCAGCTTAACAGGCTTTTCCTCCTCTAGTTAAGCTTTTATTACAGGCATTCCTTGATGCTTACATTGTAGGGCATGTTAATAAAGTCCCTTCTACCTGCCTGACACGTCAGCAGCACTCTCACAGCATATAAAGCTGTAAAGAACAAAAGCTGCTGGTGCATGAAGCACTGCTGCAGATGAATTTCTGGTGTATGTGTCATCCCACAAACACGTCACAGCCCCCACGAGCTGCCCTGCAGCTCCTTCTCGCCCAGCACAGGGTGCTCTATCCAATATTCCAACTGTTCATTCTCTTTCTGGAGCGTTGGCTGCAAATTCTCTGGGGCTGGAGTGTAAAAGCAGCTCCCAGCATCACTTGTGAGATTGTAATGACTGAGCACAGCTGACAGACAGCTTCTGCTGGGGAATGCTTGATCCACTCTGCATACCTGCACATGCCCTCATTTCACCCAAGATAAAACAGGGAATAAAGGGAAAATGGGATTCTTTCATCCCCTCCACTGCCAGACATTTATTTATCCATCTCCAGCCAGGAGTACCTGAGGCAGGGATGGGAAACAGAGGGAAACTACCAACATAAAAACCTTTCCCAGCTCATTTTGATTAACTGTTCCACACTGCTCTGACTCATCTTTTGATAATGACTGAATACCCGAAGCAGCAGGAAAATCCCACAGATGGGCAAGTTCATTTCTTGTCATCTGTCCAGGAGGAGAAACTCTGATCAACCAACAAAACCCATCCCTGCTTCCAGGCTCTCACCTGACTTGTGCAAGTTGATGGATCTTAGATTGGGGAAGAGCCTTGCTAGGGAATCTTCTGACTCTTCAATGGTGGTGAGGTTGTTATTAGCCAGGATAAGTGTGTCCAGTGATGGAAACATAATTCCCAATTTTCGAATTTCAGTCCAGTCTTGAAGATTATTGTCAGTTATGTGGAGTAGCTTGAGAGACTGACAGCAAACTGGAGAACAAGACACTGTTTCATAGTCATTAAGGCACAGGAAGAGCTCCTCCAAGCTGCACAGGGCAAGAAGGATCATGTCACCATCTCAGCACACCCTGGGAAATGCAGCTCAGTTTGATGTGATTTTTATGTGATTTTAACTCAACAGCTCCTATGTGATTAGAAACCTCGGTGTAGAGAAGACCTTTGGGAACTCCACATGGAGTGTTTCAACTACATCTCTGCTCCCATCATATCTTCAGAGATTAAAACACCTTTTCAGTGTTCTCAGAATCCCTCCCACTGCAAAGCAGATTGGTTGGGGCTGTCTTCTTTCATATCTGTGCCCAACAAGCCACCAACCCAACTTCAATGGTGACTAGGACCTGCTCCCAGTGCTCTCTGCATAATTTAAAATGGGGTTCTGATACTGCACCGAAGATGCTTTTTTCCACACATCTCTGACAAAGATTCCCATTAAAGAAAGAACAGATCCCATTAAAGAATCAACAGGTCCCACTAAGTTCTCAGACAACTGAACTCTCCCAATCCCAGAGAAGCATAGGTTGGCCACACAGGATGATGTTGTCATCATCTCTGCTTACAAAGCCCTAGAAAGAGGGATCTGTCATCAAAATGAAGCCACTGATGACATCCACGGGAGCAGAATGCCAAGGTGGCCCGTGGCCAAGCCACAGAAATCAACACCTTTGCACAGAAAAGGATGAAATATTCCTTGACAATTGGCCAGACCCTCAGAGGTACCTCCCATTAACAGTTATGCACTGAACCATTCATTGCACAGTGACTCAGAGGGAAGGGTGACCCTCCTACATTTTTTGGGGTCATTATCCATCTCTGGTATTTAGGTTTGGAGGAAGAGAAGCCCTGAGCTTTGCAGAACCACACAAATTTGGGTTTTAAGACAATGTAAATTCACCTGGCCACTTCCCAAACTCCCAAAGGAAAACATCCCTTTTTCTCTACTGATATTTGCATCCTCACATCTCCCTCATCCTTCACCAAGTGATACAACAAACACAGTCTTGGTTAGAAAACATCCCTGTGTGTCCCCAGCTCCCCAGGCTTACTCTGGTAATTCCTGCAGGATGGTGTGCACTGTTTCCCAGGAAGCTTTGCTGTTGTTGAGCACAAGTTTGCGGACGCCAGCGAAAGACCCAGCGCAACTTCTCTCTAAAACGGACAAACTGAGAGGGTTGGAACTCAGGTTTAGAAACTCCAAGTGGGGGACGTTGGACACAATTTTACTGACCTAAGTGGGGAAGGAAGAAAAAAAAAATAGAAAGAAATGTGTATCAGGCAGTAATCGAATCTCTGGCAATAATATCCCATCTCCTAAAAGGGGGCTCTGTGGAATCACCACAAAGCAGTGATATGGGGAAAAAAACATAAGGATATCTACCTGTAATTCATACTCCAGCCATTCCTGATCTAGATGGATTGGTTAATTGCTCATTTTCCTCAATGGTTCATTTAATTACACTCTAGGAGCAGCTTGATAAGAGAAAAGCAGTCCCTTGGGAGAGGTCATAAAATCCACCTCAACCCCATGGCTGAGCAGCAGCACGTTCCAGGAGCCAGGCCTTGCTCACAGGGGCCATGGACACCTGTCCTAACTCCATGACCAACCTGAGCACTTGTCCAGCTTTCCACTGTTCCCCACAGAGCTCAGCCAATTCCTAATTCCCCTCCTGGACTGGGGAACTGAGTGGGAAAGCAGTGTAAGGAAATGGCAGCTCCCAACCCCATTCCCGCACCATCAATCTAGACAATAGATTGGACATCAATCTAGAAAATAATTTTGAGTCAGGGAACATCTGACTGGAGAATTTCACTCCATAAAGGGTCAGAATGAGCAGAAATGGGGCAGACCATGACACACAGAGGTCAATAAATGGCCCAGTTGCTGGCACAGGGTGACTGTCCCATGCAGAGGTTGAATTCAAGCGTGGCAAATATGAGATAATGAACCTGCTTCACTTCACACCTCATGTCAGGTGATGTCATGGTTTGGGTGCTACACCTCAGGAATTAAGTAGGAAAATTGGATGACATCAGTCCAGCAAAAGCACGGGATTTAGGGAAAATGGTTTATGGTGAATGACTGGAAGAAGGGTAATTTTTCAGTATTATACTAAAATGAGGAAAGGAGGTATTAAAGTTCTTCATGGGTATAAAGAGCTGTTGTATAAGGAGCAGTGATGGTGCTCCTCCTGCCTGCTGAGAACAGGGCAGGCAGAAATTGGCTGAAATTGCAGCTCAGGAGACTTAAATTACACAGTTTAGCCTATGAGGTTATTAGCTAAGCATGGGAACAGGCTACCCAGGGATCTGGAATCCCCAGCAGGGGCAGGTTTTAGGAGTGGGGAGACATTTATCTGGTGTGGATGGGTGGTGAAAACTTAATCCTCTCCGAGGAAGGGGCAGCATACACAGAAGCCTTTCAGTTCCAGAGCAGCCTAAAGAGACTGAACACAGAGCAGGGTGTGAGTGACGACATGTGAGGTCAGCCTTACTGAGCTGGGACACTGCAAACACTGCATTCACTCCCTGCTTAAAGACTCCAGAGTCTGAAGGCACAAAACCCCAAGATATCTTATTTTTTCCACGTATTTCCAACAATAAACACTAACATAAAAGGAGAGCATAATCCAGTGAGTAACTTAATGACACTTGAACGGATGGAGATTGTTTCACTCCTGTTACATTGCATTTATTGAGCATTATTTCATCCAAGTACTTCAAAGGATTTTACAACAGCATTTAGCATTAATTAATGAGGCTGCAGAAATACCCTTTGTGGTAAAAAAATTTAAACCTTTTTTGAAGATAAGGCAATGAATGTGGAGAGGGAATAAATACCTTGCTCACCATCACAGTGGCAAAGCTGAGTGCCATATCTTGGACCTCCTCCATTCTTACTCTGCTAAAAATTGCACTGCTCATTAACCTCTTGATACATTAGAAATGCCAGTTGCAAATAAAATAAAAACACAGATTTTTCACCCACAAGCCAAGACTGTAAGTCACAAGGTACATGGAGTGAAGTGCCACACTGGATTAATTTCACCACATGTATTGCTCAGTTGCTGTCGAAGTAAATAAACATCAGCTTCAGAGATGAGAAAGAAGCCACAAAAATGGAACTCTCATCAATGCAATGCCCTTGCAGTCCTGGTAATAGCTGTGAAAGGTACCCAGAAAGGTGCCCATCACCATTTTACCTCGTGCCAGTCTTCCAGTTTGTTGTCAGAGAGGTCGAGCTCAAAGACGTGGGCGCAGAAGGCGGCGATTTCGTTCTCATCCCCGGCACAGGTGATGCCACAGCTGTTGAGCACCAGCACACTCGGCAGGTTCAGGCGGTCTGGGAAAAGGAAAAACAGAAGCTGCCTCTGCTCAGCACTGCCTTGGACTTACAGAACTCAGCACTCAGCATGGATGTCACAGCCAGCACAAGGAATCCACCAGTAATACCACAATTTACAGCTGCTTCAGGAGCTCGGGTTAAACGTGGATTTTAAGATCGACACCATCATGAAGTCTTGACTGTAAACATGAAGTACCACTCATATCAGTGCTCTTCAGTTCCTCCATCTATTTCTGTGTATTTCAGGCCAGTCCTTTGTCATTTATGGCCTGTTTCCTATCAGTCCTTGCCAGAGCTTGTGCTCTTCCCCAGGCAGCTGCTGCTGCAGATAGGACACAGGACCAGGGGAGTGTCAGCTGCACAGTCAGAGTCCTTATCCTCTTGCCCTGAGCCCACTTGGGCTTAGTGACAGCAAGGAGGTATTTAAACATTCCTTAGGAGGTATTTAAATATTCCTTTTCTAAGCTTTCCCTTCTCAAGGTTCACTGCACAGCATTCAGCATTCATGCAATGATTCAGGTCTCTGCTCTGCCTTTCCATTTCTGTTCTTGTTTTTCTCCAGCTCCTTCTCAGGTAGGTAAATGTTCTCAAAAATACAACAAGGACTTGGACCTCAATCACAGCCTGCTGTGCTAAGGCTAAAATGTGACAAAAAGCTGGGGATTCGTGACAGAAACCATTTACCATTTCCTCACAAGAAATCCATGTTGAGGCAAGGCAAGGCATCAGTCTTACACTCTTTCACACACAACATGGCTCTCCCATCTCTGTGGAGTACTAAAATCCATTAAAATTTAACCACAAGCTTTTTCCTAAATAGCTGCCCCCTTTTCTGCTCAACACTTGACAGCTCCATGACTGGAAAGGGACTGTAGCAGAAAACAATTATATGCAGTGACCTGGGTTTCCAAATTTTCTGGCTTGTAAGGGTTGGGGTTCTTTAAAGGATAGTGAGGCACTTTGGAAATTACTCATGGAGTATTTGTAAGTCAGGTCTCAGTCACATTTCAAGATGTGGCTTCTTTTAAATTTACCTGCAGAGAGCAAAGACTGAATGTTCCATCAGGGCACTTTTCTGCTCTTGTTCATTCTGAGAGTGTTTTATCCCCAGCTGAACTCAGACCCATTTTTCTCCTCTGTCACACCCAGTTATTGGAAACTTCACCCAGCTGATTTCCATGGCTATTTCCCCCTTTGGGGCTGGTTATGACACAAATTGACCTGATAGATGTTTGGATTACTCCTACAGATCATGATGGGCAGGATGTGTGACACAAAGAAGGGATGGCTCTGATGGGATCAATGTCAATCTCAGACCCATTTGTACAAACCTAGAATGAAATGCCAACATCAGAGTGCGAGGGAAGACTAAAGGATGTCACATGGATCTAGTTCAAAGGAGATGCTGACACAGATTCTGCAATCTGGGAGGCTCAAGGACATCCCCAAGCAGCACAGAGCCTCAGAACACATCTGGCTAAATTCCCTCGAGGCACCAAGGTCAGGAGCACAGGAGAGGGGATTTCTCCACTAGGTCACAAAGCATTTGGTGCCTTGAGAAGACAAAGTACACTGCAAGTTCATCTGAGGCTCTTATCACAAAAGCAGCCTGTCTGGAGGCTCAATAACTCATCACTCTGCTTGAAATATGTCCCCTCCTGTGTACAGGGGCTCCTGTCCCTGCAGGCATCAAAGCAAGCTGGTGGCACCACTGGCATGGGGACCAACCTCGAATTTAGATCATGTTTTATGTCTTCTTGAAGCCACCTCTGCCAAAACACCTGCTGCTGCAGCCAATAATAAAATAGGATCACTGGCCTGAAGGAAACAAGCTCCAGGGAGTGCTGAACCCTCAAAACACAGACTGCACAGGGCTTTAGTTCATCTTCCACTGGCAGGGCTGCAACTTGGTGATCTTGAAGGTCCCTTCCAACCCAAATGGTTCCATTCTATTCTTTAATTATGTTTCTGTTATGCTGTAGAAAAACTCGGTTTTTTACAGCAACCAGTTGAGCCCCAAAATCAATTTTCTATCTCTGTTAGAGCTCTCCAATAAAAAACACATCATAATGGTTATTTTCCAGGGCAATTCTGGGTGATTCCTCTTTCAGCTGATTCCTCCCAGCACCCCCCAGATGCTCAGAAAGACCAGGAGTTACCTTTCATGGGTGAGCCCTGGGGAGTTGCAGGGACGTGCACCCCCATGCCAGGCCCACGGCGATAGGGGAAGTTCTCAGGGCTGTATTTCTCACAAAGAACTTGCATGAAACTCCTTCCACTGGGCTGGTCCATGCTCCCTTCTTGGACTTCTGGTGGAAGAAGAGAAAAACAGAGCACATGAGCAGTCAGAAAGTAATAATCACTTCTAATAGAGAACACAGAGAAAGAAAGCAGATGGGTCATGGGTTTTATTTCTGAGCTCCAGATCGGTCTAACAGGTCCTATTTCAAATTCTATATTAAAATAAAACATTGCTTAGAAAGAAGCCCAAACCAGAGGGTTTGGTGCTGTACAAACACAGCATTACAGGCCAGGTTTGAGACCTCCTCACCCCACCTGCTTACAGGATAATTCCAGGCTGCAAAAGGTGACTTCTGTGCTTGTCAATTCTGCACCTCCCACGAGGAGTGTGAGAAATCCACAGCTATTCTCAAACAAACACATTTCCAGGAGGGGAAGGAGCAAACAGCTGTTTGTGAGTAAGAGATTGCTCCAACAGCTGTTTGCCAACTTCCCTTTTCTGCTGTGTCACCAAACATGGCCTGGCCAGACCAAAAGGCAATTTTTGCCAATTCCATTCTGCAGCTGCTTAATGTATCTGGGAGATAATAACTGTGCCCTTCGTATCTGGGCATGGCACAGAACAGCACAGGAAGAAGGCCATGCCTCAGCACAGGCTGCTGGCCTGCCTGCAGAGATACTGAGAGTCAGCTGGGAGTGTTTTTGGCACAAGGGGGTCTGCCCTGCCCAGGTGGGACTCAGCTTCTCTCTCCGTTTTCCTGTGCACACTCTGAACTTGGCATTTGATGGTTTTATAACAGAGCAGCAGAGCTTGATACATGAATGAAGAAAGAGATGGTTCTTTCCAGAGAGCTCCTGGTCCTGATACCCATCATGGACACATCATCACAATCCTGAACCTGCAGGAACCAGTGCAGCTTTTCTACAGTGTCCAAATAGTCATGGGGCAGCTTTTTCCCTAGTTACTGCAAAAATTACCTTTCTAAAGCTCAGAGTGGGGCCACACATACATTGAAAGCCATGTTGCTAATCCTGAATTAAAGTTTCTGCCTGTTTCATTCCATTAGAATTACCACAGGCAAGGGTATAAATTCTAGGAAAAAAATTCTAAACAAAAGTGATTTTACTAAGGTTCAGGCTCCCTTTGCTGAGAATCACCTGTTTAACAAACTCCACTTCTTCAAAACCAGACCACCTAAAACTCACCAATCACAAAGAACTGAAGCAGAATAAACAACAATTGACTGAAGCATGTTATCATTTTTATATTATATACAAAGTTTACATGTCACAAATAGGGATTTAATAGGATTGGTCTTCAAAAAACCCCAAAAAATACCATTTTCATCTCTCAACAGCTTGGTTGATTCATAGCTCAAACTTGACTCATGTCACTACTCTATCTAGAATTAAAAAAAAAAAAATCCTCAAACAGAAGTTTGATAAGAACAAGGTATTTAATTTTAGGCTAAACCATTCCACATGGTACAGGCACACTTTACACTGACAGTTGAGGTTTTAGGCCAAAAGGTCTCATTCCAGAGTGTTTTGGGAGCTCAGTCCCATCCACAGCCAGCCAGGGCTTTCTGAACACACATTCAGACCTCCTGGTCTGGAAATTCTGGAACTCCCCCATGCATAGAGCTTTCTGTCCTTCACAGGGCTTTTCTATCAAACTCCATCCCTCTTTATCCTCTGAACAAACATCAGCTGGAAATTCCACAGGAGAAACTCACCTTAGAGGCAAAAAATTGTTGTTTTAGCTACAGTGTGAAACCAATCCAGCACTGAGAAGAAAAACTACTGACATTTACATCCAACAGCTTTGAATCACCAACATTTTCATTCTCAAGCTCTACTTTTGCACACCAATGCCATTGTGAGATGACAAAAACATCACAGAGTGGGCAGTCCCCTTTCCCACCTCACCTCCCATGGGATTCCAGGTCCCCTGTAATCATCTGTCAGGAACGTGGCTTCTCTGAATCCCTGCAGCAAGGAGCAGGATATGCACAGGGAATGACAGGTTTGAAGGGAATGCTGTCAGCACAAGGGTGGGACAGGGTGACCTGCAAGGTGCACATTTCTGAGTGTGTCCTTAGTGACAGCACGAGGAACAATTCACATCCCAAAATAACTCTGGGGCTTCTAAGTGACAGCACAGATCGCAAACGAGGCACTTGGTCTTTGAGAGGTGACAACAAATAGCCTTTGTTGTTATATTTAAGTGCTCTGCTGGAGGGCTGTGGCCCCAGTCACAAACAATAGAGAATCACAGAATGGGTTGGGTTGGAAGGGATCTTAAAAATAATCTCATTCCAACACCTTTCCCCTATTCCAGGTTGCTCCAAGCCTCATCCAACCTGGCCTTGGACACTTCCAGGGATGGGGCAGCCACAGCTTCTCTGTGCCAGGGCCTCAACAGCCTCACAGGGACCAATTTCTTCCTCATATCCAATCTAACTCCACTCTCTGACACTTTGAAGCCATTCCCCCTTGTCCTGTCACTCCAGGCCCCTGGAAACAGTCCCTCTCCATCTGTCTCCCTTCAGGTCCTGGCAGGCCACAATTAGGTCATCCCAAAGCTTCTCTACTCCAGGCTGAACTATCCCTACTCTCCCAGCCTTTTCTCATCTCAGAGTTGCTCTGTCTCTCTGATCATCCCAGTGCCTCCCCTCGGCTCTCCCCAGCAGCTCCAGGTCCTTCCTGTGCTGGGATTACCAAGCTGGAAGGAGCACTGGAAGTGTCTGGAAAGAGGAGCACGACCCTGACTTGAGATTCCAGGGAAACCCAGAGTGCTGCTGCAGCTGACGAGCAGAGTGAAAAGAGAACACTAAAAACACAAAAAACATTTCCATGCCCTGTGCTGCGAGCCTGCGAGGAGAAGAAGAGACCCTTCAGGAGAATGACATCATTAATGACATGCTAATGAAATTCCAGTGCCACTCAAATGCCTTCAGGGCACATCCTGAACAGTCACACACCAAACACATCCTGACATGTCTGTATACATAAAAAACAAAGCGTAAGGAATGGATGAACAGCACAAACATCCGTCTGGAAGAAGCTGGGACATCGTTTGACCCAGACATGATTCAGGAAAATTATTTTTGAAATGATCTCAAGAGGCAAAGAAGTGAATCACAGAATGGCTCGGGTCAGAAGAGGACCTTGAAGATCATCTTGTTCCAACCCCCTGCCATGGGCAGGGAAATCCCATCAGGATTTATCAGGAATTGTATCAGGGCAGGGAGCCTGACCCTCTGAGCCACCCAAGCAGGTGAAACTCTTGTCAAGGCCCCCATCCAACCCAGCAGGGCTGTTTGCTCCCACACCACAGCACTGTGGAGAGAGAACCAGAAACCACACGGGAGATCCTGAATTATCGCTTGCCACGCTCCTGGCCCGACTCTAACACCGTCCCACCGAAGCATCAATTCCCTGCTGGAAATCCCGCTGGGTGCAGAGCCATCCCGCTCCCTGCCCGTGCAGCTGGGCTCCAGGGCAGGATGAACACCCAGCTGCCCCCTGACAGCTCGGCCTCCGCAGCCCCGAGCCCCCCGCGGCCTGTCCGCGCCCCTCCCTCCCCTCACACAGCCTGTCCCGCTCCCCTCACACGGCCCGGGCTGACAGCGGCCTCCGCGCTCCCGCCGCTCCCGGAGCCGCAGCCGGGCTGTTCTGGGAGTCCCCGGCGGTGCTGGGGGTGTCCCCGGTCCCTGTTGTCCCCTGTCCCCCGCTGTCCCCTCGCCCCTCTCACCCAGGCCCGGCCGCCGCGTCCCGCATCGACCCGGAAGCAGCTCCAAACATCACGTGACGGCGGCGCGCGGTCACGTGACGAGGGAGCGCCCCCCCCGTTGCCGTGGAGACGGAGACGCCGATGACGTCACCGCTGTCCCCAGCGAGGTTTTCCGGGGACGCGACGGGGACAGCGATGGCAGCGGGTCAGGGAGGGGATCCTGCCCCTCTGCCCGGCCCTGGGAGCGCATCGGGACAGCTGTGTCCGCCTCGGGGCTCCTCGGGACGGGAGGGACACGGAGCTCCTGGAGCGGGGCCCGCGGAGAGTGACAAATGTGACAGAACTGGAGCATCTCCCTGATGAGGGAGCTGGAGCTGTTCAGGGGCTGAGGGGGGCATCAGCTCTGTCTGTCCCTGTCTGCAGGGAGGGCTCATTCCAGAGGAAAGCGCAGGAACTGATGCGCAGGAATTCCTCCTGCACAGGAGGCAGAATTTCTTCATTGTCCGGTGACCAAGCCCTGAAAAGGCTGCCCAGGGACTGTGTGAAGTGTCACTGGAGAGACTCCAGAAGCATCTGGGCACAGCTCTGTGCTTTGGGATGACCCTGCTGGAGCAGGCAGGACCGGGTGACACCGCGACATCTCTGCCCTGGCCCAGTCTGTGACTCTGTGGTGTCACACAGAAATCATGGCAAGATCCCCCAAAGCTGGCACCCCAGGGTCCTGCTGGAAGGGCAGCTACAGCTACATAAAATTACCTAAAAGTGCAAACCCATAACCACTGCATGTTCAGGATGTGAAATGCCAGCAGCATGGCACTGCCCTCCTGCTCTTCACCAGTTCACCCATTCCGCTCCTGTTCCCTCTGTGCTGTCACTGCCCCTTCTGCAGTGCCTTGTCACAGCCTCAGAGAGAAGGACAGAACTGCAGAATCCCAGCCTGGTTTGGGTTGGAAGGTCTTAAAGCTCATCCCATTCCACCCCTCTGCGTGGGCAGGGACACCTTCCACCGGGTCACCCCAAGCCTGGCCTGGATGACAAATCATGCTGGGAACGAGCACAAATCCACCCAGGCTGGTTCTGCACCTGGTAGGAATCAGAAACTGCCCGAAACACGGCCTCTGGTGCCTGGCAGAGGCAGGGGAGCTGGAGGAGAGCTGCTTTGGTCATGGCTGGGTGGCTGCAGTGCATTTCCCCTGCTGGAACACCACCGGGACAGATTTATCCTGTTACCCGCACACCGCGGCTGCTGCACGCTGCTCCAGCACACAATGGCACCATTGTGGGTGCTGCCCAGGCACAGGGTGACAGAAGGTGCTCTGCAGCAGCCCAGGGGCTGTGTTAACTCCTGCTCTGCCAGGTAATTCCTGCCCCACTCCTGCCCCACTCCGCCTGACATCCTGGGTTTGCACCCACACCACTCACTTGTGGCCAAGGAGGCGATTCCCCCAGTTAAACCAGTCAGACTGAGGATTTCTCAGGAGAAAATATCCCTCCCGAGAGGGAAAGAGAGACCATTGGCAGAGCTGGAGCCATCAGCACATCCCATTAGCTCCAGCTACAAACATAAAGCTGTGTCAGGCTTGGTCATAGAATCTAATGAGCTGTTCAGCGGGGCCGAAAACTATTACCACAACTGAAATGCAGCTGCACTGTCGGCCATTCCCTGCTCACAGCAGCTTTTTATACAAATAAAAATTTTTATACATTTTCTGCAGGACTCTGGTGGGGAAAGGCAGCCTGACTTGCCAGCCTTGCCTGCTGCAGGGTTTTGACAGATTCACATCACTGCTGCCTACCCTGGGGTAAATTCACCACTGAGAAAGGTTTTTTTGGGTGCCACAGGCCATCTCCATCACCAGTTCTGCCGTGTGCCACCCTGTGACCCCCACAGCCCTCCGAGCAGAGCAGCAGCCCCAGCTGAAATATATTTCATGGGCCCATCTGCCCTTTGACAGAGAGGAAAACACTTGGGTGCTCTTTCTTTGTGCCCCGTTGACACAACACTGGGTTTATTTGGTTCCTAAGCAGGCCAGCACTGCTGAACATCACCTTGCTAACACTCCCTAAAATCCTGCTCTCCCCATGCTCTGAACGGCTCATTTGGTTCTTTCAATACATTCCGAGGAGAGCTTTGTCTCCTCTCAGTTTTCCTTCCCCCTCTGCCTCTCGTATCTGTTTCAGCGAGATAAAGAATTCCACTGCATTCAGAGGCCACACTCTTTTCCTAACAATCCTCACAATTTTTTTTTTTATTTTTGCACAGCTCACCTGTGCTATTCGGTTGCTAGCAGGCAGACAGGGCATACTTTAGCTGGTAACTGGCACCACAGCTCGACTTGAAGCACATTTCACTTTCTATAATTACAGATCAACTGGATAGAGCAGATGTCTGCGTTAACCTCCACTGGGTCCGTGCTGCAAGTGTGAGAAAGTGCCTGCTGCAGCTCTGGTTGAGTTTAGAGCCCATTTCCACGGAGACTGGACAGGTCAGGGAATTGTTAACACAATAGAATCGTCCCCCAGTGGGGAGCAGTTTGAATTCAGCCCAAGCTGACCCAGATTCGGAGCGCTTATCACGCTGGCTGCCCCTTTGTTCGGGTGGAATCAGTTTGGTGGCTCTCAATCTCCTCCTGCCTGGCACACAGGTATCCTCTTGCCCGAGCTTTGAGCAGCCCTGGCCCCTCCCTGGCAGGCTCCCCTCTTTCCCACAGCCAGGGGTTAAACAGGCCATGGGAACTGGGAGAACTGGGATTAGCTCATCCTTCCTTCTGCTGGGGTACCAACAGTGACACACTTTCACCCCACTGAAATGTCTCATAAAGCAACAGAGCCACCAAATCCAAAAATCCAAATTATTTCCCTGCTTTTAGAGCTGGACCTGATTAAACTCATTATGCAAAACATCCTCAATAAATGAAAATAATCCTGTCACAAGCATTCCCTCATTACTCGTGTTTCTAACTCACCACAAATTAATGTCACCCTCTATCACCAAGGTCTGGGTTGCACATTCTGAGGCCAGGAGGGACCCATTGTTCCAGTCACAGTGAGGCATCTAAACCCAATTAATTCCCAGCTCACACTAATAATGTTCAAAAGGTCTCGCTGCACACAGAGCTGGAGTGTCACTGTCACACTTGGGGACACGGGGACACCGAGGTCACCGAATTTCCCTGGGTCACTCACAGAGATAATGGCAGCAGCAGAGCAAGGAACATCTTTGGGACTTTGCTGCTTATCAGAATACTTCTGCCTATATTAAAAACAGCAGAGGTTTTCGGGGGAGGGCAGGGGAGAGGATTTAAACCATGCAATTTTCTATTTCTTTTCTGTAGCTTTTTGATCCTTTCACTTTCGGGTCTAGCAAATGCAACTTTCTTCATCCTTGGAGATTATTCTTCAATTCCTCAAAGAGGCTTCAATTTTCTCACAAATCTCCCTTCCTTTCACTTAATTTAAACATTTATGGCCAATTCCATGATTTAATAATGAGAAATAAAATTGGAGATTTACTAAGTGTTGAGAGAAGACCTTTCATTCCATTTGGGGATTAAGAAGGGAGTTAAAGATGTGAGCCCTGTTAGCCACGCTGGCCTGACCTGAGCTCCAGGAGAGCCCAATCCTGACGGGTTCTGAGCATTCCCTGCTCCCACCCGAGCCAGAAAACGCTGAACACGCTGCAAATTTGGCCCCTAAAGACCCAAGCAAGCCCATAAATCCACAGCAGAGCTGTTTCACAGATATTTTGCTAATAACTTTAGAGCCTGACTTCATTTAGCAGCACTGCCAGCTGATCAAGCCCAAGCTGCTCCTCACCACACCATTAATTTAAGGTAACTATTCACCGGGATCTTCGGTTCCGCACAAACGCTTCCCAAATCACTCCTTCAGTCTCTGTCAATTATCCGAGACTAATGCACCTCCAAGTTACCTTTCAGAGCAAACATTTCTCCCTGGCCATAATTCTAAAATATTATCAGTGGCCCGAAGATCGGGACAATGCGGCTTTCAGCTTGCAGAAATTGAGGCTGCGCGTTCAGACGGAGAAATCGGAAATAAATCAACACTGCTGGAGTCTCAAGATCTATTGCATTTTCATAATTTGGCAATTGCTAGGCATGCTCAGAGGACCAAATGGACCTTGAGGCTTTTATGCAGTTGATTTCATTTTCTGGATGGCTACTATTAGATAAAGGCAGCTTTCTCAGGCACTGCTGCAAATGAAGTCTGGCAAATCCAACCTCCCCCACTCGGGGCCAAACGCACTCTGCTGGCTGCTGTCACCCCCTCCAGGATGATGGGATCCTCCTGGGCACTCAGGAGGAGAGTGGAGACCCCCAAACCCACAGGGGACATGCTGTGCCAGCTCTGTCCTCTTCTGGGACCCTTCAGCATGGCATCCTCACCCTGGGAAGTGCCAGAGGTGCTCTCTGACCCAGCCTGGGCACGGATTGTGCTCAGAGCCCATCCCCAGCCAGCCCTGGCTCTGTCCCTGGCATTGTCCCCACCTGCTCCAGACACAATTTCCATCCTGTTCGCTCAGACAAAGAGGGCACCAGCAGACAGAAATGAGCCCAGACGTGGAAAAGGCTGAGCCTCCCTCTGCCAAATGCCCTGGATTTGTAGCTGTGATGAGACAGAGAGGTGCCACTGCTGTCTGATTCTGGAATGGGCCTTTGGCTGGGGAACAGGGCAGAGCAGAGCTGGGAGCTGTCTCCTCCCATTTTCTGTGTGTAACAGCTCCATTACAGCCTGGATCCCGCTCGGAGAACGATGCTGGCTGTGCCTGGGGCTGCCAGGATTCATAATAATTAACCATTAATGCTGGCAAACACTTGGCAAATCTCCCCCTGCTCTCAGAGCCCTCTGCACACAGCAATGGAGCAAACCCTGCCCGGCCCCCTCCAATCCCACACATCAATCCTAAAGTTTCCCTCCCCTTCCATTCTTTATAGGGAATTTAGCAAACAGGGTGAGGCTGGCCGTACTCAGGTCACCCCCATCTTACAGAGTGGGGGCAAAATTGACATTCCCAAAACCCCAAAGGGGACATTCCCATCCTCAAAGGGTGCTGCTGGTCCATAAAGAGCGAGTGGTTGTGGTGTCCAGCCCTGCCTCAGCCTCCCTCTGCCTGTCAGGGCTTCATCCTTATCTCTCCAGCAAAAAAGTCCATGCAGGAAAGGGACACTCAGAGTTTGTCATGGATCAGCAGACTGGTGAGGAGATAGCTCTGCTTCTGTCCTCGCTGCTGGGACACGGCAGAAAATAACCCAGAAACAGCCCTGAGCAAAGCACAGAGCACGGGGTGCTGTGACAGCAGCTCCTGCTGGCCCTGCTGTGGCTTGGTGGCGTTTTTGCCATCCTTGCTGCTGTTTCCTAACAGCTCCTGGTGGATGTGACCTTGTCCAAAACAAACCCAAAGCAGTGGGGTTTCACTCCAAAACAGTGATGTCCTGTTGAAATACAGTGGGAGAATTAGGGTGGAATAGATGGGTCTCACCCACACTGGTCTAAACAGCCTTTTCCTCACCAATGTCAGTGAAAATCCCACTTATCATGTGAAGAACCTGCCAGAAATGTTCTTTCCCCCTGCCTTCACCCCCTAATAGACATTTTCTGTCCCTTTTTCCCCTACACTCAATACATCAGACACTGAAAACTGTTCTGCCTGCTAAAACAACAGACATCCTCCACCGAGACATTCCAAAACTCTGTTTTTCTACTCAAAGCCCAGCTCCAAAATGAAATATCCATCCATTTGACCCAGTCACACTGTGCCAAGGCCATCAGAAATGATCAGCAGACAAACCTTCCTCACACAGGACAGCAATCCTTCTCTCAGGACCTCAGAGCACCGACATTTGGGGCTCTCTGCTCAGATCTGGCTCCTACAATGCCATGATCTTCATTTGAACTGAGAGCTCGGGATGCTGTGGCTGGGCTGGTTCTAAATAATAAAAAAAAATAAAACCAGAGGCTGTGTGTTCACCTTCTCATTCCAGTTTAGTTCAGCAATCAGAGCACCCTCTCTGGCTGTGCTCACCAGCACTCAGGAGCCTTTGCTGTAGACTCTGCAAGAACAATCAGTTTTAGGCTCGCAGCTCAGACATCTCAGGGCTCGTCTGGGGAATAAAAAAAGGTCTTTCTTCTTTTCCTCCCCTGCTTTTTTTCCCCTCATTTGTGCTCATTTCTGGCTTTGAAAGGAATTGCTTTAAATCTCAGCCCAGCAAGAGCTGGAAAACCAGAGGGCTCTGTTCAGGAACATTCCCTGGGAGCTCAGGCAAAAGCCAGGCTGAGGCCTTTTTTCTGAGACTGAGCAACATGAGGAGAAATATTTGGGGATGTAGAGCAAAGAAACAGGCCCTTGGAAGGCAGAGTGTCCCTACACATGGAAAAGGGATAGAACAAGGTCCTTTAAGGTCCCTTTTAACCTAAAACATTCTGGGATTCAGTGATACAGGGAAAGATGGAAGAGAAGAGGTTTGAAAAAAACATGGGTCTCACCACACTGGTCTAAAATGCTTTTTCCTCACCAATGTCAGTGAAAATCCCACTTACCATGGGATGAACCTGCCAGAAATGTCCCATCTCCCTGCCTTTACCTCTCCACAGACATTCTCTGTCTTTTTTTCTGCTACACTCAATACATCAGACACCAAAAACAACAGAAAGGATTCGTCTCCACAGATTGATCAAAGCCCGAAAAACGCCGTTCCAAACCAGCCTGAGCCAAGGCACGAGAAATGCTCGGCCTTTCCCTTGTAACAGAGCCTTATTTATCACGGTGGAAAGGGTACTTTGAGGAGGCAAATGGCCAAGCAGTGCCTTTGATACATGGAGATGCTTCGAGATAGGTATGATATAGAAAACCTCGGCGGAGATATGTCCCGGCTAATCTGACAGTTATCTCTTTTACAGCCAACTCCTGTCATTTCAGTCTTTGAGAAGTGCCAGCTCTGCTGATAACTCAACGCAGCGGAGGAGAAAGCCTTTGTTAATTAAGCTGCCTTTATTTTCATAGCACTCTGAGCTCAGGGAGCTGCTGCTGTGGGGCCCTTTGTGCCACACATCCCCTGTTGGTGATCAATAGATGGACATTGCTTAGGGATTTTTTTTTTTTTTTGCATGTAAAATTGTTTATTGTAAAGAAGTTTTGTATTTTATAAGAATTTGAATAATTAATAATTAGTTTTTGTTTGCATATAATGTATAGAATGGGTAAAGTTTGGGGTTTTGTGTGTTTTTTAATGGTTTTTAGCTTTTTGTGAATTGATTTTTTGTATTTAATTTAATTTAATAGAAAACTTTTTTAGAGTTTTTTTTTTGTTTACTAAAGTAAATAGATTTTTGTTGTTTAAGGCCTGCATTCCCACAGTCCCCCAAGCCAGGACAGCTGCAAATCCTCATCCAGAGCAACTGCAATGCTCCCTGGGATGAAGTGCTGCACAAACCAGACTCACAACTCACCTGAAACTCAACAGAATTCCCCCTTGGAGGTGAAAAACCCTCGGTGAAGGATGCACAAACCTGCCCATTGTCCCTCAGCTGATGCAGGGCTGATTTTCCCAGCGTGGTGTTGGGTTCCAGGGGGGAGCCCATTTATACCGAGCTCATGAGAGCCACTTTGTGCCCAGGAGAGCTCAGCTCTGTGTTTTCAATCAGTTAGTGGCCATCAGGCTCTAATGGGCTTTCTGGAACTGTGGCTGCTTTATGCTCTGTCCTGCAGGAGTTTGGGCTCTCTTGGCTGCTCCCTGAGCTGTGTTCACTCCAGGAAAGTGTGATGTTCCCTCACTCTTAGACCCTCAGCAAACTCTGAGTGTCACACATGAGCCCAGACTCATTTCTGACCATTTCTGGTGGAAGTTTTCCATTCCTTTTGCCTGATTCTGCCCCCACTGGGGCTGTTCCCATTGCCCTGCAGGGGTTCCTTGCTCTCCTCCTGTGGGCATTGCTGTTTTTCCCCCTTTAGCCAAAATGGGATGAAGTTTCTTTAAGGAAATGAGGAATTTCTTTCACTGCAAGAAATCCCATCACCTCCATTGGATGGACGAGTGAAGCAGAAGAGAGCAACACCCATCCTGCAGGTAATTAACTGCAGAGCTAATGAAACTGAAGTGATGGAGGGGATTTGATCACTCAGACCAGGCTTTTTACTGCAAAGCTTCACCCCAAATCAGTCCATCTTTGCTGATTTTCTCTTTCATAAACTCAGAAAATGAGCATATTTCACAGGTCCCTTCTCTTTAGCTTCTTTTTTACCATTCAGAGCCATCACCCAAGGTCTACCCAAACCAGTCCCTGTGTCTATCCCAGTCACCCTGAACCCACAGCTGCAGTTCCCAGTTCACAGAGACTCACAGCCCTCTCTATAACTCCAGATCTGTGCAAAAAAAAACCCCAAAAAACCCTGTTCCCTGTGCATCTCCCTCCACCTTTGGGGTCACTTACCTGGTGAGGCACCGAGGCTCAAGGAGAAGGGCAGCAGCAGGGAAGATTTCTGTGGATCTGGAATGGTTAAAAAGATTCCTGCCTCAGGACCATCGAGGGCTTAGTGTCTGTTTTATAATTTATAGCTCAGCATCTCTCTTCCCAAGGTTTTGTGCTCACTGAACAACCCTTTTCTGTTTTATGTACACAGGCTTAGCTCAGGAAATGCCCCCAGGTTAGTCCAGGCCTCGTTAATACCTTCACCCATGCAACCTCCGGGGAGAAAACAGCTTTTTATCATTAGGTGAAAATGGAACTGCCTGGAAAAAAACAACACAAACACGGGGTTTTAGCCCACGAGGAGAGATTGCAACTCTTTTAGTTAGGAAGCTGCCAGGCTGCTGTGGACTGAGCCAGGGCTGGAGAATTGGCTGTCAGGGCAGGGAGAGACGTGAGCCCGAAACAGAGGGCGGCAGGAGGCTCGAACGCACCGGGGAGAGGGGAGAGAGCAAAGTATTACATTTTAATTGATCTAATCTTTGGCTCCCGGCGGAATTCGCTGAGATATCTTACTAGAATTACCCGGGGTTTATCAGGAGACAGCAATACTGGGAAAGTGCCTCTTGCATGGCAAACTAGCCCAGATCTTGAACTGCATTAGCATCGGGGCTGGCTGAGCAAAAAGGCCCCCACAATGGTTCCAAAGATGAGAGGAAAGGAAAAAAAAAAAAAAAAACCTGGGGAAAGAGGGAATATGTGAGATGTAAACCCATCTGGGCACGCAAATGTGTGTGAGCACAAACCCAGCACATGCATAATGCTGCCTGCTCCCTCCTGGTGGGACCTGCAAGGATTTAGAGAGAGCAGAAAATACAGGACCAGTACATCGGAAAAGGCATCTCAATGACAGCAGCTTTTATCCTCCTCGTCTGAGGTCCATTTCTGCTCCGAGTGCAAACCCTCTGGACATTAAAAGAAAAGAAAATAGCATTAAAAAGAGAGAAGAGGGCAAGAGGGACATGAAACAAATCTCCTTAAAATACAGACCCAGGTATAAAATACCATGTGGGTGGAGCAGGCTATCAGGAGAGACAAAAAGCAAAGACACTGAGAAACTGGGTGGTTTCTCATCATTTTTTTTCCTTGACATCCTCTGTCTGAGCCGATGACTGCAAGATCTTTGGAGATGCAGAATAATGTCTGGCTCTGTCAAGATTTCTCTTTATTCAATGCGGGGAAGCAGTGAAAAAAACATCAGGTCTGATAAATGATTCATGGAGCCTTTTCTTCTGCTAATCTGTAAATAAATTTTAAAAAGCAGCTCCCTTTTGATGAATATATTCTGTGGCTCGTAAAAACATGTTGGCCTTAAAGCACAACACAGGCGCTCTCTGATGTCTCTGGTGCTGCTGTCAGGGCTCTGAAAGCCCAGCCTGGCTCCTGGCAGGGCTGGATGGAGTTTTCCTGGCTGACCTCAGCTGGGGAGCTGCCTGTCCAACCCTCTGGCTCTGGGGAAGCCTGTCTTCATCCCACTGTTCTGTTCAAGTCAGGGAGAGGGGAACATCCTGTGGATTTACAGGTGTGAAAGCCAGGGAGGATCTCTGTGAGCATCTCGTACAACATCATGTAAAACAAGGTCTAAATCCTCCCCTTGCTGCAGTTTTACAGTCACTGAGAGGCTGAGATTGCTTTCACACCCTGCTGGGAGCAACAGAACCACCTCAATGTGGCCATCAGCACAGATCACACTCCATCCTCCTCGGAAACTTCTGGGGAATCACCAGAACCACCTCAATGTGCCCATCAGCACAGATCACACTTCATCCTCCTCAGAAACTTCTGGGGAATAATTAGAACCACCAAGGATCACATCCCATCCTTCGCAGAAACTTCTGGGGAATCATCAGAACCACCTCAATGTGCCCATCAGCACAGATCACACCCCATTCCCTGCTCATCCTCCTCAGAAACATCTGCTGGAACTATCCTGGATTCACCCTGCTCCTCTGTGCTCCTGGGAAGAATGGACCTGCATCCCTGCTCATCCTGCAGTCAGTTCTGAGTTCTCTCCTTCCCCACCACCAGAAATTTTGGCATTTTTTAAAAATTGACCTTTGCTTTTTTTCCTCCCTGTTTTCCTCCTGTTTCCCTGCAACACCACAGGTGTAGACCCACTCAGGGAGAAGAGACCTGCAACAGCCAAAGCACCTCTTGCCTTTCAGTTCCTGGGTTTCTCCCTGAGCAGATGGGCCTCAAACTGTCTCACAACTTTCCTGACTCTGAACAGGGAAGGAAAAAGGAAAAAAAAAAAAGCGTGATTATACAAGGACATCTTTTATTTCAGTACATTCAAGACAAAAAGAAAAGAAAACAATTCAAGAACAGGATGTACCTTCACTCAAGGCTTTATCTCCCCTGCCCCTCTCCATTGTCATCTCTTTCCTTTTACAACCAGAAATTGCATAGAATTTGTTTTTTTTTTCAATCAGAAAATTAAATTCGCCAGTGTAAACCCCACATCTGTACCAAGCAGAGGGTGAGCTGCTGCTCTTTCTAGGGAAGTCAATATTTTCCTTACATGAGATTCCAGGCTAATGGTTTTCTCAAATGCTGTGTGGCTGGAATTCACCCTGGAAGTCGAGGGTGCTCTGTGGGGTCACGGATTTGGGGAGAGCTCAGGGTCACCTCAGGGGCGTGCAGAGCACAGCTGGGGACACTTTGGGGGTCCCAACACCTCCTCCCTCGCTGCTGGGGATGGGCAGCCCCCCACTCTCACCTGCTCCCACCTCACCTCCCTCAAAAGGCTCCCCCACCCGCATCCCGAAACCAGAAAATTAAAATAAAAAAGTGAAAGATAACCCCAGAATGAAACAAAAGACACAGAACCCCTGAAATTCCAAGCGTTTCAAGGCCTCTTTGAGTTCACTGTGTTCGTTGGCTGTTTTTTTTGGCATTTTAATATGTATATATATATATCTATGTATAGATATATTTCTCTATATATGTAATTTTAACAATCTTCGAGGGACTTCCAACAAATGCTGCTTCCACAGGGAGCGTGTCCCACCATCCCATCCTCCCCTTCTCCCCCTTCAACCCCCTTTCCACACTCAGCAAAAGAAGAAGAGTTCAGCACCTGGTGCCTTGGAGACTGGGTCCTGACATACCCAAATGAAACAAAAAAAAAAAAACAAAATAATGACTCCTCCCTTCCCATATCCACGGCAAATAAAAAGTCCCACCCCTGCCCTTGGAGAGCATCCCCGGTGAGTGACGGAGAGGCAGCGCCAGTGTCCTTCCTCCTGACCTCGGAGGGGAGATGTTCCAAGAACCCCTGCAGCCCCTGGTGGGGATATCTGCTACACCCACGGCATCCCTCCTTTCCAGAGACCACCTCTGGACACCCACCAGCCTCAGGACCTCCTTCCCTCCACGCCAGGCCGTGGTGGACACCGAAACCACAGCCAAACCTCCAGCCAGGCCCCTGCCTTTGCGTCCACCCCGAGGTCCGCTCGCTCCGGAGAAGCCGGGTAACCGCTATCGATTTAAAAACGAGTTGACATTGTACAAGTCCGTGTTCTGTAAAATGGAACAGGACCCTCTCGCCCCACCCCGGTGCCCCCAGTCCTGGCATTACTCAGGCCCGCTGCTGTTGGTGGCCTTCTCCCACTCCAGGCTCTCCTCGCTCCGCGCCGGTGACCCCGCGGCCGGCCGCGCTCGGAGCCCCTGGAAGCGGCGACACTCGGGGCACACGCGGAAGTGGGTGCAGCCCCGGGCTACCAGGGCGGCCTCTTGGGCCAGTCTTTGTGCCAGGGGGTCCGGCTCGCCCCCGCTGCACAGCTTGCCGTTGCTGAGCGTGGTGGTGCTGCGGGCTCGGCGCTCCTCGGGCAGCACGGGGCGAGTCCGTGCCACCCCCGCCCGCCTCCGCCGGGGGTGGAAACTGTCCTTGCACAGGATGATGTTGCGCAGCTCCGTCACCATCTCTTGGCACACCGACACCTGCAGGGGACAAGAGAGGAGTCTGCTCACCTGAGCCAGCTTTGAGGCCATCAGGGGCTCTGGAGGGGAGAGGGCTTGGGAGACCTGGGATAGTGGGGTGTCCCCAGCCATGGCAGGGGATGGATCTGGGTGAGCTTTGAGGGCTCTTCCAACTCAACTGGTGAGCTTTAAGGGCTCTTCAACCCAACTGGATGAGCTTTAACGGCTCTTCAATCCAACTGGGTGAGCTTTGAGGCTCTTCAACCCAACTGGGTGAGCTTTAAGGGCTCTCCAGCCCAAATGGGTGAGCTTTAATGTCATTTCCAACCCAACTGGGTGACCTTTAAGGTCTCTTCCAACCCAGGCCTTTCTGTGAGTCCATGACATGACTCTAATGGCAGATTATTACAGACTTGGTGCTTCTGGTTTTCAACATCAATTCTCAGATGTTTCCTCTTGGTTTAACTCAACTCTGCCTCTCAACAGAGACCCTCCCGTGTTCTGCACCCCCTATCAGCACAAGATCTAAACCTGCTGCAGGTGGATATCCCATCTCTGGGAAAGGCACCTGGATGTTGTATGCATTTTGATCCCTTGGAGCATCCCTACAGCCTTGTTCTGAGTAGGAGTACATGAGAAACTTGTGGATTTTATATCCTGCCCAAAGGACCAAGCCTGTTCAGGTTTGAGGTGTCCTGGCTGGGTGCATGGCATGCTCTTGGACATCCCAGAGAGGGCAATAAACACACCCTGTCCTCTCAGGGCCCTACCAGTTCCTACCTCTGACTGCTCAGAGTGTCGAAGGCTCCACAAAAATTCCAGCATTGCCATAAAAATTGCTACGATTAAGCCACAGATGAGCACCACGAAGATTCCACCAATGTTCTCCATTCCCAAGCCTGAAATAAAGCAGGGGAGACAATCTGGAGAGGCAGACACGTCATCAGTCTCGAGCATCACTGCGGAGAAACCCCAGGTTTTGCTGTTTTGTTGGCATTGTAGACGGCCAGCCAGGAACCAAAACCACGGAGCCAGCAGTGTCCTATTAATAGATCCCTGCATGACTCAGATGGCCGAGTGAGTGACTTGCAATAGCTGCAGGATCGAAGATGCCTTCTCAGAAATGATGATTTTGCAGATAAACAGCCAGAACGTCGGAGGGAAGCACGAAGCAATTTGTGGGCAAACGGAAAAAGGGAAGGAATGAGGCGCGATCAATGGGGCATTAATCCCCGCAAATTATTCACCTGGACTGTGCAAAGGAAGGGGAGCAAGGTTGTTAAAGGAGCAGGGATGAAGGGACAGGGATGAAGGAGACAGGGAAGGGCTTTAAAGGAAGCTGGCATCAGGAAAATCTCCCCAGACTGCATCACAAAGTGCTGCAGGAAAATGATTCCAGCTGCTTGGATTGCAGCGGGAAGGAGAGGCTCTAAACGCTGTGTCACATTTTAGGGTGACAAAATTGGGTCCCTGACACCCAGGGGGTACCTGGTTATGGGTTGGGTCTCTCTGCCCAGCACCTCTGGTCCTTAAGGAGGAAACAGCCCCTTCCATGGGGTCACTCATCCCATCTCCCTCACTCATCCCATCTCTCCATCAGTCCATGGGGTCACTCATCCCATCTCCCTTGGACAACTCGCTTCCCATGGGATGACTGCAGTGCCTACCCAGTCTGCATTCCAGAAAGTTCACCAGCTGCAGGAAAAGCCATCCCTTAAAAAACTGAGCTTTCCACGCTCCCAGGCTGTCTCCTCACTTCCCACCACAGCCTTGATCCCCAAAACTGTGCCTCCATCTGCCCATGAGCTGAGCCAACCTCAACACTGCTGTCCTGGGATATGGCTCCTCTTTGGTGTGTTTGGTTTGAGTCCCTGATTGGATTGATTACTAAAAACCACGTGCTCTGCACTGGGTTGGCTGTACGAGGCCATTACTCAACAAGAACATCCATAAAAATCTTCTTCCCCCTTCTGTAGCATTAAATCAAAGTGTAAGAATCGATGATTTATTGACTTAATCTCGGCGTGGCTTTTAGACATAAAATCTCACCAAAATCCTTGTAAATCGCTGACCTGTTTTGTTCTAAAACCGAGGAGGTCACATTTCTGCCTCCTCCTCCGTCATTCTCTTGGCACCACCCCCAGAGCAATCCGGGGAGCCTGTAAATCAGAGACTTTTGCAGAGATGCTTCCAGAGCAATAGGACAGCACAAAACACAGCCCAGAATCACAATTTCAACCCAAAGGTAAAGGCTGTCCACTCCTCCCAGCAGCTCACAAGTGTCAATTTAGGGTTTGTGCCTCTCTCTGCATCCTTCTATTATTCTGTCTGGCTCCACCTCAAACATCCAAGCTCACTGACAGGTGTTTCCTTACTCCATGCAGCTCCAGCCTTCCTCATTTCCCAAACCAAGGAACTGAGCCAGCAGCAAAATCGGCCCAGGGTCACAGATTGTGCTGGGTAGTGCCAGAAACTGCCCAGCTTTCTCCTTCCAAAATCATCTCAAAACAGCCCCCAGCCTAGATTCCTCTTTGAGGTTGGTTTTTGCACAGTCCATGGAGAAAAAAACCCTTCCACCTTCAAAAGTAACTCCTTTAATAGCAATAGCCTGATATCTTACACTGGGTCACGACACCTCTGCCCTGGAGATGAATAGCTGGGGTTGCCTGTGGTTCAGCACTGCCCAAAAGCGAGCATCACCTCCTGGCTTCATGAATTCCCATCAGGAACTGCACAGACACACACCCCTACGCATGCTGCAAGGTCAAAAACCCCAAAAGAGCTTTCCCAGCCCTGCCCTGACTCTTTTCTCTGCTCTCACAGAGGCCACAAGGCTGTGCTCTGACCTGGGGGCCTGCTGAGCAAAGGGCTGCTGCCAAAACTAAAAAAAAATGCAGCAACTGTGTTAAGCTGGCAACTGCTCTCACGCTGGGCCATCAGCCTAATGTGGTGGCTTTTATGGCAATTTGCATAGCATTACCCAAAAGAATTTTCTCCTCAGTTTACAAATGCACTAATAAAGTCCTTGTGTCCCTTCCCCTGGCTGTTTAAAAGACATTTTCACTTGAAACCATTAACCAGCGGGCCTGTGGTGGAGATCCATCTCCCTTCAAGGAACCCAGGATTTTGGTCTGATCCCTTCAGCCATCCATTTTCCCAGACATTCATTAGAAGCTAATTTACCCTCCATATGCCTCCAATATTTGTCATTCGGTTGTTCCCGCTATCTCTGCCCCAGGCAAAAACACACAGCGTGAGGCACAGCGGAACGGCTCGGCTTTCTCCTTGAATTGCCAGGGAAGGAATCTCAGGTCAGGAGAAGGGGAAAAAAGTGATTCCCAGGCAGAAAACCGGGCAGACGTGCAGGTTTTGGATTGCAGAGGGAAGGAGAGGTTCCAAACAGGAGCAGGGTGCTGTGTCACATTATAGGGTGGCAAAATAGGGTCCCTGCCACCCAGGGGGTAGCTGGTTATGGGGTGGGTCTCTCTGCCCAGCACCTCTGGCCCATGAGGAGGAAACAGCCCCTTCCATGGGGTCACTCATCCCGTCTCCCTTGCTTCCCATGGGATGACCACTGTGCCTACCCAGCCTGCATTCCCAAAGTTCACCAGCTGAAGGAAAAGCCATCCCTTAAAAACCTGAGCTTTCCACAGTCCCAGGCTGTCTCCTCACTCCACCATAGCCTTGATCCCCAAAACTGTGCCTCCATCTTCCTGTGAGCTGAGCCAACCTCAGCATCTTCTGGGTGTTCACCCTTGCACCTGTGGCCAGGAGGTTTCTGTGCCCAAACCCCTGGGAGGGCACGGCTCACCTTTGGCTCGGTGATCCTCCTCCTTGGGACACTTCCCTCCTTCCCACCACTTGCGCTTCAGGATCTCCAGGCGGTTGTTCTCCTGCAGCTGGAGGATGGCCAGGTCGAACTCGTCGCGGAACACGGAGCCTGCAACGCCGAGAGGGACGTGGTAGGACCCCGCCTTCCTCCCCACCACCATCATCATCATCATCATCACCATCATCATCATCATCATCATCATCATCATCACCATCACCATCATCATCATCATCATCATCCTCACCATCATCATCACCATCATCAATCATCACATCATCATCATCATTCATCATCAATCATCATCATCATCATCATTTCCACATCATCATCATCATCATCATCACCATCCTCCCCACACCCCAGCGTGCCCAGCTACCACAGCTCCTCTCTGCGTGGTTTGGAGGGGGTGGCAGCCCATGTGAGCCATGGAAAGCCGCAGCCTTCCCGCTGGGAATGTCCCCTGCTTAGTGTCACTTGCAGAAGGTGACTTTGCCCGGCCACCAGGACCCACACAGGACACTGGAGGAGGTCCATGGCAAGGGGAGCTTTGGCTTTTGAATGAGCAGTTCACAATCACTACTCCTGCAGGCTTTGGGGGTCCCTCTCTCATCATTCCACCTCCAACTCAACCTTCCCCTAACACTCTTCCCTCCAAGTGGTCATGGAATAGAATATCTGTGTTGGAAGGACCTCAAGGATCATGGAATCCCAAATGTCCGTGGTGGAGGAACTCAGTCCTGTGCTGGGCATGGAGATCTGCTGCAGTCCTGATGTCTGCTACCAACCATCCTCGTCTGCCACCAGAGATCCTTGTCTGGTACAAGAAATCCTTGTCTGGTACAAGAAATCCTTGTCTGCCAGCAGAGATCCCGAGGAAGGGCCGTGGGAAAGACAGAGCTTCTCCCAGTAACTCTGCACTATTGTCCCAGCCAGCAGCTTTCTGCTCCTCTTATCTGCTACGGTTTCACTGTTTAACAAGACAATGTCAGAACAAATTTAGCCCTGAAGGGAAGGATTTGTACTCACTTTGATCAGGTTGCTGTGACTTTACAAGCTTACCCATGTTCTCTAAACTGGAGGGGCTGTTTGTGTGACGGAGCCTTATATAATCCACCTCAACTAAATGCTGGGGCTCAAAGGTCAGGACAAGGCATCCAGGCCGTCCAAAAGGATCGTTTGGAATAACAACAACAACTAAATCCCTTTTTAGTGCTCATGTTCTCTTGTGAGCTCTTGCATTTGAAAGACCTGAGCTCCCTGCATTTGTTCAATGAGGAGCTGGGATCGGCCCAGAATCGCCCAACTCTCTGCCCTGGAGTTCTGAGAACAACCAACTGTTCTAAAAAACTACCAGAGCTGTGCAACAGCGTTACTTTGACATCACTTCTGGGATTGAAACAAGGAGCACAGAACGATGCACAAACAGCAAAGAGCAGATAGGCAGAAAACAAGCAGCAATTCTGAGACATCTTTCACATGAATCATTGAAAGAGCCGCGGTCGCGTCTCACATGGCTCTGGACCAGAGCAGGGTCTCACACATCTGGCTCTGGACCAGAGCAGGGTCTCACACATCTGGCTCTGGACCAGAGCAGGGTCTCACACATCTGGCTCTGGACCAGAGCAGGGTCTCACACATCTGGCTGTGAGCGTGGGCAACACGTAAGGAACAAAAAGGACCCTGGGCAGAGCCGTGAGATGCAACGTTGGCTTTCAGAGCCGGCGCAGCCTTTGGAACGCTCCGGTCCTCTGCCGACAGCTGAGAAGGACTAGAATTGTTCTTCACTGCCTACCGACGGGCATGCCAATCCCGTAGCCCTTGGTGTCCAGAAGGCCCCCGACCTGCGTGAGGTTGCAATTGCGCTGCCGATAATACTCGTTCATGGTGGACTCCAGCAGGAAGGCGTAGTTGGAGTTCAGCACGCGCGCGATCCCTTCCTCCGTGCTCTTCACGAAGACGCTGGGCTGCTTGGAGTACATGTAATTCCACATCCGCTGGTACGTCTGGTAGCGGGAGTTCTGGAAAGGAGAAAGAGGCGGCCACAGTTCAGGGAGGAGGTTTGGGGTAAATTAGAGCCTTCAAAATTAAACCCCCAAATCAGGCATCGCTGTGAGAACGCCACAGCGGAGAAAGAAATCAAATCAGATTTCAGAATTTTGGTGCCTTGTCTTCATTTAGCTCAAAGAGGCCCAAATATGTTGGGAGTTTGTTGGCAAAGCTGGGCATGAAATGCCCCAATTCTAACAGGGTCTGGCAAAACTCTTTGTGTAAATTTGATTTTTTAAAAAAATCATAGTTTTGGTAACCGTGTATCAAAAACACACAAAAAAAAAGCCAGAAGAAATAGCTGGTGCTTGGCTGATTGAAACCTCTGGGTGCTCCCTGCACAGTTCACACCCTGCTAACCATCCCTCTAACGTTGTCCCAACAGATCTTCAATGTCAGAGCCAGACTCCAACACCCTGAGGACAGCACTGAGGGCTGGCAGCAGCACCAAAGCTCTCTGAAGCTCGTTGCTCACAAATTTTCTTCAAAAATAATCCAGATTTTGGTTTGCCCCCTTGTGAAGTGAATTAAAGCACCTGCTGAAAAGAACTGTGTTTTTTTTTTCCAGTGATTACAATGAACTAAAGCTCAGCCAGCCCCAAATCCTCAGAGTTTGCTGGTGGCTGAACCACCTTGGTCAGATGAAAAGAAAGCTGAGAATGATTAATCTCTCCTGCCTGCGCTGAGCAAGGAGTGAAACCTGCTGGCACAGGGGCTGAATACAAACAACCCCTGCTCTACACGAGGATTTTCACACTGTCAGGGCCTCGTTTTCTCTGGCTGGTGAGTGATGCTGGAGAGCCTCGGGGAATCTGCTGCTGACCCAGTTCCTGTCCTCTTCTGTCCAGCTCTGTCCTCTGGGTGCAGCCGCTTGGGCAGGAGACAGATGAGCAGGGCGGGTGTTTGTTCCCAATTCACTGTGTTTTTAAACCCCAAACTGTGTGTCAGTGCCAGGGGAGGCACTGCCAGGACAGGGGATGGGACAAGGAGGGGACAAACATCTCACGAAGCTGGGCAGGGAGGGGTGATGCAGGAAGCCTGTTATCCATCACTGCTTCGACCTCCCCGTCCTTACACTGGGGCCAAAATGATCCCAACACAGCTTAAAGCACCAAAAATGGGACAAAACCATCTTTTCCTGATTTCCTCTCTGATCCCAAGGACTCCAGTACACGCCAGGCAGTGCAGGGACACGGCCAGGGGTTTAAACTTGAAAGCCTTGCTTAAGAGACCCCCTCGTGTACAACCACCTTGCTCACTCAGGCTCTACTCAGCCCATTTTAGATGTAAAGTTTGGCTTAAAAGTAGCTCTTTTCCAAACCCCTGCAGAGCTTAAAGTTGGTTTGAAAAGCTCAGGCTCGCTCCAGAGATTTCCCAGCCTTCCAAATTCAGTTCAGGCTCAGAGTGGGGGGAAAAAGTGAGAACAAGCTTTCTCTCCTTTCGGAATTTCAACAAGTAATAAATAAATAATCCTCAAGCAGTTCTCAGTGCGTTCAGAGCTCTGCAGAAAAGATTCACTCCTTGATTTCCCTCCTGAGCAGAGCTGGGAAGATAAAAATTAAACTGGGCTAAACTTTGCATACACTCAATTTATTTATTTTCAATGCCCCTGACCTCACCCAGGCTCCAGCATTTTGACTTCTGACCTGCCTGAGCTCTGCAAATGGTTGTTTACCTCACCTGAAAGACTCTCAAATAAAAGCTAAAATCATGTGGAAAAAATGTGATTTCCATGTCCAATTTCCTTCCCTGCCCTCCACCATTCATCACCCACTGTGGGTCCTGTGGAGGGACCTCTCCAGAGGTGCCAGAAATTGGGGTGACACGGGCACAGCAGGCTGGGGGGACACCCAAATTTAGATGAGGGGTGCCCTGTGCATTCCCTGCCCCCTAGGCAGCCAAAGAACAGGGTTTACTTGGAAGAAGGTCATGCTGGAGCCGCCGTGGATGGTGCCGTACTCGATGGTGGTCTGGTCAGCCAGGTCATCCACGGACTCGATGGGAACGTCCATCCTCTGCACGGTCAGGAACGCTGCCAGGTTGGCCGTGTAGGAGGAGATGATGATCAAGGTGAATGCCCACCTAGGGTGAGGGAAGAGAGGATGAGGTTTTCCCTCAGGAAATCTGCTCTCCATCCCCAGCCTTCACCACTCAGAATCCCAGAATCACTGCGATTGGAAAATCCCTCTGAAAACTATCAATCCCCATGCTGTCACCTGGACAAACAAAAACCACACCCAGCCATCCTCAGACATGTTCCCATAGCTCACAGAATCTTTTATTTTCCATCCCAAATCACAAAATCAGTCCTGGCATCTCCAAAACATCTCCACAGATTCCCCTTTTAAGCAACAGAGAAGCTTCCCATGAGTCCCAGCTCTTGAAAGCCTTTTTTTTTTCCCCTTTTCCAGGTTCACACCAGCACTTTAAATTCCATTTCCACCTCCCTGGGCACCCCCTTCCATCATCCAACAACCCATTTCCATGAAGAAATTCCTCCTCACCTCCACTAGTGCCCAGAGGAACATTCCAGAAGGGAAGGGAAGGAGGTTTTTACCAGACTCCGCTGACACAGCGTGTGGACAGCGCCTGGGGAGCGATGGTGGAGCCCTGCTGCATGAACCCCCCAACAGGAAACCACAGAGAGTTCCCCAGGGAATATTGGTTCACCAGGAGATTGCATCGACCTTGGGAGCAGGGGTGAGGGCTGTACCACTCGTAGGGTGTCAACCTGAAAGGATGAGAAATGGGGAGCTCAGGGGATTTGCTGGAAATGGGACACTTGAAAAAAGAATAGATATTAAAAAAAAAAAAAACACAAGAAGAGAGAAGAGCTGTGAAGCTGCAGCTCTCCTGGAGGCAGAGTTTTCTGAGAAGGAAACACTTTGCTGTCAGTTGACGCCCAGGGCTCAGAGCTATGTGAAATGTTTGCTCCGAGAGTCAGGAGCCAGAGGCTTTCTTGCAAGGATTTGCAAAAAAAAAAACTTTGAGAGGCTCTGCCCTGGGTGGTTCTGTGTGCGTCCTGCGGCATTTCTGCAAATCCACACCACAGCAGCAGCTCCAGATGTGCAGGGACTGGATGGGAAATGGAAATCAAACTTCTTCAGCTGTGTTCTCTGCCAGAGAACGAGCATTGATGGGAAAAAGTGGAGAGTGTGAGGCCTGGCTGTTTAAACCATCAAGAAAAACTGTGTTGGTGCAAATAGTGGCTCTGAGACGGTCTGGAGAAGAGTGCTGGTGTTTGAAAGCATCCCATCCTTCAGGGACAGGAGAGAGGTGGGAATGTGCAATATCTGTCATCATCATGGCTGTCCCTTTCTTCCCTTTCTTGGTTGCTAAGAAAATTTCCAAATTCCTGTGCTGCGCTTCGCCGTCCTGTTCTGGCTGAGAAAGCTGGGCCTGGGAGGGTCATTTGGGGCTGCTGCCAAAACAGCTGCAGGGCTCTGCCAGCTTACATGGTATTTAGCCAGAATGAGGGGTTTATTTTTGTCCCTGCATGGCCTCTCTGGCTGTGGTGCCAGGGGGGAGTAGGAGGAGGAGAAGGAGGTGATTTCCTGCAGAATTTCCATGGTGGATCAAGCACTGGCGCAAACCCAGTGCTCTGGGAAGGTCTGCAATTCCCAGGGTCAGCAGCTCCTTTCTGAGCAAGGGAGCAGCAGCTGAGCTCTCTGTGTGCTGGAGAACTGGGAAAGGCACCTTTTGATGGAGGATCATCTTCTCCAAAACCTTCTCCGAAACCGTCTCGGAAACCTTCTCCAGAACCTTCTCCAGAACTTTCTCAAAACCTTTTCCAAAACCTTTTCCAAAACCTTTTCCAAAACCTTCTTTCCCCATCCCCATGAAGCTCTGGGCACCAGCTGCAGCCCAGCACATCCTGAACTGGGGCATGATGCCCCTGCCAGCTGTGCCATGCCTCCACCCTCCCTGCTCGGGACGAGGGGCACAAAAACATCTCCAGGGAGCATTTAAAACCTTCTCCAAAACCTTCTCCAAAACCTTCTCCAAAACTGTCTCCAAAATCTTCTCCAAAACCTTCTTATGTTGAGAGAGATGATCTTGGACATCCAGAGAGGGCAATAAACACACCCTGTCCCTCAGGATGCTCTCAGTTCCTACCTCTGACTGCCATAGTGTCGAAGCTCTCACAAAAAATTCCAGCATGCCATAAAAATTGCTACGATTAAGCCACAGATGAGCACCACGAAATCCACCAATGTTCTCATTCCAAGCCTGAAATAAGCAGGGAGACAATCTGGAGGCAGACACCGTCATCAGTCCGAGCATCACTGCGAGAAACCCAGTTTTGCTGTTTTGTTGCATTGTAGACGGCCAGCCAGGAACCAAAACCACGGAGCCAGCAGTGTCCTATTAATAGATCCCTGCATGACTCAGATGGCCGAGTGAGTGACTTGCAATAGCTGCAGATCGAAGATGCCTACTCAGAAATGATGATTTTGCAGATAAACAGCCAGAACGTCGGAGGGAAGCACGAAGCAATTTGTGGGCAAACGGAAAAAGGAAGGAATGAGCGCGATCAATGGGGCATTAATCCCCAGCAACATTATTCACCTGGACTGTCAAAGGAAGGAGCAAGGTTGTTAAAGGAGCAGGGAGAGGGACAGGGATGAAGGAGACAGGGAGGGCTTTAAAGGAAAGCTGCATCAGAAAATCTCCCCAGACTGAATCACAAAGTGCTGCAGGAAAATATTCCAGCTGCTTGGATTGAGAGGAAGGAGAGGCTCAAAGGCTGTGTCACACTGAAGGGTGATAAAATAGGGTCCTGCCACCCAGAGTACCTTCATTTTGTGTTGGTCCTCTGCCCAGCACTCTGTCCTTAAGGAGGGAACAGCCCCTTCCAAGGGGTCACTCATCCCATATCCTCAGACATACTCTCTTCCCATGAGATGGACCACTGTGCCTATCCATCCTGCATTCCAGAAAGTTCACCAGCTGCAGGAAAAGCCACCCTTAAAAAAACTGAGCTTTCCACGCTCCCAGGCGTCTCCTCACTTCCCACCACAGCCTTGATCCCCAAAACTGCCTCCATCTCCCCATGAGCTAGCCAACCTCAACACTGCTGTCCTGGATATGGCTCCTCTTGGTGTGTTTGTTTGAGTCCCTGATTGGATTGATTACTAAAAACCACGTGCTCTGCACTGGGTTGCTGTACGAGGCCATTACTCAACAAGAACATCCATAAAAATCTTCCCCCCTTCGTAGCATTAAATCAAAGTGTAAGAATCGATGATTATTGACTAATCTCGGCGTGGCTCTTTAGACATAAACCTCACCAAAATCCTTGAAATCGCTGACCTGTTTTGTTCTAAACCGAGGAGGTCACATTTCTGCCTCCTCCTCCGTCATTCTTCTTGGCACCACCCCCAGAGCAATCCGGGGAGCCTGTAAATCAGAGACTTTTGCAGAGATGCTTCCAGAGCAATAGGAGAGCCACAAAACACAGCCCCAGAATCACAATTTAAACCCAAAGGTAAAGGCTGTCCACTCCTCCCAGCAGCTCACAAGTGTCAATTTAGGTTGTGTCCTCTCTCTGCATCCTTCTATTATTCTGTCTGGCTCCACCTCCAACATCCAAGCTCACTGACAGGTGTTTCCTTCCTCCATGCAGCTCCAGCCTGTCCTCATTTCCCAAACCAAGAACTGAGCCAGCAGCAAAATCGGCCCAGGGTCACAGATTGTGCTGGGTAGTGCCAGAAACACTGCCCAGCTTTCTCCTTCCAAAGTCACTTCAAAACAGCCCCCGGCCTAAGATTCCTCTTTGAGGTGGTTTTTGCACAGTCCACAGAGGAAAAAACCCTTCCACCTTCAAAAGTAACTCCTTAACAGCAATAGCCTGATATCTTACCACCGGGTCACGACACCTCTGCCCTGGAGATGAATAGCTGGGTTGCCTGCGGAGCAGCATGCCCAAAAGCGAGCACTCACCTCCTGGCTTCATGAATTCCCATCAGGAACCGCACGACACAACACCCCTACACATGCTGCAAGGTCAAAAACCACAAATGAGCTTTCCAGCCCCTGCCCTGACTCTTTTCTCTGCTCTCACAGAGGCCACAAGGCTGCTTCTCGACCTGGGGCCTGCTGAGCAAAGGGCTGCTGCCAAAACTAAAAAAAAATGCAGCAACTGTGTTAAGCTGGCAACTGCTCTCACGCTGGCATCAGCCTAATGTGGGTCTTTTATGGCAATTTGCATAGCATTACCCAAAAAGAATTTTCTCCTCAGTTTACAAATGCACTATAAAGTCCTTGTGTCCCTTCCCCTGGCTATTAAAAAACGTTTTCACTCGAAAACCATTAACCAGCGGGCCTGTGGTGGAGATCCATCTCCTTCAAGGAACCCGATTTTGGTCTGATCCCTTCAGCCATCCATTTTCCCAGACATTCATTAGAAGCTAATTTACCCTCCATATGCCTCCAATATTTGTCATTCGGTTGTTCCGCTATCTCCGCCCCAGGCAAAAACACACAGCGTGAGGCACAGCGAACGGCTCAGCTTTCTCCTTGAAATTGCCAGGAAGGAATCTCAGGTCAGAGAAGGGGAAAAAGTGATTCCCAGGCAGAAAACCGGGCAGACGTGCAGGTTTGGATTGCAGAGGGAAGGAGAGTTCCAAACTGGAGCAGGGTGCTGTGTCACATTATAGGGTGCAAAATAGGTCCCTGCCACCCAGGTAGCTGGTTATGGGGTGTCTCTCTGCCAGCACCTCTGGCCCATGAGGAGGAAACAGCCCCTTCCATGGGTCACTCATCCCATCTCCCTTGTTTCCCATGGGATGACCACTGTGCCTACCCAGCCTGCATTCCCAAAGTTCACCAGCTGAAGGAAAGCCATCCCTTAAAAACCGAGCTTTCCTCTCCCAGGCTGTCTCCTCACTCCACATAGCCTTGATCCCCAAAACTGTGCCTCCATCTTCCTGTGAGCTGAGCCAACCTCAGCATCTTCTGGTGTTCACCCTTGCACCTGTGGCCGGAGGTTTCTGTGCCCACACCCCGGGAGGGCACGGCTCACCTTTGGCTCGGTGATCCTCCTCCTTGGCACTTCCCTCCTTCCCACCACTTGCGCTTCAGGATTCCAGCGGTTGTTCTTCCTGCAGCTGAGGAATGGCCAGGTCGAACTCGTCGCGCGACACGGAGCCTGCAACGCGAGAGGACGTGGTAGACCCCGCCTTCCTACCCCTCCATCATCAATCATCATACCATTCATCATCATCATCATCATCATCATCATCATCACCATCACCATCATCATCATCATCATCATCCTCACCATCATCATCACCATCATCAATCATCATCATCATCATCATCATTCATCATCACCATCATCATCATCATTCATCACCACCATCTCATCATCATTCATCCATCCTCCCCACACCCCAGCGTGCCCAGCTACCACAGGCTCCTCTCTGCGTGGTTTGGAGGGGGGGCAGCCCATGTGAAGCCATGGAAAGCCGCAGCCTTCCCGCTGGGAATGTCCCCTCTTAGTGTCACTTGCAAAGTGACTTTGCCCGGCCACCAGGACCACACAGGACACTGGAGGAGGTCCATGGCAAGGGGAGCTTTTGGCTTTTGAATGAGCATTGAGAATCACTGCTCCTGCAGACCTTGGGGTCCCTCTCTCGTCATTCCAACTCCAACTCAACCTTCCCCTAAACGCTCCTTCCCTCCAGTAGTCATGGATAGAATATCTGTGTTGGAAGGACCTCAAGGATCATGGAATCCCCAAATGCCGTGGTGGAGAACTCAGTCCTGTGCTGGGATGAGATCTGCTGCAGTCCTATGTGCTACCAACCATCCTCGTCTGCCACCAGAGAGGCCTTGTCTGGTACAAGAAATCTTGTCTGGTACAGAAAATCCTTGTCTCCCAGCAGAATCCCGAGGAAGGGCCGTGGAAAGACAGAGCTTCTCCCAGTAACTCTGACACTATTGTCCCAGCCACAGCTTTCTGCTCTCTTATCTGCTACGGTTTCACTGTTTAACAAGACAAGTCAGAACAAATTTAGCCCTGAAGGGAAGGATTTTGTACTCACTTTGATCAGGTGCTGTGACTTTACAGCTTACCCCCATGTTCTCTAAACTGGAGGGCTGTTTGTGTGACGGAGCCTTATATAATCCACCTCAACTAAATGCTGGGGCTCAAAGTCGAGACAAGGCATCCAGGCCGTCCAAAAGATCGTTTTGGAATAACAACAACAACTAAATCCCTTTTAGCTCATGTTCTCTTGTGAGCTCTCTGCATTTGAAAGACCTGAGCTCCCTGCATTTGTTCAATGAGGAGCTGGATCGGTCCCAGAATCGCCCAACTCTCTGCCCGGAGTTCTGAGAACAACCAACTGTTCTAAAAAAACTACCAGAGCTGTGCAACAGCGTTACTTTGACATCACTTCTGGATTGAAACAAGGAGCACAGAACGATGCACAAAAACAAAGAGCAGATAGGCAGAAAACAAGCAGCAATTCTGAGACATCTTCACATGAACATTGAAAGAGCCGCGGTCGCGTCTCACATGGCTCTGGACAGAGCAGGACCTCGCACCTGGCTCTGGACCAGCAGGGTCTCACACATCTGCTTGGACCAGCAACCTCCACATCTGGCCTGACCAGAGCAGGTCTCACACATGTGGCTCTGGACCAGAGCGACTCGCACATCTGGCTCTGGACCAGAGCAGGGTCTCACAATCTGCTCTGACCAGACAGGTTCAACATGCCACCGAGGGGTCTCACACATGGTCTGCAGGCGGCTCGCAGCATCGGTCTGGACCAGAGCAGGGTCTCACACATCTGGCTCTGACCAGAGCAGACCTCGCACATCTGGCTCAGGAACCAGAGCAGGGTCTCACACGTGGCTCTGGACCAGAGCAGGACCTCGCACATCTGGCTCTGGCCAGAGCAGGGTCTCACACATCTGGCTGTGAGCGTGGCAACACGTAAGGAACAAAAAGGACCCTGGGCAGAGCCGTGAATGCAACGTTGGCTTTCAGAGCCGCGCAGCCTTGGAACGCTCCGGTCCTCTGCCGACAGCTGAGAAGGACTAGAATTGTTCTTCACTGCCTACCGACGGGCATGCCAATCCCGTACCTTGGTGTCCAGAAGGCCCCCCGACCTGCGTGAGGTTGCAATCGGCTGCCGATAATACTCGTTCATGGTGGACTCCAGCAGGAAGGCGTAGTTGGAGTTCAGCACGCGCGCGATCCCTTCCTCCGGCTCTTCACGAAGACGCTGGGCTGCTTGGAGTACATGTAATTCCACATCCGCTGGTACGTCTGTAGCGGGAGTTCTGGAAAGGAGAAAGAGGCGGCCACAGTCAGGAGAGGAGTTTGGGGTAAATTAGACCTTCAAAATTAAACCCCCAAATCAGGCATCGCTGTGAGAACGCCACAGCGGAGAAAGAAATCAAATCAGATTTCAGAATTTGGTGCCTTCGTTTCTATTACTCAAAGAGGCCCAAATATGTTGGGATTTGTTGGCAAAGCTGGCATGAAATGCCCCAATTCTAACAGGGTCTGGCAAAAACTCTTTTGTGTAAATTTGATTTTTTAAAAAAATCATAGTTTTGGTAACATGTATCAAAAACACACAAAAAAAAGCCAGAAGAAATAGCTGGTGCTTGGCTGATTGAAACCTCTGGTGCTCCCTGCACAGTTCACACCCTGCTAACCATCCCTCTAACGTTGTCCCAACAGATCTTCAATGTCAGAGCCAGACTCCAAACACCCTGAGGACAGCACTGAGGGCTGGCAGCAGCACCAAAGCTCTCTGAAGCTCGTTGCTCACAAATTTTCTTCAAAAAATAATCCAGATTTTGGTTGCCCCCTTGTGAAGTGAATTAAAGCACCTGCTGAAAAGAACTGTGGTTTTTTTTTCCAGTGATACAATGAACTAAAGCTCAGCCAGCCCCAAATCCTCAGAGTTTGCTGGTGGCTGAACCACCTTGGTCAGATGAAAAGAAAGCTGAGAATGATTAATCTCTCCTGCCTGCGCTGAGCAAGGAGTGAAACCTGCTCCACAGGGCTGAATACAAACAATCCTGCCTCTACACGAGATTTTCACACTGTCAGGGCCTCGTTTCTCTTGGCTGGTGAGTGATGCTGGAGAGCCTCGGGGAACTGCTGCTGACCCAGTTCCTGTCCTTTCTGTCCAGCTCTGTCCTCTGGGTGCAAACGCTTGGCAGGAGACAGATGAGCAGGCGGGTGTTTGTTCCCGATTCAGCTGTGTTTTTAAACCCCAAACCGTTGTGTCAGTGCCAGGGGCACTGCCAGGACAGGGGATGGGACAAGGAGGGACAAACATCTCACGAAGCTGGGCAGGGAGGGGTGATGCAGGCAGACTGTTATCCATCACAGCTTCAACCTCCCCGTCCTTACACCGGGGGCAAAATGATCCCAACACAGCTTAAAGCACCAAAAATGGGACAAAACCATCTTTTCCTGATTTCCTCTCTGATCCCAAGGACTCCAGTACACGCCAGGCAGTGCAGGACACGGCCAGGGGTTAAACTTGAAAGCCTTGCTTAAGAGACCCCCTCGTGTACAACCACCTTACTCACTCAGGCTCTGCTCAGCCCATTTTAGATGTAAAGTTTGGCTTAAAAGTAGCTCTTTTCCAAACCCTGCAGAGCTTAAAGTTGGTTTGAAAAGCTCAGGCTCGCTCCAGAGATTCCCAGCCTTCCAAATTCAGTTCAGGCTCAGAGTGGGGGAAAAAATGAGAACAAGCTTTCTCTCCTTTCGGAATTTCAACAAGTAATAAATAAATAATCCTCAAGCAGTTCTCAGTGCTTCAGAGCTCTGCAGAAAAGATTCACTCCTTGATTTCCCTCCTGAGCAGAGCTGGGAAGATAAAAATTAAACTGGGCTAAACTTTGCATACACTCAATTTATTTATTTTCAATGCCCCTGACCTCACCCAGGCTCCAGCATTTTGACTTCTGACCTGCCTGAGCTCTGCAAATGTTCTTTGTTTACCTCACACTGAAAGACTCTCAAATAAAAGCTAAAATCACGTTGAAAAAATGTGATTTCCATGTCCATTTCTTCCCTGCCCTCCACCATTCATCACCCACTGTGGGTCCTGTGGAGGACTCTCTCAGAGGTGCCAGAAATTGGGGTGACACGGGCACACAGGCTGGGGGACACCAAATTTAGATGAGGGGTCCCTGTGCATCCCTGCCCCCTAGGAGCCAAAGAACAGGGTTTACTTGGAAGAAGGTCATGCTGGAGCCGCCGTGGATGGGCCGTACTCGATGGTGGTCTGGTCAGCCAGGTCATCCACGGACTCGATGGGAACGTCCATCCTCTGCACGGTCAGAACGCTGCCAGGTGGCCGTGTAGGAGGAGATGATGATCAAGGTGAATGCCCACCTAGGGTGAGGGAAGAGAGGATGAGGTTTTCCCTCAGGAAATCTGCTCTCCATCCCCGCCTTCACCACTCAGAATCCAGAATCACTGCGATTGGAAAATCCCTCTGAAAACTATCATCCCCATGCTGTCACCTGGACAAACAAAAACCACACCCAGCCATCCTCAAACATGTTCCCATAGCTCACAGAATCTTTTATTTTCCATCCCAAATCACAAAATCAGTCCTGGCATCCCCAGAACATCTCCACAGTTCCCCTTTAACATGGAAGCTTCCCACGAGTCCCAGCTCTTGAAATCCTTTTTTTTTTCCCCTTTCCAGTTCACACCAGCACTTTAAATTCCATTTCCACTCCCTGGGCACCCCCTTCCATCATCCAACAACCCATTTCCATGAAGAAATTCCTCCTCACCTCCACGTAGCCCAGAGGAACATTCCAGAAGGAAGGGAAGGAGTTTACCAGACTCCGCTGACACAGCGTGGAGCGCCTGGGGAGCGATGGTGGAGCCCTGCTGCATGAACCCCCCACAGGGAACCACAGAGAGTTCCCCAGGGAATATTGGTTCACCAGGAGATGCGATCGACCTTGGAGCAGGGGTGAGGGCTGTACCACTCGTAGGGTGTCAACCTGAAGGATGAGAAATGGGAGCTCAGGGATTTGCTGGGAAATGGGACACTTGAAAAAAAAAATAAATTAAAAAAAAAAAAAAAAAAAAAAAACACAAAAGAGAGAAGAGCTGTGAAGCTGCAGCTCTCCTGGAGGCAGAGTTTTCTGAGGAGGAAACACTTGCTGTCAGTTGACCCAGGGCTCAGAGCTGTGTGAAATGTTTGCTCCGAGTCAGGAGCCAAGGCTTTCTTGCAAGGATTGCAAAAAAAAAAACTTTGAGAGGCTCTGCCCTGGGTGGTTCTTGTGCGTCCTGCGGCATTTCTGCAAATCCACACCACAGCAGCAGCTCCAGATGTGCAGGGACTGGATGGGAAATGGAAATCAAACTTCTTCAGCTGTGTTCTCTGCCAGAGAACGAGCATTGATGGGAAAAAGTGGAGAGTGTGAGGCCTGGCTGTTTAAAACATCAAGAAAAACTGTTTGGTGAAATAGTGGCTCTGAGACGGGTCTGGAGAAGAGTGCTGTGTTTGAAAGCATCCCATCCTTCAGGGACAGGAGAGAGGTGGGAATGTGCAATATCTGTCATCATCATGGCTGTCCCTTTCTTCCCTTTTGGTTGCTAAGAAAATTTCCAAATTCCTGTGCTGCGCTTCGCCGTCCTGTTCTGGCTGAGAAAGCTGGGCCTGGGAGGGTCATTGCTGCTGCCAAAACAGCTGCAGGGCTCTGCCAGCTCACATAGTATTTAGCCAGAATGAGGGGTTTATTTTGTCCCTGCATGGCCTCTCTGGCTGTGGGCCAGGGAAGCAGGAGGAGGAGGAGAGAGTTATTCCGCAGAATTTCCATGGTGGATCAAGCACTGGCGCAAACCCAGTGCTCTGGGAAGGTCTGCAATTCCAGGGTCAGCAGCTCCTTTCTGAGCAAGGGAGCAGCAGCTGAGCTCTCTGTGTGCTGGAGAACTGGGAAAGGCACCTTTTGATGGAGGATCATCTTCTCCAAAACCTTCTCCAACCGTCTCAAACCTTCTCCAAACCTTCTCCAGAAACTTTCTCAAACCTTTTCCAAACCTTTTCAAAACCTTTCCAAAACCTCTTTCCCCATCCCCATGAAGCTCTGGCACCAGCTGCACCCAGCACATCCTGAACTGGGCGATGATGCCCCTGCCAGCTGTGCCATGCCCACCTCCCTGCTCGGGACGAGGGCACAAAAACATCTCCAGGAGCATTTAAAACCTTCTCCAAAACCTTCTCCAAAACCTTCCCAAAACTGTCTCCAAAATCTTCTCCAAAACCTTCTGCAACAACTTCTCCAAAACCTTCTCAAAACCTTCTCCAAAAAATTCTCCAAAAACTTCTCCAAAATCTTCTCAAAATATCCTCAAAACCTTCTCCAAAAACCTTCTCCAAAAATTCTCCAAAACCTTCTCCAAAACCTTCTTTCCCCGTCCCCATGAAGCTCTGGGCACCAGCTGCAGCCCAGCACATCCTGAACCAGGGCACAATGCCCCTGCAGCTGTGCCATGCCTCCCCTCCCCTGCTCGGACAGGGGCACAAAAAACATCTCCAGGAGCATATTTTAAAACCTCTCCAAAACCTTCCTAAAAAACTGTCTCCAAATTCCCAAAACCTTCTGCAACACCTTCCAAAACTTTCGTTCAAAACCTCTCCAAACCTCTCTAAAAAATCTCCAAAACCTTCTCCACTTCCCAAACTTCTCCAAATTTCTCCAAAACATTCTCCGAAAATTTCTCCAAAAACCTTCTCCAAAACCTTCTTTCCCCTCCCCATGAGCTCTGGGCACCAGCTGCACCCAGCACATCCTGACTGGGGCACGATGCCCCTCGCCAGCTGTGCCATGCCCATCCCAGCTCGGGGACACGGTGACAACCCCTCAATCCTCAGCTGGCAGAAGGTTGGCACGCTTCTTCCCGACCCACCCCGGTGACCTGGGGGTGAAGGCTGTCCCCGTGTCCCCCTGGGCGCCTCCTGTCCGCGGGGCCGCCGTGACACTAGGTGGCACCGCGAGGAAGGGAAAGGCGACATTACCGAGCCACCAGGAAGAGGACACAGCTGACGGCCAGGTAGGCGAGCAGCATGAAGAGCCAGACTCCCGGAGAAAAGGGGTCCAGGAAGGAGAAATAGCCCGGTCTGCGGCCCTGGGGAGGGAAAAAAGGAAGGAGTTGGAGCTGGTGGGGTTTGGAGGGGTGAAATTGTTCGAAAGGAGGGAGGGGACACACCTGGACTGGGGGAATGAAGAAATGGGAAATGGATGAAAGAGGAAAAGAGGAGAAAGGGGAGAAGGAGAATCGGAGAATTGGGAGAAAGGGGGAGAAATGGGAGAAGGGGGAAAAAAATGGGAGAAAAGGGATAAAAAATGAAAGGGAGAAAGGGAGAAGGGAAAATGGAGAAGCGGGATAGATAATGGGAGAAGAAGGAGAATTGGGAGAAAGGGGGAGAAAGAAGAGAAAGGGAACAAAGGGGAGAAATGTGAGGGAAAAGGGTTGAAGAAAGGGGAAATAGGGAAAAAAATGAGAGATGGGAAAAATGGAGAAGAGGAGTAAATGGGACAGGGAATAAATGGGGGAGGAAATGGGACAGGGAATAAAAGTGCAGAAGAGGTAAGGGGACAGAAAGGGAGAATAGTGGGAGAAGGGGGAGTAATAATGATGAGAGGGAAATTGAATGAAAAAATAATAACAGGTAGAAGTGGATAGAAGATGAGGAGAAGAACAGGAATAAGGGGGTGGTGAGAAGGGGATAAATAGAGAAGATAAAATAAAATATGATATAAAAATAAATAAAGCAATATAAACCATGGCTTGAAAAGCCTTGCAGGGCAAACAACCGACAGCCAACCCAACAAATGATCTGAGTCCTGCAGATCTCCGCACTGGATTCATCCTTTAAATCGGTTTTTTTGCCCATTTTTGTTCCTCCACACAAAAGAAGCAGTAGATTACGAAAAAAATGAGGCAATCACAGCATTCTGCCCCCTCCCTGGAAGGATTTGCTGCATCCTTCACCCCTGAATGTGGTCCCCCCATCCCTGTTCACCCCACACTTAAAGGGGCTCCCCTGGAGCACACCTGAGCTCACAGGTGGGTGGGGAATTTATTTGTGCAGAAAAAGGAAAGGGAAAAAAAAGAATGTTTTTCTAAAACTTGCTGTTTTCTTCATTCAGCCTTGAAATGTTTCTTCTTCTACAAAAACCCCAATAAAATTATTACTTTTATCTCAGGAGAACAGGATATTTTTATCTCGGGATGCGTCAGAATTTCCTGTTTTTTTTTCTCTCACCAAAAACCACCTTTCCTTGAAAAAAAAATGAGGCCTCA
>VKON01002321.1:571397-629363 GCA_009741485.1 Malurus cyaneus samueli
CATCTGCAGGGAGGAGCAGGGATGGGCCGCCTGGAGCACGTCGCTGCTGGTGTAGATCAGGCTGGCGCAGCTGCGGAAGTCCTTGAGTGTCGTGCAGGGTCAGCGAAGAGGCCTGAGGAGGACTCCTTGCCCCATCCCGGGCTTTGTCGGCGACCCGATGGAGCCCGCGGCCAGTCCAGCAGCCGCGCGGGCTGGGCCAGCCCTGCCCGTCCTCGGAGTTTGTCCGGCCGAGCAGACTGCGGCGCCTGGACAGCCGTTTGGGTTGTCCCCATGGGAGGCTGGGGCGGGCGGTGAGCAGGGCCTGCAGGCGGAGATCGGGATGGAGACGCGGGGGTGGTACGGGGAGGACTGGGGAGCCCTGAGCGGTCCCAGGACTTTGTCCAGGAGAGGGTGGGGAGCCCTGGCAATCCCCTGAGGCAGGAGTAGGGATGGGGAGCAGCCCTGAGCGCCCTGGGTGTATCAGGAGAGGGACTGGGGGCCTGGCGCGTTGAACGGGACTCTGATCTCCTACGGGGGTGGCTGCAGAGGGTGGGGCACAGCCCTGAGAAGTCCCTGGATGTATTAGGAGAGGTATGAGGAGCCCTGAGCAGTCCCTGAAGGGCAGGAGAGGAATGGAGATCCCTGAGGAGTCCCTGGGGGTGTCGGGAAGGATGGGGAGCTCAGAACAACCTCATGAAGCGGCTCCGGAGAGGGGATGGGGAACAGCCTGCAGCCGGTCTCTGGTGTATCAGGACGGGATGGGAGCCCTGAGCACGTCCAGGATTTGTCAGGAGAGGGATGAGGAGCCCTGAGTTTGGCAGGGGCTGGAATCAGGCACCCAGGGCCGTTTTTGCACCGAGGGATAAATCAGGATTATTTACACGTGCTTTGCTCACATCCCCACCTCTGTGACGGGAACGAGGGGCTGGAGATGATTCTGCCTCCTCAGCCCTGAAAGGGCTGAAAATTGTCCGGCTGGTCTTCAAAATGAGGAAAATGGAGATGGGAAGGTGCACAGGAATAGCTGAGTTTAGGCCAAGTGAGCTGAGGCTCGAAGAGTTTTGATTTGATTGCTGCAGAGGACACGAAATGGGAAGGATGCACTGAAAAGCTTCATCCAGACTCTGAAAACAGATCGGGCTGTCCTCCCCTTCCCAAATCTCCTCCTTGTCCAAACTCTTCAGTCAGGGAGAAGTTTGTGGGTAAATCCCAAAAATCCATCAAGGGAAAAATGTGAAAGATGGGGGTGCACAGGATCCCTTGGTGTGGGGGCAATTTGTGCCTAATCCCAATATCATTTTGGGGAAAAATAGGGATTGACTTGGTGCTTGGTCAGGCAACAGTTTGTGAGGTATCCCATCAGTCAGGGAAAATGGGAGTGTCCGTTGGTGCTTGGTCAGGGCATTTGTGAACCCCTCAGATTTGGAAAATGGGAAAATGGGAAAAATGTGTTCCCAGAAAACTGCTGCTCCCTGGCTGAAAAATGAAGATTTCCAAGAACAACTTAGGAGGAGGGTGAATTAATCTCTCCCACTTCCATCTGAGGATTTGCAGGAGGCCTTCATCAATTATTGGACACTTTGAACATATCTATTCCAGGAAAAATAGCTCTTCCAATTAACAAAACTCAACTGGGACCGCCTAAAAATATCTGACAGACTCCAGATATTGTCATTCCCATCTTCAAAACAGACAGATAAGAGAGAGAGAGAGTCAGTGCCCTCCGTGGGAACAGAATATCTTTATTCTTACCCACAACTGTGAATGAGTTGTCCAGCGCCTGGATGCTGGAGCTGAGGCAGCTCTACCTGAGTCACGAGAGCTTGTGCCAGCTGGAAGCTGCGAGCTTCCCGCACTCCTATGCGAGTATTCTTGCACTGCCCCGGGACTGGACAGGAGACTGACCGAGGCCTTAATGCGAGGAGATTGTACTGGGGCATCTCGAGGGGAGGCTCGCCAGGTTTGAGCCCTGCCAGCCCTGCAGATGCTGGGGAGGGATAGCGCGAATGGGACATCATGGGGCTCCTTCACCTTATGGGTGTGGGGTGCCCGGCTCCGTTCACATCCTGAGTGTGCATCGAACCCCGAATCAGCACAATCTCTGCCCCAGCAGACATCTCGAAGTCCCCATAGCATCACGATCACGTCCCCAGATCACTGATCCGAATCGAATCCCAGATCACAGCCCCGAATCGCACTGTTAATTCCACAGTCACAGCAATCACAGAATACACAAAATCCCTCAGCAGAATCAATCCCAGAATCTACCGAAACAATCACAGAAGTCAGATCCTCACCGACACTCCTGAACATCACACGATCCCCGCACGAATCCAGACATGCACCCGACACTAAGCTCCATCCTCCTGAACCCTCATCGATCACGAGTCAACCGAGTACACTAGTCAATCCAAATCCCACAGAAAATCCAGATCCTCGACGATCAGAAGAATCAAATCCCATAATCACAGACAAACAATCACAGAATCCCAGGTTACAGAGTCCAGAATCTCAGAGTCCAGAATCCCAGAATCTCAGAATCCGGATCATGGATCATGGAATCACAGAATTATGGAATGAAAGAAACACACAGATCTCAGAGTCACAGAACCAGAATCTCAGTCACAGAATCCCAGACATGGAATCACAGAATCACAGAATCTCAAATCAAAGAATCAATACATAATCCAGAATCTCTGAGTAACAGATCAATCCCAGAGTCACAGAATCCAGAAATTCAGAATCATGGAACAGATCCGATCATGGAATCATGGAATCACAGAATCTCAGAATCTCTAGAATCTGCCTAGAACCCTGGAATTCAACCACAAGAACCTGAACCTTGCTTGGGAATGACCTAATTTTTTATTCATCGAACGGATGCTGGGTGCTCTGACCACTGATCCTCACTCAACCATTTGTTTAAAGCCTTAATAAGCAGATTCCTAAAATGCTCATCCCAGATGGTTTGGGTTGCAGGAACCTTTAATTCCAACCCCCCCCACCGGGCATGGAGTAATCCAAAACTCTTGTTTTTAGGGATGCAGGGATAGGATGCTGTGGTGTGGTGGTTTTTTACAGCACGCAGGGTTTGCTGGGGAAGGTTTCTGACACCTCACAGGTTCCAGATGGTGACTGGAGCCGAGGATTTCACAGTCTCCGGATATTTTTAGCATGGGAAGATTTTTGTGCAACAACTGTTGCCTTTTCTAGCAACAGCTCTGAGTCTCCAGGAGAACTGCTGAGACCTTGTGAAATTCAGGTTTTGCATAACATTCAGTAGTAAAAAGCGAGGTTTGGATGGAAATTGAATTTTTTTTTCCAGTGGTCTGAGGCTGGGGAAGGCAAATAAAAAAAAAAGCTTTTGCAGAGCTGTGATTTGTGGGAACTTCTCAGTTATAGGTGCTTGAAGAAGCTGTGGAGCTGTTTTGGGGATGCCAGGACCGATTTTGTGATTTGGGCTGGAAAATAAAGGATTTTGTGAGCTCTGAGATCATGTTCCCTGTCCTTGGGTGACTTGGGGTTCAGAGGAGCTGCATCACAGATGGTGGCAGAAGGAATCCCTCAGAATGGGATTTCAGAAACTGAGAAACTTCTCAAGAAATTAACCCCTCTTTGCACAAATTTTGTGATGTCTGACAATATTCCAGTGGTGGCAGCATCCTTGTGAAAATTTAAAATGCTCTGGGAGAAGATCACCTGCTTTTTCGAGCAGGCAACACCTTCTCCAAAACCTTCTCAAAACCTTCTCCAAAAAATTCTCCAAAAACATTCTCCAAAATCTTCTCAAAAATATCTTCAAACCTTTCCAAAACCTTCTTCCAAAAAATTCTCCAAAACCTTCTTCCAAACCTTCTTTCCCCGTCCCCATGAAGCTCTGGGCACCAACTGCAGCCCAGACTCCTGAAACCCTGCTCGAAAAAGCAGGTTGATCTTCTCCCAGAGCATTTTAAATTTTCACAAGGATGCTGCCACCACTGGAATATTGTCAGACATCACAAAATTTGTGCAAAGGGGGGGTTAATTTCTTGGAAAAGTTTCTCAGTTTCTGAAATCCCATTCTGAGTGGATTCCTTCTGCCACCATCTGTGGATGCAGCTCCTCTGAACCCCAAGTCACCCAAGGGACAGGGAACATGATCTCAGAGCTCACAAAATCCTTTATTTTCCAGCCCAAATCACAAAATTGGTCCTGGCATCCCCAAAACAGCTCCACAGCTTCTTCAAGCACCTATAACTGAGAAGTTTCCCACAAATCACAGCTCTGCAAAAGCTTTTTTTTATTTTGCCTTCCCCAGCCTCAGACCAGCTGGAAAAAAAAAATTCAATTTCCATCCAAACCTCGCTGTTTTACTACTGAATGTTATGCAAAACCTGAATTTCACAAGGTCTCAGCAGTTCTCCTGGAGACTCAGAGCTGTTGCTAGAAAAGGCAACAGTTGTTGCACAAAAATCTTCCCATGCTAAAAATATCCAGGAGACTGTGAAATCCTCGGCTCCAGTCACCATCTGGGAACCTGTGAGGTGTCAGAAACCTTCCCCAGCAAACCCTGCGTGCTGTAAAAAACCACCACACCACAGCATCCTATCCCTGCATCCCTAAAAACAAGAGGAGTTTGGGATTTACTCCATGCCCGTGGTGGGGGGTTGGAATTAAAGGGTTCCTGCCAACCCAAACCATTCTGGGATGAGCATTTTTAGGAATCTGGCTTATTAAGGCTTTTAACAAATGGTTGAGTTGAGGATCAGTGGTTCAGAGCACCCAGCATCCGTTCTCAGATTGAATTAAAGTAAATTTAGGTCATTCCCAAGCAAAGGTTCAGGTTCTTGTGGGTTGAATTCCAGGGTGTGTCTTTAGGGCAGATTCTGAGATTCTGTGATTCCATGATTCCATGATTCTGGGATTCTGTGTTCCATGATTCTGAATTTCTGGGATTCTGTGACTCTGGGATTGATTCTGTTACTCTGAGATTCTGGGATTATGGTATTGATTCTTTGATTCTGAGATTCTGTGATTCTGTGATTCCATGATTCTGGGATTCTGTGACTGAGATTCTGGGATTCTGTGACTCTGAGATTCTGTGTTTGTTTCTGTCATTCCATAATTCTGTGATTCCATGATTCCATGATTCTGTGATTCTGAGATTCTGGGATTCTGTGACTCTGAGATTCTGGGACTCTGTAACTCTGGGATTCTGTGATTGTTTCTGTGATTATGGATTGATTTTGTTACTCTGATATTCTGGGATTCTGGGATTGTTTCTGTGATCTGGGCATTCTGTTATTAAAAGAGAGACGTGGGATTTGTGATTCATTCCTGTGACTCTGTGACTCGTGATTCAGATGTTCAGTGACTTTCTGGGATGGCATTCGGTAACTCAAATCGTGATTTCTGTGATTCTTTCTGGATTCTGGAATGGTTTCAAGTGATTCTGGATTGATTCTGGAACGCTGTGAATCCGTGAATCTGTGATCATATTTCTGGGATTCTGGGATTGTTTCAGTGATTCTGTGATTTATTCTGTGACTCTGTGATTCTGGGATTGTTTCAGTGATTCTGTGATTTATTCTGGACCAACTTCAGGGCAGTTCTGGATTGGTTCTGTGATTTCGGGATTCACAGAAGAGATTTGGTGATTCTGGGATTGTTTCAGTGATTCTGGGATTGATTCAGTGATTCTGGGATTTATTCTGTGACTCTGTGATTCTGTGATTCTGTATCTGTGAATTCTGTGAAAAAAAATCTGTGATCTGGGATCCGTATTGCACACTCAGGGATGAACTGAGCCGTGGCACCCCGCACAGTGTGAAGGGGATCCCATCACCCATCCTGCTCACCCTCCCCAGCATCCCAGGGCTGGCAGAAATCTCCAAGACCTTGGCTGAGCCTCCCCTTCGAGATTCCCCCATGACAAATCTCCTCTCTGCAATTAAGGCCTCGGAGTCTCCTTTCCATTCCCGGGGCAGTTTGTCAATAAATTACTCTCATTAAGGAGATTGCGTTGGAAGCTCTGCATCTCCAGCTTGGCACTGAATCTCTCCTGTGACTTTGCAGTTGTAGTAGTTCTGCTTCTTTTCAGCTCCAGTCATTTCCAGGCTGCTGGGACATATTCTTTTCATTCACAGTTGTGGGTAAGAATAAAGATATTCTGTTCCCACGGAGGGCACTGACTCTCTCTCTCTCTTATCTGTCTGTTTTGAAGATGGGAATGACAATATCTGGAGTCTGTCAGATATTTTTAGGCGGTCCCAGTTGAGTTTTGTTAATTGGAAGAGCTATTTTTCCTGGAATAGATATGTTCAAAGTGTCCAATAATTGATGAAGGCCTCCTGCAAATCCTCAGATGGAAGTGGGAGAGATTAATTCACCCTCCTCCTAAGTTGTTCTTGGAAATCTTCATTTTTCAGCCAGGGAGCAGCAGTTTTCTGGGAACACATTTTTCCCATTTTTTCCCATTTTTCCCTAAATCTGATTTTTGGGATTGTTCACAAATTGCTCCTGACCAAGCACCAATGGACACTTTCTCATTTCCCTGACTGATTTTGGGATATACCCACAAACTGTTGCCTGACCAAGCACCAAGTCCATAATTTATCCCTATTTTTTTCCCCTAAAACTGATATTTGGGATTTAGGCACAAATTGCTCCCTGACCAAGCACCAAGTGGATCACTTTTCCACATTTTTTCACATTTTTCCCTTGATGGATTTTTGGGATTTACCCACAAACTTCTCCCTGACTGAAGAGTTTGGACAAGGAGGAGATTTGGGAAGGGGAGGACAGCCCTGCATCTGTTTTCAGAGTCTGGATGAAGCTTTTCAGTGCATCCTTCCCATTTCGTGTCCTCTGCAGCAATCAAATCAAAACTCTTCGAGCCTCAGCTCACTTGGCCTAAACTCAGCTATTCCTGTGCACTTTTCCCATCTCCATTTTCCTCATTTTGAAGGCCAGGACAATTTTCAGCTCTTTTCAGGGCTGAGGAGGCAGAATCATCTCCAGCCCCTCCTTCCCTGCCACAGAGGTGGGGATGTGAGCAAAGCATGTGTAAATAATCCTGATTTATCCCTCGGTGCAAAAACGGCCCTGGGTGCCTGATTCCAGCCCCTGCCAAACTCAGGGCTCCTCATCCCTCACCTGACAAATCCTGGGATTGCTCAGGGCTCCCTATTCGTCTCCTGACAAATCCTGGGACTGTCAGGTGTTCCCCATCCCTCTCTGCCCAGGGATTGCTCAGTGCTCCCATCCCTCTCCTGCCTTTCAGGGATTGCTCTGAGCTCCCCATCCTTCTCCTGACACCCCCAGGGACTCCTCAGGGATCTCCATTCCTCTCCTGCCCTTCAGGGACTGCTCAGGGCTCCTCATACCTCTCCTAATACATCCAGGGACTTCTCAGGGCTGTTCCCCATCCCTCTCATGCCACCCCCAGGGACTCAGAGTCCCTTTCAGGACCTGCTCAGGGCTCCCCATCCCTCTCCTGATACACCCAGGGACTGCTCAGGGCTGCTCCCCATCCCTCTCCTGCCTTTCAGGGATTGCTCAGGGCTCCCCATCCCTCTCCTGACAAATCCTGGGACCGCTCAGGGCTCCCCATCCCTCCCCTACCACCCCCAGGGCTGTTCTCCATCCCTCTCCTGCCTTTCAGGGCCTGCTCAGGGCTCCCCATCCCTCTCCTGATACACCCAGGAACTGCTCAGGGCTGTTCCCCATCCCTCTCCTGCCTTTCAGGGATTGCTCCGAGCTCCCCATCCCTCTCCTGCCACGCCCAGGGACTGCTCCAGGCTCCTCATCTCTCTCCTGACAAACCCTAGGACTGCTCAGGGCTGTTTCCAATCCCTCTTCTGCCTTTCTGGGACTGCTCAGGGGTCTCCATCTGTCTCCTGACAAATCCTGGGACTGTTCAGCGCTGTTCCCCATCCCTCTCCTGCCTTTCAGGGATTGCTCAGTGCTCTCCATCCCTTTCCTGCCTTTCTGGGACTGCTCAGAGCTATTCCCCATCCCTTTCCTGCCTTTCTGGGATTGCTCAGAGCTATTCCCCATCCCTTTCCTGCCTTTCTGGGACTGCTCAGAGCTATTCCCCATTCTTTTCCTGCCTTTCTGGGACTGCTCAGTGCTCCATCCCACCCCTCACCACCCCACACCCCTGGCTGCAACCTGCTAAACCCAGCCAAGCCTTTTCGCTGCGAGTCAGAAATGCTGTCAGAGCCACCAGTGTCACAAATCCAGCCTCGATTGTATCACAAGCGGGGAAATTGAGAAAAATGACAGCCCTGTTTAAAGCTGCCATTTTTGGTTATGTGTGACAAGAGGCACAGGCTCTGTGGTGCCTGGGTTGGCGGCGTGGGGAGGAGAAAGGGGCGAGAAATCGCTTGCCACTGGAGCAGGGATGGAAATGAAAATAAAATGTCATCACTTTCCGAGGAGACCAGGGCGTGGAGACAACTCCTGGGCGAGGAAGAGGCTCCTTTGTGGTTATTTATCAGGCTCCGGCTCATCTGAGCCGTGATTAACAGACGTCAGCTGCAATTTTTGACACTGCAGAGGTGGTTTTTGGGGTGGGGAGGAGAAGGCTGTAGGGCTGCTCTGTAAACCCATCCTTAAAGGAAAACTAGAGTGGTGAACAGCCTGGTTAAACAAATATTGAAACAAAAACTGTTTGGGAAGTTGATTTCCATGCAGCTCTCAGGCTCCCTCCTCAAATTGAGCAGGATGAAGAGGGGCTGAGGGTTTGGGAGGGAATTTTTGACACTACAGAGATGGTTTTGGGGTGGGGAGGAGAAGGCTGTGGGGCTGCTCTGCAAACCCATCCTTAAGGGAAAACCAGAGAGGTGTTTCCTAGTTAAAAAAATACTGAAACAAAAACCATTTGGGAATTTTATTTCCATGAAGCTCTCAAGCTCTCTCCTCAAACTGAGCAGGATGAAGAGGGGCTGAGGGTTGGGGAGGGAAAGGGGGAGGTCTGAGCATCCCTGCTGGGCATCCCCACAGTCCTGGCTGCCCCTCCATCCCTCCCCACACCCCCAGTGCCACCAGCTGAGGGCTGACCCCACCTCGGGGATGCCTTTGCAGCCCCTCAGCTCAAACCCAGCCCGCTCCTGCACTGCTGAGGCGCTGCTGCCAGCGGGGGATGCTTGCCAAACCCCTCTGGAGTCAGGAATTACAGATCCTGCTGGGTTTGGGGAGTGCCTGAAGGGCATTCAGGGCCGGGCTATGCCTCTCTGGTGGCAGCAGATGCTCCCCTAAATCAACCCTGCGAGTTCTGCCCTAAATAGACCCGTCAGACAACCCCACAGAGCTCCCCGAGGCAGCAGCAAATGCCTCTCATCTACAAACCCTGTTCCTGCCTTTCTCAGGAAATTTTCCTGATTTAATTCGTGGAGATTCTGGTGCAAATCTGAGGCAGGATGGGCACAGAATGGTTTGGGTTGGAAGGAACGATAAAGATCATCTTTTCCCGACCCTTTTTCACGGACAGGGACAATTTTCACCGTCCCAGGTTCCTCAGAGCTCCATCCAACCTGGAGCTCCAACTTCCAGGGAGCTTCTCTGGGAAATCCATTCCAGGGCCTCCCCACCCTCACAGGGAAGAATTCCTTCCTAATATAAAACAGCATTTAATCACCAAATCCAATTTTAATCCTAAAAGATGCAGACAGAAAAAGGTTCAGGCTCCACAAGGCAGCAGCTGCTGTGCAAACCCAACTGTGGTGGGGAAGGGACAATTCCATTTGATTTCCAGGAGCTGGAATAATCAACCCCCTTTTTTTTTAATTTTTTTTTGTGATCAGTTAAGTCATCGATCCCAAATTCTCCACGTACCAGAGGAAACGGAATTTTAACTTGATTTTAATTACTTGTTTGCTCTTGGCAGGAGCCACTCAGCACGGAGAGAGACGCGTGAATTTTTGTTTCCTCTCATCCCCAACGCTGCATCCTGAGCAGCCTCACGGATGGAGAGGGGGCTGGGAGAGGCAGCTTGAATTAAATTTTTTTCTTTTTTCCCTTTTGGCTGCTATTGTTGAGCTGACAGAAACCGAGGCTCTGTCACTCACAGCACCCCTGACATGCGTTTCAAAAATGCAGATTGCAAAAGGAGCTGTGATACTGGGAAACTGGGAGGAACTGGGGAAATATGGACTCTCCTGAGCTTCTGGGAGAAGGTAAAACCACAGAGATGCAAAAAAAAAAAAAAAGAGGATCTATGGGAATAAAGGGGAATAAAGACATCACACAACATCGTGTACATGATTTGTGGATTCCCAAGGGATTTTTGGGGGAGAACATAAATCCTTTGAGATAAGGACACTAATTGGGAGAAAAAAATAGGCAAAACAGGTGTTAAGTTATATTTTTAAAGGAGAATGACAGTGAGGTATTTGTGTTGGAATTGTAGGGAAGATTCCAGGGGTGGATTGTGTGTAATTTATCCTTCTGTTTTGCATTTGGATATTTGGTGTAGGAAATTTTTTATTCTGTTTAATTCAGTCGATCTTTTTATTGTTGTCATAAGTAAAAACTGTGTGTTGAATTTTATGTGGATTTTATTGTGTGATTACGTGAATTAAATGTGGATTTTAATGATAATTCTTGTAATCCCTTGGGAATATTCCCAGCCTCTTCAAGCCACTCTGAAGGCAAAAAATCCATTCTGTGCCTGGGGAGGATGGGGAAGAAAAGCCAGAGGGCTGAGGGGTTGGACAGGAATGGAATCCACCAATCCTGCTACACAGCAGAAAGAGAAAATAAAGGAAATAAGAGAAATAAAAGAATAAAGGTCGAAATAAATTTGCGCTTAAATAAGAAACCCAAATATTTTTATGAGTCGTTCATTATCCTCCTATAACCAGGCAGGTTTGCAAATAATGGAGGGACATAAATGGCTCTAAAAGCGGGCTCTTACCATGTGAACTCGGTAGAGGATGCTGATCCCCAGAGTCATGAAGGGTTTGGAGAAATCAATCACCTTCTCCCTCTCGGCCGTGATCGTCAGCCCCGCCACGGCCAGGTCGGCTTTCTGGGAGAAGAGAGGGCAGACAAAATCAGGATCTGAGCCTGGGAAAGCAGCAAACCTGGGGTCACTCAGGATCCCTGCTCCTGGAGGGGCTGTCCCACCTTTTTGGGACATCCCAAACCAATGGTGAAATGCAGAGTTTTGCTGGTGGCCTCCACTGGCTCCCACATGGCTCTGCCTGGGTGGGTTTTACACAAGCCCTGCTCAAACTCACCCCACAGTTTAATCCATCACTCTGGATAGTTCTCCCCATTTTTCCTTCCCTTTCCCCATTTCTCCTCCTATCTCTTCATTTTTCCTTCCCTCTCCTCATTTTCCCCTCCCTATCCCATTTTTTGTTCCCCTTTCCCCTTCCCCCTCCCCATTTCTCCTTCCATTTCTCCATTTTTCCTTCCCTTTTCCCATTTTTCCTTCTCTTTACCCATTTTTCCTTTTCTTTCCCCACTTTTCCTTCCCTTCCCCAGTTTTTGCTTTCCCTCTCCCCATTTTCCTCCTCTCCCCATTTTTTGCTCCCCTTTCTCCTTCCCTTATCCCATTTCTCCCTCTCCTTCCCCATTTTTCCTTCCCCCTCAAGCTGGAGCAGCACCCAAACTGCAGCTCCTTCCCCTGAGTGCTCACACCCTCATTGCCATTTCAATCCCTTAAACACTTCCAAACCTGGAGCCATCAAACCAATAAATTTTAGAAATTTATAGAATATTATAAATTTATAAAAATTTATAGAAAACACAACGTCCCCCCTTCCCTGTTGAACTCAGTTGTGCCTTCCAGCCGAGCTGGTACAAAAAGCACCACAGGCAGGTGACAAAGCAGCACCATCATCACCCATCCCCTGAACCATGGAGTTCACACCCCTGCCAAGCCCAGACTTCCAGATCTGTCTCCAAAAATAAAAAATAAATTAAAAATTCAGAGGACTGGCATTAAAGTTTGCAGATTGACTTGCAAAGCAAATGAGATTAGGGGGAGAAAAAAATATAAAAATAACTTCTTCCCATGTTAATACCCTTGTAATATAGATAAGGGATTTGAATTTTAAATATTATTTTTATTACTTTAGCTCTTTTAATGTCTGTAATTGCTTTCTGTAAAAGTGAAACCTCCACTCCCTTATCCATTTGTTTTTCTGCTTTGCGGGGAGATGATTATGCATGTGAGAAAAGAGAAAATGTGTAAGGAGGAAAAAGGGCTCTTTGCACCTTTTGTCCCTAAATTTGGCGAGGTCTGTGCAGATGCCAAGGCACCATCGAGGCTGATGGAGATCCTGGGTGGTGAAAAAGGGAAAAGCAGCAGTGCTGGAGCCAGGAGGGGTAAAAGGAAGGGAAGGTGACCACGGGCCCAGGAGGGGTCAGGGAGAAGGTGACACTTCCCAGGCCATGCTCACTGCCAGGTTTTTGCAATTGTTTCCACGCAGCTCTCACAGATTCCTGCGAGGTTCAGGCTGCAGTGAAATACGAGCTGAGGAGAATTCCTGCGCAGCCAGACATTTACCCAGAGGCTTTTTAAGAGACACCAATAATCACAACGTGGCGTGTGAGCAGTTGAGCCCTGTGTAAACACCAGCAGATTACTGAAACGGGATCAGTTCATCTCTGGAACGTGGCATGGGAAGAATTTTATCCAGGAGGAAAGCCTAAAGCTTCCTAAAGCTCTCTTGTCTCTGCTTAAAAGGTTTGTAGGTACCATTGTCCCGGGGAGAGCTCTGCCAGCAAAGCCTCAGTGAGGATAGAGCTTAATTTGACAAAAGATTCCTCCTCCCATTTCTCCAAACTGAACACAATTCCACCAGAAAACTAAAATAGATGGCAAAAATGCCGCGTCAGAAGGGTTTCAGGACAAAGCTTTCAGGAAATTTTCATTCCAATCCAAGGGCAAATATAAAGGTGCTGATGAAAGGAGCAGCTCTGACCCAGCTTTGGGGTCCTGACCATTCCCAGGGGAGAAGCAGCATTGTGCTTGCACCCTGAACATCTTGGTGCTGCTGAATGTGGGCAGCAACTTCTTGAAATTCTCTTCCCTACACAGAATCAAATGTAAATTCATCCCCTGCCTTTGCCCACGGAGCACAGGCACGGCACAGCCTTCCTGGGCACTCTGATTTTGTGCCCAGCCCCCTTCTCTCATCTCACAGGGTCCTGCCATTCCACCAGAGTTATTTCTGCCCATTCCCTGCCAACTTTTGCCTTTTCAGGACTTTTTGCCACATCAGAGGTGCAGAACTTTCCGCAGCAGAGCCCCAGCTGCTCGTCACTCTCTCTCTGCAGGCTCAGTCATGCAAGTTAAGAGCTGATCTCTGATAGCGGGAACCTTTGATCTGGGAATGGCATGCAAAGAATTCTCCTCTGCCTGAATTTCATCCATTTCATGCTTTCAACTTCGCTTCCTGACAGAACTTCTTCTGGTTAACTGAGCTCAGCTCAGCTGCAGAGGAGCTCAGCAAACTCCAGCTCTCCCCAGGGAGAGGATTTCATGGGCTAAGGGATGCCCTGGAGGAGGAAAAACAGATTTTGCCTTAAACCCCTGCGCTCTGTCCACACCTGGGCTCTGGGGAGAGGCAAAAAACAGGAGCCAAAGGACGGAGGGAAGAGTTTTCATCCTCCCAGCTATAAATGTCAGCGTGAAACAAGCTTAGCCAAAGAGCCGGAGCTCTTGGGGAGCGGAGACAGCCGCTCCTTTTGACAAAACACCGCCCAAACAGGGGCGAAGCCTCGCTGGGTGACAGCAGACCCAGGTGGGCTGGCGTGCCAGACAAAAACTGCCACCACCGCCACCCTACCTGGCACCGCCGGCAGAGGACACGAAACACGGGGGCTGAGCCGGGCTCCGAGGAGGAACAACAATCCGGCATCGCTCGGGAGCAAATTGCAGGGACTGCCATCCATCCCCGGGGCGGCTGCCGCCCCCTCGCCGCGGGCGCTGACGGGGCTCGGCTCGGCTCTCCGCCGATGAATGGGGCTTGACGTCAGCCCCAAACCGGAGAGCATCCCGAGGAAACCTCCCAAGGCATGGGATGGAAGGAATCAGCCGGGAGAACAGCCCCAGCCCGGAGAGCATCCCGAGGAATCCTCCCACGGTATGGGATGGAAGGAATCAGCCGGGAGAACAGCCCCAAACCGGAGAGCATCCCGAGATAACCTCCCACGGCATGGGATGGAAGGAATCAGCCCGGGGAACAGCCCCGCTCCGGCCCCGCAGCGCTTCCCAGCCCTCCGAGCGGGGAGAGAGCGCTGGTGGAGCCGGGTGTGGGGCTGCGTCCGTGTCAAACACCTGGAAAATGAGCCAGAGGACGGCTCTGCGAGCACAGGGACATCAAGCTCCTTGCTTGAGCAGCTCCTGATCCCCTGCCGCATCCCCTGGGTGCATCTGCCAGCGCCGCTGTCACCAGCGCTGCCCACGGAGCGCTGGCAGCGTGACCAGGGCCAGCAAAACCTGTCCCCAAAGATTTCCAGGAGGCTCAAAAAGCCTTTTGAAAAAGCCATTCAAGCTTCAGGACCCACCTGGCTGTCAGGTATCACCCCACTGCAGAGCTGTCACCCCACCGGGCTATCACCCCCCGCTCCCTGCAGGACCATCTCCAGAAGGTCTCTGCTATTCCATGCAGCTCCCTGCCACGCTCAGATGCACATTCTTGCTTTCAGGGCAGCAGGCTTGCTCCAAACAGGTGTTTGGGGTTGTTTTGAGGACGAGTGTGAGTTGTGGTGTATGAGAAGCGACAGGCTGGAAGCGCCAGGGGCTGCAGCTCGCCGTGCCAGGCGCAGGCAGGGCAGGGTGGCCAGGGCTCGGTGCAGGTGTCACCTGTGCTCTCTGTGGGGTGGGAGGGCAAAGCCCATGCCAGCTGTGCCCCCTGCCCGTGGCAGAGCCAGCTGAGGTGAAGCAGCAGCGATGAGGACCCCAAGCTCTCAGGGACAGCAGTGACACCAGCCCAGCTCATGCCACCCTCCTCATCTCCTTTCCAGCAGTGCTTTACAGACCCCTCTGCCCGTCCTCTCTGACCACAAACCCCAGCTCCTCGCTCCCCAAACTCTCCTGGAGCCCCCCTGTGCCAGCTGCCACCACCAGAGCCTGCAGACACCCTGCCCCTGCCTCCCTCCACCCACACACAGCTTCCCTCTCCACCCACTGCGAGATGAGAGCAGGACTCTGCCAATTCCACAGAATCTTCTCCCTCCTTCCCCCTTCCTGCTGAGCAGCTGAAGGAAAAGCACAACCAGCAAGGAAAACCATCACCCCAAAGCTTTAAAGGGTTTCCTGTTGTCAGTGTTGCTGCTCCTGAGGCCACACGAGATGGACAGCTTCGTGTCCTTCCCTTTAAAATGAGCTTTGATCACCACTGATCCCGGCCAGATTCAAGCCAGGCACGGTGGGACAAGGACAAGGCTGTCATGTTGCTGTGAAAATACATCCCTTGGTCCGTGTCATGGCAGAGAATTCATTTCAGCTCGAGGAGAGAGAGAAGGGGAAGAGCAGACGAGCGTCAGGGACTCAGGCAGACACCGCAGTGCAGCGGCGAGGAGCAGGGTGTAATTCTTCCAGCCCAAAAGCCCTTTAAGTCCCCGATGCCAGAAAGTCGCAGAAGGGAAGATTTGCTGCTCTTCCGTGTTTGTTTGTCTGTGCCACAGCCAGGGAGAGCGGTTTCAGTGCCCTGCTCACTCCAGAACCAGCAGGGAGCTCGATCTCCCTGCCCTGCACGCTCACAGGGACAAATCAGCCCGGGCTTTTCTGGGTTTGTGACATCTCTCACTGCACAATGGGCTTGAGGGACCCTTCAGCAGGAACTGGAGTGTCAGGGCAAGGGGGAGAGGCTTCAAACCGAGAGAGGAGGATGAGATATTGGGGAGGAATTCCTCCCTGTGAGCGTGGGGAAGGGCTGGGATGGAATTCCCAGAGAAGCTGTGGCTGCCCCATCCCTGGAAGTATCCAAGGACAGTTTGTCTGAGGTTTGGAGCACCCTGGGGCGCTGGAAAGTGTAAAGGGGTTGGAATAAATCACCACTCAGTGATTCTGTGCATCCTTCCAAGTGATTTCTCCCCAGCCAAACCTCCACATATTGCTCAGGATTCCTTCCCAAGCCACACAATCCCCCTATTCCTCACCTCCCAAGCTGTTTTTGAGCGGGTCAATAAGATCTGGACAGGTGAATTTGGGTCAACACCCAATTTATGTTGCTACAGCATCCTGCTCAATCATATCAGGGCGCTCAATTAGCTGTAATGGAATTCCCAGCGCTTAAGAATAAATCAATAGCTGGTTAATTTAGAGGCAATGAAAGAACCTTTTTTTTTTTTTTTTTTTTTTTTTTTCCTCCAACAGCCTGGAGTTGCTCTGAGGAGATTCCGTGCCACAGAGGGATTACAGGGTGGAGCTGGATAATTCTGTGACCTTTTGGTGCTGCACGTTAAGTGAGTGTGAGTCAAACCTTATTTTCTGATGGCTGAGCAGGGTCAAGGGGGAATTGCTTTCCTACAGGGATATTGTGCTGGAATGAGGCAGAGATTTCACTTTGGAAAGGATTTGGGATTTTTGTCAGAGGTTTGTGCCCCAGGTGATCCCTAAAGGAGCAGAATGTCCAAGGGATAAATCCACTGAAAGAGGATCTGCTAGAAACCATGGGATAATTGAACAAAGGGCTGGAATCAGGGATAAAGACTCTTGGGGACTGAATGTCCAGGATGGGCAGTGAAATACCCTCAAAAAACACCATCCCAAGCAGCCCTGAATAAACACAACACCAAACCCACACAGCTCTGCCCTGACTGACCTGAGCCCAGTCCCTGGGACTGATCAAAACCATTGCTGAAACCATTATAAAAACTCTCAGGGATACAGGGAGAACAACAGAGCGTGCTGTTTCCCTTCTCCAATTTGTGATCCGGCCTCACAGCCTCTGACAGCTCTGCCCTGCAGAAGCAGAAGCAAAAAAAAAAACCCTCCTAAATAAGATTCGAGCTGCAGAAGAAACAAATGGTTGCTGTGAGAAGATGAAGTTGAAACACTTATCACCAGAGAAAAACAACCCTCCAGAAGGTCCCGTTTAATGAAGAGGCACTGCCAAGGTTAGCAGGCCAAAAGTTTGATGGCTTTTCTTTGCCTGTGATCAGATGGTGCTCTGAGCTCTTTCCCTCGTGCCTCCCCACAGGAAAGCTGCAGGAGTGAAATTGTGTGTGCACAGAGACAGGGGTGGGTGAAAACGATGCCAACAGCCTGGAGCATTTACAAACAGCCTCGCAGGAGATCTTTAAAAGAGCAGATGGAGGTGGGATCTCAGCTGGTGCTGGGTTATTGCTCAGGGAAGGGTGACCAGGAGACAGGGAGAGGGAGAGGAGAGTGTTCAGTCTGTTCAGTGCCTGTCTCTGACACTCAGATTTAACTCCTAAAGTGGGATGAGATCACCCTTCACCGTCAAGGTGCCAGTGGGTGTTTTCTGGAGATGATGAAATCATTAAAGATTCCACAGAATCACAGAAAAGACCCCAAAATCATCAAGCCCACCCTTCAAGGTGTCAGTGGACATCTTCTGGAGATCATAGAGTCATTAAAGGCCATGGAATCATGGAAAAGACCCCAAAACCCTCAAGCCTAACCTTCCAAGTGCCAGTGGGCATCTTCTGGAGATCATGGAGTCATTAAAGGCCATAGAATCATGGAAAAGACCCCAAAACCACCAAGCCCAACCTTCAACCAAACTCCACAATGCCCTTTAAATAAACCACACAGTGAAGTGATGCTCATTTTCCAAGGAGCAAAGCCATGGCAGGAGCCTCAATCCCTGCCTGCAGCCACAGGGGGTGGATTTGGGCTCTCCTTCCCCTGCTCTGCAGAACACAAATGACTCAGGGTCTCCTCTCCCACGGTGGGGGGATTATCCCCAATCCACGTCAGCCTGGATTTGTCACCAGCTGGGGAAGTGTCACCGGGCTCTCAGGGGCTCAGCAGCAATGACAAGACAGGGTGGAAATCAGTGAGGAAATAATGGTTTAACAGCGCCAATCCCACTGCTGGCTGTGGCTAAATCTATTTTCCCAAGGATCTCAGAGCATTTTGTGAGCTGTGTTTAAGCTTTAGGAAGACTGGGGAAAGGCCAAAGAGGAAAATAAAGAGCAGGGAGGGGGTTCAGGCTGGCTGAACCCAGGTGGACACAGAATTCTGGTCAAACCCTGCAAAAACATCCATTTTCCAGCCTTTCTGCTGGGCAGCAATGCCACAGAGCTGAGCAGTGAAAAGATATCTTCAAACAAAGAGAAAATGTTCCTCTCCGAAAGCAACACTCAGAGTTAAGCAGCTGAACTGAACCTGCCAAAACTTTTCTGGGCAGAAATGGGAATTCTTTCTTACTTCCATTTAAAGCAGTGTGGTTTCTAAGTTTTTTTTTCCGCGTTTTACCAAACCCTGCGTTCTCCTGTCGCAAGTTTTCACTGAAAAAAAAATTAAACCATTCTCTAACGAGTTTTTACACAGAATCTCAGAGTCCAAACTTAATTTCCAACAAAGTGAGCACCCCTGAGAGCACCCCAGGTGCTCTGATTTCTCGCCACACTGCCACACCACCGCGAGAAATGCATTTTCCATCAGCAGTAAAGGGAAATTCTCTGCTCCAATCCTCCCAGATGGACTGAACCCCCATCCATCCTCATCACCCCCGAGCCTTCCCAAAGCACAGAATCCCAGGATCACCAGGGTTGGCAGAGACCTCCAAGATCTTCCAGTCCAACCCTGACACGACACCTCAACCAAACCACAGCACCCAGCACCACATCAAATCTCTCTTTAAACACATCCAGGGACAATGACTCCACTCCCTCCCTGGGCAGACCATTCCAGTGCTTTATCACTCTTTCTGTAAAGAACTTTTTTCTAATATCCAACCTATATTCCCTTGGTGCAGCTCAAGGCTGTGTCCTCTGGTTCTGCCTGGAGAAAGAGCACAACCCCCACCTATCTAAAATCACATTTTCAGCTCCAAATCCCAGCAGGAAGAGTTAAAGAAAGCAATTAATCCCCTTACCCGGGCGATCAGCTCCCCGACCATCCCCGTCCAGGTGCCATTGGCCTCGGGGACACCGTAGACACCGTCCCCAACCAGGTGGATTTTGTAGTTGAAGCGCAGGATCTCGGCCAGCTCCTTCAGCATGTCCACGCAGAACCCCTCGTAGCGGTCGTTGCCCTCCAGCTCCTGGTGGTTCCACTTGAGCATTAAGTAAGGGTTTTCCTGCAGTGAAACTGGGCAGCTGTCATTCCCATCTTAGCCAGCACCGAGCAGGGAGGGCACTGACAGAGGCTCACAGAGTGGGGTTGGTTTGGAAGAAAGCTTAAAAAAATTGATTTCCGACCCCAAAAAGCACAGCCCACTCCAATGCATCCCTCTCAGACTGGATGTGGGGAGATTGGAAGTTCAGGCTCTCAGAGCTGTCCCCACACTGGCGTTCCTCTGCTGGGTGGGATTGCAGCAGACTTATCCCAGTTTAGAACATCAATCAGAGCTAAGGGATGATGATTTGGGGGCTGTTTGCAACTGGGAGGTGCCAGAACAGCCCGGTGACTGCTACAAGTCATGCAGGACATCCACTTCTCCTGGCACAAAGACAGTTCTGCACTCTGTCCCCCTTTGTGACAGTTTTAGGGGGTGTGAAAAAACAGCCGGGAGTTTGGGTGTCTTTAGGAAAAAGCAAAAAAATCACTGGGCAGGGAACAGCTTGAAGGGGAACCTGCTGAACATAGACAGCAGTGCCTGTGGATGTGAAGTTTTTGTAAAAATCCCGCTCAACGTGGCCAATTTTTATAATTTTATGGGTAGAAGAGGGAACTGCCCCTTCCAATCAGCAGCTGTAGGTTGAACAAGGACCCCATTGAGAGGTGAACACAAAGGGGCAGCGTGACCCCATCCCATCCCACCCCCTGAACACATCAAACACCATTTCCACATCAAACATCAACTTGAGCTTAATCACATTGCCACCAATTAGAGATTTGCTGTCTCTTCTGTATGGAATCAGCCCCGGGGGCAGGAGCAGGGAGCAGCAGCCCAGGTGACCCCACCCCGGAGGGCTGAGCTGGGCTGGGCTGGGGGAAGGGCAGGTGCCCCCCTCCCTTACCAGGATGGTGGTGACGATGAGCGTGGTGTTGAACAAACTCTCGGAGATGTTGGATGAGAAGATCCTGCTGTCCATGCTGAGCCCCTGGGACACATGCCAGTGGCCGATCTGCAGAGACAAATGGCCCCATAGGGGGATTTATGGGGTGAGTCGCTGCCACATGGCTCAGGTGAGTAACAGGGATGCCCCATTGCCTTTAGAGCCACCCCAGAATGGGTCAGCGGAGAGATTGACCCTCTGTGCAGTGCCACCAACCCTCCCTGCCAATCCCCACACCTGCAAGCCACACAGCCTTGGGTGCTGTCCCCAAATGCCCCAAAATGGGTCCATCTTAACCAGAAACCCCCAATCTGCGGGGTTGTCCCTCCCAGCGTGGTGCTGGCAGCTCCTGCCACCCACCTTGGTGGCGGGTGATGGGACAAAGCCACGTTCCCACTGGCTGCTCCATCTCCTCTTGCAGCTCCTCTCTACCCAATTAAACACTCCTAAATCATTGGATTTGAGCTCATCACACCCCACAGCTCCACTGACAGCCCAATTTACCCATCCAAGCATCAGCAAACCCCGTTCCCAGTGAGGAGGGCAGGGACCAGTCCCCCCAGCGCTCAGGAGGACATCGTGATTCAGCTGTGACACAACTGCCTTCAGCCAGGGGGGAGGAATATTCAACAAAAACTAATTTTAACTTCAAGAGCCTAATCTGCCTCCCTCAGAGCTCTGGGCAGGGAGATCAGCACCTCCAGCAGCTCGTTCAGAGCATGCAAATTAAACTCTTGCTCTCTTATTGTCCTTAAAAGAGCTTTTCCTCACGGATATGCAGAGGGAGGCCAGATCCCTCTGAAACCCCTGCTCCAAGTCCTCTCCCAGGTGTTGGTGCAAATCCAGCCCAAGTCAGGGTCAGGATCTGTGGGGAGTCCCATATCCATCATCCTCGAGGCATCAGGAGTGGTGGGGAGGGCAAACAGGACAGCTTTGCACTCAGAATTTGCTCTGATTCCAACCCCAAAAAGCACATCCCACCCCAGTGCATCCCTCTCAGCCTGGGTTTGGGATCTTTGGCAGCTCAGGGGGTGTCAGGCTCTCACAGCTCTCTCCACACTGCTGTTCTCTGGCCTCTGCTGTGTCTCAGCCACAAATCCTTCACTGTATCCACAGAAGGGACCCACAGGGATCATCCAGTCCAACCCCTGGCCCTGCACAGACCCCCCAACAATCCCACCCTGTGCTGGGAGAGCTGTCCAAACCCTCCTGGAGTTTCGGGGCTGTGCCCATTCCCAGTGCAGGACTCACCTCTGGGAACAACAGCCCCAAAACCGGGATATTTCCCAAATATTTCACTGGCAGGGAATTCTCCAAGCACATCCCTGGGCTCTGCAGGGATGAATCCATCTGGGATGAATCCCCCTCTCTGCATAGAGCTGTCTCCTCCTGCTGGGATTAACAAACCCTCCGCAGCTCTCGGAGCAGCCAGCCATCGCTCACAAACATTGCCCAATTTTTCTTCCCTCCTGCGTTTCCCAGGCAGAGATTAGTGACAGATTAACTTTAATTTGAACAGCCCTCGCTGTTCTCCACGTTGTCCCTCCCCTGCTGGCACGTGCTGTGACTGATTGCCTCTCCCCGTGACAGAACCGTGGGTTTGACCTTGCTCTGAGCAGCACCAAGGCCATGAAATCCCACGTCCCTCCCAATCCTGGCTGCTCCCAGATCATCACTGTCACCCCCAAATCTCCTCATTCTGCAGAGTCAAAGGGTGTCTGGGCTCCTCTTCTGCGAGATGGATATCAAGGTGATTTTAATCATCCCTATCTACATAAAAAGAGCCTCTGGAAAATAGCAAACAGATCCATCTGTGAAGTGGTTCAGAAAACAATCAAATGCTCCACGCAGCCATGGGTGAGAGCATCCTGTTGTTGAGGCTCTGGACAAGGACTTGAGGGTTTTTAGGACTCTGTGTTTTGAAGTGGTGGATGTGATTGGTGTGTATAAATACAGCAGGTGGAGGAGGTCTGTGGCAAAGAGGTAGAACAGCTTTTTGAAGCTGAAACGATGGCGTTGGCACAGAAATAAACACACACAAAGCAGCCAGGAATAAACAGGCTGACAAAGCAGGGGAGGGGCTCCTAATGAGCAGAGTTGGAGTGACAACTGTCCTGGAAGAGCAATGAGGACACCACAACACCCTGGTGACAAGCTCAACGCCTTTGTGAGGATTTCTGTGGCCTGGTGACAGGTGACAGCCTGGAGGGACAAAGTTCCTTCCATGTCCCCAGGGAGGTGTGACCCACAGGGCATCATCTCTGAGCCTCCCAGAGGGGATCCAGCCCTGCCTGAAACATCTCCAGGCCCTCAGGGGCAGGTCTGCCTTGTTGTTCATCCTTGTAAAGGCAGGGAGCAAACACAAACTGTGAAACTGTGAGGATCAGCCCCAAAAAAAAACCTGGGGGAGCAGGGCAGTGCCACTGCTCCTGCTGCTGCTCCATGCCCGCAGGATAATGAGTGCCAACAGCAGAGGCGAAACCCTGTCCCTGAGCCATCCATGGGGTGCCCAGCTGAGGATAAACCCTGTCCCTGAGCCATCCATGGGGTTCCCAGAAGAGGAGGAGCCCCGTCCCAGCCAGGCTGAGCAGCCACTGCTGAATTGCTGTGGTGGGGATTGTGGAGGGTCCCAGAGTGGGGAACTCGTCTGTGTCTCACCCACAGAATCTCAGAATCCCAGAATCACAGAAACCCAGAATCACAGAGTAAATCTGAGTCTCCTTTTCTCCAGGCTGAACACCCCCAGCTCCCTCAGCCGCTCCTCACAGGGTTTGTGTTCCAAACCCTTCCCCATCCTCGTTGCCTCCTCTGGACATACTCAAACATCTCAACATCCTTCCCAATTAACACCATTATTCATTAAATCATTTTCCACTGCTCCCAGGCTGCCAGCAAGGCCTGTGGTGGAGTGGAGACTGATCTGAGGATGGGGAGAGCTGGGGTCAGGCTCTGCAGTTTCCCCCTTCCCTAAATCCCAGCTCCTTCTCGTTCCCATTCCCTGTGAAATTCCCAAAGCTCAGCTCGTGCTTTACAACAAATCACTCGGCAGTGCTTTGGAGAGGGGCAAAGCAAGAGGGGGAAAAAAAAATTAAAAAAAAGATGACATTTACCAACCCTAGCCCTTGTCAGATCTATAGATCACCAACACAGTAATGAGCCTGTGCTTTATCGAGCATCCTACAAGTGGAGAGAGCAGCTCTCAGATGGCTGGGGAAAAAAAAAATTCCTCTGGCTAAGCTAAATCAGGAAAAGACGCGTTTGGTGCGTTACATAAATGTATTAAAAATTGGATGTCAAAAAGCCCTGCCTCTCCTTGCCCAAAAGCAGAAGCAACTTGGAGAATCTAAGTGGCTCTAATTTGCTTGCTGGCGGGATCAGCCTCAAAATTCGGTGAACTCTCCATCAAAGCTGATGAGCTGGAAGTCCCTGTGGCTTCAGGAGATGGAAGGAGAGAGAGGAGGAGAGGGAAAGAGGGGAAGAGAGGAAGAGAGGAATGGGCTAAGTTAAAATGAGCTTGGTTGAAACCAAGCAGGGAATAGAAGTGTTTCAAACAAATCAGTTAATACAACCCCTGGGAGCAGGGCTGTCTCCAGGATGTGAGTGTCTGTTCTTCACCCTGCTCCTTTAATTAAAACATTCCTAATGATTTATTTAGTCCTTTTCACTAAAAGAAGCCAGGCTGGCAACAAGAAAATAACCACTGATGGCACAGCAGAGCAGCTTTTGGCTTCTGTTCACAGTGACCTGGGTGGGAGCAGGCTGGGCTGGAGCCTGCTGGGTTTCACAGCTCTCTGGGGATGCCCTTCCCCATTAAACACATCTGAGTAGACTCCTTCAGCCTGGGAGAGGCCCTAAAACCTCTCTGGGCACTGCTGTGGGTCAGGAAAGATCCCTGGGAAAGATCCCTGAGAAAGATCCCTGAGAAAGGGAGAGAAGGTGGAAAAGCTGTCACAGGAGCAGTTCTGTGAAAACTGAAATTGAAACTCCAACCTGGTGCTTTGTGACAGCTCAGGGCTCACTGCCACCCCCGAGGGACTGCCCTGTCCTTCCAAAACCTGTTCACCACAGCTGGAATTGCTGCATCCCCACTGCACCCCGATGGGGGATTTGGGGAGCTCAAACCCCATGCAGCTTTCCCGAGCATCTCCCAAACACAACTCTCCTCGTTCACCGAGCTGTTACCACGGGTCAGGAAAGGTTTTCTCCTGTCAGAGCAGGTTTGTGGGGAAAGGATGAGACTTTGGGCTCAGGGCAGATCAGGCTGCAGCCACAGCTCCCCGTGGAGCTCTGGGAGCAGCTCTGCTCCGAGAGGATCCGTGTGCTTAATGTGGAGCCCCTGCCACATCCAGGCACGTCAAGAACAAAGCTGTCACAGGCAGGTTTGCAGCGTTTTCATCCCGAGTGCGAGCTCCTATTAATGCAGATGGGCTCGGATCTGTCACGTCTGTTCAGAGAGTGATGGGTTTGGGAAAGGATTAAAAGGGCATTGATGCTGTGAGAGATCTCACCGTGGGGAAAACGCCAGCCCCGTGCCCCCTGCTCGCTCCGAGAGAGGCAGCATCAAAGCCAAGCTGTCAGTCCACAGGTAAGAGCTGGCAGGGAACATCCCTGCCAAGGTGAAAATTCGCTGCTGCCAGAGCAGGAGAGGCTTCCTGGTGCCAAAACGCTCTGTTGGTGAGGCCTGGATACAATAGCTTTTGTTCTCTGCCAGCGTCTGGAAGTGGCAATCTCTGAGAAAAGGGCAGCAGTGGAGCTGTCAGCAGGAAAACAAGACAGATAAACCCCTTTTTTTTTCTGGGACTCCTAATTTTTTATTATTTTTTTTCCCCTAAATGAGGTTTGGATTTGCCAGCAAATTCTTTGGATTTGTGGCACGTGATCTCAGTCTGATACCTGTGGCCCCGCACATTTGAGGATAACTGTGATTACGTGACACAAATTTTCAGCTCAAACCAGAAAATACCACTCGGGCAGAATGTGTGAGGTGAGGAAATACCACTCAAATTAATGATTTTAATGAAATCTGCTCGGTGTTCTGTGGGCAGAGGAAAGCTGTGAGGAACCTACGAGCGCTGAGACAAAAAGTGAATGAGAGTGTGAGCTGAGCAAACCTGTGAGAGAGGAACCACAAACCGAGAGTGAAATGAGCTGGAAATGCCCCACAAACACCGTGGAGGGGAGGGATGATGGGGTTCTCCTGACATGGGGTTGTTCCCTTTGCCTCCCCTCCCAGAAGAAGCTTGGAAAGGTTCATATCATTCCCTTTTTTCCTGTTTCAAGGCAAATTTTCCCATTTTTTCCCCAAACCAAATGATTTTACACAAACACAGCCACGAGCGAAAAACAAAAGGGTTTTGAGCGTGAGCTCGCACCTGGCACAGCCTCCCTGTGTGAACCAGCACCTGTGCCAGGCCAGAGATGGGCTCTGCCATCACCCCTGCCAGGCCTGAGCCATCCACACAAACCCAGATTATCTCGAGATGTGTTCCTGACGGAGCCAAACCCGCTGTGTTTGCCAGCCCGGGCTCAGCCAATGCCACCACAACACCCCTGAGCACCTCACGGGGCAAACCAGGGGTGTCACAGCCCCTCGGGTCCCCAGGACACCCAGGACACCCCCACAGAGCCCCCCAGGACCAGGGACCACTCTTGATTCCTAATAACTTTTTCTTTTCCTTTTCATGTGCCTTTTATATATTTTTATACCCTTTTAGACATTTTCCACACCCTTTATGTATCCTTGTACCCTTAGCCTATATTATACAAATAATATACAATAATAATACACAATAATTACAAATTATATTTGTAATTCTTGTAGCCTGATATTCCAGCTTAATTTAAAAGTTCTGCTAAGTGGAAAAACCAAACATCCTCAGTGAAGGATCAGGGCACCCTATGCTATCCCAAAATTGAACCAACCTTGGTTGAAGCCTCCTCTTTGGAGCATATTATATAAACTAAACTCTAGCCTCATCCAGGGAGAAATTCTTTAGAATAGGAGAACATTACTTCATTTGTTAATTTTCTCATTGAGGAATTCCAGATAGAAAAGCTAATTTATAAAATCTGTAGAGCTCAATCCGTGCTGTATGCAGTGTGCGTTTTCCATTGAGTTGAATTCATTAACATCACATTAATCAAGTAACCCTTTTATCCCCTTAACTGTGTCATAATTAAAACCGGCGTAGGCACACTCACCTGGCGGAGCCGCACGCGAGTGCTGCAGGATTTTCAGGGCGTAGTTGGAGCGTTGGCCTTTGCTGTTGAATTCGATGTGGCCGGTGAGACCTTCCAATTCTACCTGTCCAGGAGAGACTGAGTTACAGCGCCCAGCGAGGCGTTGCCGGCAGGGCACCCAGAAACCACCGGGCCACCAGCATCCAGAGCATCCCAGGCCACCGAACCACCAGGCCACCACTCCAGAGCCATCCCACAGAACACCCAAAGCCACCCCAAGCACCGACCACCCCAAAGCACCCCAGCCACAGACCACCGGCCACCCAGAACCACCCAGAACCACCAGCCACCCAGAACCATCTCAAAGCACCCCAAAGTCACCAGGGGTGGCCAACAGCCCCACACCCCACAATAACAATGAAATCCTCATTTCTCAGTCCTAATTGTTTTTGGAGTCTGGATAGAGGAGAAAACACGAGGAGAGGAGCAGGGGAACAGCAGCATGAGGTGCAGGATTCCCCAGATTTCCTCGCTTTGGGATTGCCACCTCTGCCTCCCTCCATGCCAAGGCTCAGACCACAGAGCAGCAGAGCTGGGGGAAGGATTTTGTTGTCCCCAAATAAAACTGAGTTTAAAAGAAGATCACACAAAATGGTCAAAGGCTCAGGTTCAGCTGAGCTTTCCTTTGAGGGAAAAATTCTGAGTTTTCCTTGTCTCAGCTGTACACCAAACAGACTCAAAAAGCTGCTCCGAGGAGCCACAGCCACAAACTCCAACACTTCCACAAAGAATGGAATTTCAGAGTGTTCTCATGCCAGATTTAGGCTTGCTTGGCTCCTGCAACCCCATTTTGGGGTTGAAAGCAGCCCAAACCCATAGGGGAACTTACACCTTGCCCCTGAGCTCTGAGGAATTTTATTGTGTTAATATCAACTGAAGAAATTTAAAATTTAAAAATAAAATAAACAAACAAAAACAACAAAGAAAAAAACTGAATTCCACTTTTTCTGTTGCAAAGCATGAAAATGGAAGAGTTTCATATTGTTCCAGGCGGTGACACCAAACCCTCAATTTTTTTTTCACTGTTTCAGGGAACTGGGTGTGAGAGCAGCCCTGAGCCCTCTCTCACCATCCTCAGGTAGTTCATGAGGCTGGTGCCGTGCTGCCAGATCTGCGCTGAGCCGCAGGACAGGGGTTTGACACCGATCTCCTGGCTGCGGTTGAGCTCCTGCACCGCCGTCACCACGGCGTACACGGCGTCGAACAGCAGTGCTGAGGACAGCTGTGGGGCACAGGCAGGGAAAAATCAGCTGGGGGGAAAAAATACACCTTCCTGCGGCGCTTGGGAGCAGGGAATGGTCTGTCCTCAAGCTGGATCGCTGTGCTACCAGCGCTTTTCAATCCTCCTGCTCCTGTCTATCTTTGCTTTGATTTCCATCATTTTTTTTTTTTTTTTTTCAATTTCTCGGTTCTTTCCTAACAGGGGGGCTTTTTAGTGTTTTGGTGGCCCTGATTGATCTGCAGGCCAGGGGGAATGCTCCTGAGAGAACCAGAGATTGCCAGGGGGAATCACTCTTGAGAAAACCAGGGATTGCCAGAGGGAATGCTCCTGAGAGAACCAGAGATTGCCAGGGGGAATGCTCGTGAGAGAACCAGGGATTGCCAGAGGGAATGCTCCTGAGAGAACCAGGGATTTCCAGGGGAATTGCTCGTGAGAGAACAGGGATTTCCAGGGGGAATCGCTCCTGAGACCCTGCACCTGCTCCCACACAAGAAAAAACGACTGTGCTGCTTCAGCCACCATGGACGGCCTTCTTTAACCACTTCTTTGATGAGCAGACACACAAGAAATTATTTTTTGCCAGATCTGCTTCGTGAGCAGCCCAATCCTGCCCTGCAGACCCCACAGGGATCACCCATCCCTGGTACAACCTCCCCATCCCTGCAGAGGGAACGCCTGGAATGGCAGAGCTCATCCCCTCCCCTCCTCAGCTGGGCTCTGGTTGCCTTTCCCCACCTCTCTTTGCCCACCAGGCCTCCCAAACCCCGTTTTCTGCCCATGCTCAGCAGTTTCCATGGCTTTGGGCTCGTTAACCATCAGCCATCTCCTCCCCGTGCTCACTGAGATTTCACTTTTAATCACCATCAGCTCCTGACTCGGCTGCCATCGAGCCCTGGCAGCTCATTCCTATCCAAGCTGCATTTTCCTCATGGATATTTCCAAGATCTTCCCATCCTGGCAGTGGGGTCACTCTCCAGCCCGAGGCTGCTCTCCCCATCTCATCCCAGCTGGGATTTCCAGCCCTGCAGCGATTTCTGCATCCTCTGCTCCTCTCAGAGCCTGAGGAGGTTTATTCACTGTTTTCAGTGGTCTTGCAGGGACAATCCTGCCCAGTTCAATGATCCCAAAGAGCCTTTGACCCCTGCTCTGTCACTAATTTGAGCAGAGCCAGCCAGGCTTAACCCTGCTCGATTTTACTGAGTCCAGCGGGCAGATCTCACTGACCGCATCAGCGTGGGATCAGGCACTTAAAAAACACCACAGAACCCTCCAAACCTATAAGCCATCCTAAATCAAAGGGCAGGATTCCAGCCTGATGCCATGAAAACCCCAAACAGCAGCCCCGGTGACCCCTCACTCCCCCAGGCCTGGCACACAGTGACATTTGCCCTGTCACATTCCCAGTTTAAACGGCCCAGTTTAATCTGTTTCACACATAGAGTGCCCAAAGGAGCTCTCCTGTGGGCAGCTGGACTGGCAGCTGCCACTCCTGCCTTTTTCAGGAGTCAAATGTGGCACTGGAGGAGCTGAGCAGCCTGGGGACACACCAGGAATGGGGACAGGAATGGGACATCCTGGTCCCTGCCCTGGCTCAGTCTTCCTCCTGCACTTCACCCCTCGTCTCTGGGTAAAAATCTGCTAAATTTGATTTAAACATTCCCCTCCTGTAAAGCCTTTTCCATAGATTCTTAAAGGAGCTGATAAATCCTTCTCCTCACCTTTATTTTAATCCCTTCAATATTAATTTTTCCCCTAACAGGGCATCTCCATCCTGTCCTGCCCTCAGCCCTTGTTCCGTGAAGCTCCTTGCATACACTTAATTTTAATTATAAACTTAATCCCATTCAGGTTACAGGATGTCACTCCCAATTAGCAATTCCCTTCCTGATTCAGGAGCCACATTAATATCAGATGGACAAATGAAACAGTTATGAGACCAAACACAACCCCCGCGACCCCAAAGTTTCCCCAATTTCCTCCCAAATCAGAAATATTGGCCTGGTGTTTTTAATTGTCTCCTGCTGGGTTTCCATTTCCATTTTCCCTGAGAAGTTAATCCCTTATTAGCTGGTGAGCAGGAGACTTGTAGATCTTAGTGAAGCATGTGACATTATTGATTGGAATATTTTACTCCCAAACCCTGGAAAATTCATTAGGATTTCTGCCAGCACCTTTTATAATTTCAAGCAATTTAAGTGCTGGGGAGGGTGGGGAGATGGACAGGATGGAGTTTTCATGGTGTGAAATAGAAATCCTTTCCCTACAGATGGATTTTGCATGGAAAAGATGTGAACAACACAATTTGGAGGCCACAACCTTCAGCAGAGCAGTGAAAAGGGATTTTTGGAATGTCCTCCGGGCAGAAGGATCTGTCACTGCCCTCCTGTACCTTCCTCAGCTTTCTTCATGTCACTTATAAAAATCTCTCACTGCTTTTACATTCTCATTTGGAACCAGAGCTTTGTCCCTCTGTCACAAAAAAGCCAATTTGTCTGCTAACAAATTGATTCTCTCCCCTGCCTGCACCAGCTGATTTGTGCAGAGCCCTGTTGGTTTTGTGCCCCTCTAAAATATCAGAAAATCCACGGGGCTCGGGGACTTCCCTCAATCCCTAAAGCCAATTTCTTGACAATTCTTGACACTGAAAAATGAAACAGGTTGGCTATTCCGGGTTTGCCATGGTGTTTTTTTTTTTTTCCCTCCCAAACATTATCAGCTGTATCTTTGCCCCCAAACCTAACACGGGGAATTAAACCCATTAAAACCCCACGAAACAGACTTTGCAATCTGGATTTTATTCAATGGCATAAACACTTAATTACAAACATCTGTTTTAGCCTAAATTCTAATTACCAAATCTCGCCATCTGCAATTTGAATGATTTTCTCTGATTTCCTTTCTTTGCGACGTGATTAATGAGAATGGCATTAGAGCAGGCAGCTCCCTCCTCCTTTTGTCAGACGCTTCCTGGGATTTTTGCAGCTCACAGGAAACCTCCCCTCCTGTCACTTCCAGCTGTTTGAGCCTCCTTTTCTCTCTTTAGGATGAGTTATCCCGCTGGATAACTCCTTCCCGGGGCTACCAGGGGAAGTTCTGACACAGAGAGATGTTTTAACATGAGATCTGCCAGCTTTCCAACAGCAGAGGCAGAAAGATCCCAAATTCACCTCACAGACAAAGCAAATTTGCTGGGAATATTTCACCTCTGTTCTGCAAATTTGCCACCCTCAGCCCATCATCTGGTACGTGGCATTTTGAGGAATTCCAGTCCCTCCAGGCATCACCTGGAATACTTCCACCCACAAGTTTTGCTCAAGAAAATGTGGGATAAGAAGCTCCAAAGAGGATTTTCATTTCCCCATCACACCTGCTGCCTCTCCCTGCTGCCTCCTGTTTGCACTGAGAGGAGGAAATTTGTTTTTAATGCCTCTCAACAGCCCCTGCAATCCAAAAAGGAAACTTGCTGGTAGGAATCCCATGGAGACTGAGCAGGGCAGGCTGATTGCAGCTGCCTCTGGCGGACGGAGAGCAGGATGGTCCCAAGCAAAGGATGTGCACACAAAGGGCAAAAATCTCCTTATTCTGCCTTTAAGGATCACTTTGTGGTGACAATGAGGAGGTTTGGAGCAGCTCAGCTCAAAAAGGGGCTCTGAGTTCATTGAAATCAGTGCCAAGGATTCAGCTGATGGAATTTCCTCTCTCTCCCCTCTCCCAGATGCAGCTCCCTGCACTTCTGATGTGGCAAATCTGCTTTGCAAACCCTCCCAGGATGGAAGAATCCCCAGGGAATGCTCCAGTGCTGCTCTGGAGCACAGAACAGAGCCCAGCCCTGAATCTGCCTGAGCACAGCCCTGTCTGTGCCATCTGCAGCACCAAACCCTGCTCCAGGGGTGAAACACCCAGGGATGAGCTCCACGACTGAAACACCCACGGATGAGCTCCATGAGGTGAAATACCCAGGGATGAGCTCCACCAGGTAACACCCACAGATGAGCTCCACGAGTGAAACACCCAGGGATGAGCTCCATGTGGTGAAACACCCAGGGATGAGCTCCACGAGTGAAACACTCAGGGATGAGCTCCAGGGGAAACACCCAGGGATGAGCTCCACGAGTGAAACACCCAAGGATGAACTCCATGAGGTGAAACACCTCAGGATGAGCTCCACAAGGCAAATGCTAGCTCAGAGCTGCATCACCATCCCCTGTACCCACTGAGAAATACCATTCCAATCAAAATCAGGCTGGAATTTAAAGCTGTGCCCCCAGTCCAGCTCAGAGAATCCCTGTAAAGTTCTGGACCCCAAGGTCTCTTCGGGCAGCTCAGCATTTTGGGATTGCTTTGGTGTTTTCCCCATCAGAAGGGTCCCCTGTAAATCACAGACTCACACCCCAAATCCTCTCCTACTTCAAAATGCTCTGCTCTGGCTCATCCTTCCCATCCCTGGACCAGCACCTCCCCACAAAACCCAGTCCAAGGCACAACCAGAGCAACTGCAGCCTGGGATGCCCCTGAGCTCTCCAGCACGAGATTAAATAGGATTCAAGAACTAAATTATTGAATATTTAAATAATTAAAAAGCTCTGCATTGCTCTGGACCATCGTGAAGCTCTTCCCTTGAAGGTTTTCCTGAAGGTCTGTCCCAGTTCCCAGCTCAGGGAGGGTCTGGGTGTTGGGAATGGATTTTACTCACAGCTGGCCCAGTGAAAGGAGCGTGGTCACAGTTCTCCTGCCAGGACTGGTTGAGGCTCTGGACAAACTCTTGGAAGAAGGCGTGGGACTGGTTGAAAATGGAGAATCCCAGGATGTTGACTCGGTCGTCCAGCAGGCTGTCCAGGCGCTGGAGGGAGAACTCCTAAAAATAAAAAAAAATGGGATTGGAGGGGAAAACAGACCCTGAGGGCTCCAAACCCCTCAGTGCCACTGAAGGGAAGGTGGGACCCATGTAAAAACCCTGCGAAATTCCTGAGAAACCCATGAGAAAATCCTGTGAAACCCATGTAAAAACCCTGTGAAAACCATGTAAAAACCCTGTGAAATCCATGGGGTTTAAAAAAACCCTCAAATCCATGTAAACCCTTAAATCGCGTAATTGCGAAAATTCATGTGAAAAACCCACGTTGAAATCCCATGTAAAAACCCCTGTATAAATCCGACGTCGGAAAAGTCTCTTTGACAATTCAACATGGAAAAACCTCTGCGAAATCCATAAATTGAGAAAATCCCTTTGTGAAATCCATGACATAAAAAACCCTGTAGTAACTCCATGTGAAAATCCAGTGTGAAATCCACGTGATAATCCATGTGAAAACCCTGTGAAATCCATGCAAAAACCCTGTGAAAACTCATGTGAAATCCATGTGAAATCCACGTGAAATCCATGTGAAAACCCTGTGAAATTCCTGTGAAAACTCATGTGAAATACATGTAAAAACCCTTCCCTCCTGGGTCTGTGGCATCCAGAAGGGGAAGGAGATGATTTCTACCAGAACAGCCACAAGAATCCACGTGCCTTCAGGTTCTCGTGCCAGACCGCGCTCCAGCCCTCGGGGCAACCTGAAAATACTTGCTCTTCATATTATTATGAGAGCCTTTCGTCTGCCCGTGAAGACAATTTCCAAGGTTTTTTGAGTTGCAGGTTTTTTGTTGTGCTCTGATCTTTTTCGATTAAACAATTATCTAAGCAAAAATTATCTGAGCAAGGAGCCCTGTTCGTCTCACTCCACGCGTGCGTGGAAACTGATGGGCAGGATTTAGGGGGAGTGCTCCGCCTCAGGGTCTGAAACTCCACAGGTCCTGTGTCCCTGCGGCGCGCTCATCCAATGGATCAGAACACCTAGCTCACCTGAAGGAATAACCACACAACTAATCATCCCACTTTATATCTCGGAAACAACAAAAAAAAAAAAAAATCAACCAAAATAAATATAACACACACAATATCAATAATAAACACATAATTCTCTAAGATAATAACACACATATTCAACACATTAGACTAAAGAGCACAATACAACAACAAAACTGAACCATTCAAACCCCCACACAAGAAGACAAAGGCTCCCACCAGAAGCCAACATATGCCTAGACAAGTTAACCACTTTTACAGTCAGCTTTCTGCACATCCTACCACCGGGGGGCTACTTTTTGCAACCTCTGGTCTTGTTTCTACAGCCAACCCCCGTCTAACCATATATCTCATTTCTTTCTTCATGTGTGTCTTTTCTCCCACTGCATTTTTCTAGCTGCAGAAAATGTGCCAAGCAAACCCACAGATGTCTGTGGCTCGTAACACACTATGGGATGGCTCAGGCCGCGACCCGACCCCTTGCCACACCCTTCTCCTTAGCACTTCCCCTCGCGTCCCAGCCCCAATCCTATTTTCATTTTAATGTTTCGCCCGTTTTTTTGTTTGTTTTTCTGCTCCCACGCCCTTTTTCATGCCCCAGCCCCTTAAATCCTTGTGTCATTAATGTTTTCTGTCCCTTCCCTTCTGCCATCCCAGCACGCCCAATCCTTTCCAACTGGAGATGTTTTCATCCCATCCCCTCTCTCCAGCCCAATCCTTTCACTGTTAGTGTTTTCGGTCCCTACGCCCTCTGCTTCCAGCCCAAATCCTTTTTGCCACTTGGAGTGTTTTTTCTCTGTCCTGAATCCTCCTTGCTCACCCCAATCCTTTGCCTAGCTGATCGGTGTTTTTACATCCCGTCTCTCCGCCTGCCAGCCCCAAATTCTCTTTGCCATTGAATGTTTTTCCATCAGATGAGTGCACAAGCAGAAGCCGCGCTCGCCAGCAGGCATATGAGCTTTGACGCTTTGCCTGCACACATGAGTAGAGTACAATAACCACTCCCGAGGGGGGGACACACTTCGATTTGCAGTTCGGGATAAAGAGCAGTTTTGGTAAGGTCAGGCTTTGCTTTCTAGCACGATTCACAGGGCCGTCTGTAGAGAGGCATCCCCATTACCCCCAGAGCTGCAAGCTCAGCTTTCTATCCTCTGTTTAGGTTTCCCGTTTTTTGGTTTGGTTTTGTTTTTTTTCTAATTTTCCACACGCTCATTCACCTCATTATGCCTTGAACGATTTCCAAACCCACCCGTACTGATAACAGGAACACCCTTTGTCTTGTTCCAGACCATGCACCTCTCAGGACTATCCCACCATTCCCCACCCTCCTCGCGCAAACAGCAAACACAGGCAGGAAAAGGGGTGGAAACCCCTGATCTCAGGGGGATTTTCAGGTGGAGAAAAAGGATTTCTCTTTGAGACTTAGTGAAGTTCCTTCCTACACAAAACCATTTCCAGATTGCATTTGTCTCCTCCTGGAGTTACTCGCCCTCATCCCCATTTTGGTACAGGCCTCAAAAATCCCAATGCAGTAAGAGCAAGGAGCCATTAGGAAAATAACTCTCACATTGTGTTTAAAAGGGAACTCACAGCCTCCTCCACCTGTGCAAACACAGCTTGGTAACCACAGGCTTTCAGAAAATGCCATCCAAAAGATGGGTGCAGGCAGCAGCTCCCTCATTTCCTTCTGTTCCACTGGGTTTTTGTCCCTCTCCCAATTGCAATAATTGCCCAAAATTTGGCCCTCAATCTCAGGCCAACCCAAGGCACAGAGAAGACCACCAGGAATCACGCCAAGGTGGATAAATTCAAGGACACACGAAATCCTGCTCTATGCCTAGAATTCCTCCCCCTCTTTGCCACTCTGTTCTTTTTTTAAAAAACACCCACCACATGTCAACATTACATTCCTTCCGAAGAGGAACCGTAAATAGAAGGTAAAAATCTTAAGCCCAGAGAAACCTCGCAGGACCAAAACTAATGAAATCCTTTTTCAGCAAAGGGAAAAAAAAAAAAAAAAAATCCCCAGGCCCTGCTTCGATCGTGGCGAATTCGGCAGCGGCAGCACCACCGGGCAATTAAGGTGCAGATTTTCTGACTGCTACCAGCGCTGAGTGAGCGCTGTTAAATAAAAACGCTCAGCAATTCCGTGGCACTCCATATTTCCTGAGTGCTAGGCACACATTAGCTAATTGAATTCCACGGGGTTCCCTGGGAGACGGCGCCGGAGGGGTCGGCGGAGGATGAAATCACTCGTTGGGTTTTTGCGCCGCTCGACCCCGCGCTCTCACCCTACAGCGGCGCAAAAACCGCGTGGAGTGACCCCAGAACTGAGATCATCGGGAGGAGATGGCTAATTAAAGCCCCAGAGATGAGCCTGGCCATCCTAAAGCCGTGAGATTGGATTTTCTGGCGTCGCTGGGCGTGATTTAGGATCAGATTTGCAGGATGCGCTCTCCGTTCCATTAGGGACATAAAGCACCAGGGATAAGTGTGTAACTCCCTGCAAGGCTTGCTTTTGCAGCTTGGGATTGAGGAGCAGCTGATGCCGACCAGGATTCAGCATTCCAAGCCCTCTCCCCCACTTTGGGATGAGGCACCATCCCAAATCTGCAGCTGAGCAACTCAAAAGCTCACAGAAATCCCAGAAATTTCAGCCAGTTCTTCCCTCCCCGCTCATCCCACTGCTTCCCAAACCTCCAGGAGAGGCTGGAGCGTGGAAAGGACCAGCCCAGCAGGAGATTATCCATGTCACAACAGCCTGCATGGCAAAAAAATATAATTAAAAAAAAAAAATTTTAGTATTTCAAAGTGTGTAGCTGCCTCCCCTGCCTTTCCAGGCCGTCATCTCCCTCTGGGGAGTCTCCCTGTGGCCCCTGCAGTGACCCCTCTGCTGCTCAGCACTGCAGAGCTCCCAGCTCCTCCAGCAGCATCGATTGTGCTGGTGATAGTGCTCATCCTCCGTGGGTGTGTGCAGGACCTCGCTGCCCACCCTGATCCTTATCATGGCTGTGATAACAGGAGCACACGGGAAATGGGGAGGGACGAGCCTAAAAGGGGCTCTTTCCACTGCCAGGGACACCAAGAGCTTCCCTCACCCTGTGTGACCTCTCCCCGAGCCTCTGGAAGGAGCAGGATTTACTCAATTCAGGATTTGCTCAATTCAGGATTTGCTCAGTTTGGGATTTGCTCAATTCAGGATTTTCTCAATTCAGGTTTTGCCCAGTTCAGGATTTTCTCAGTTCAGGATTTGCCCAGCTCAGGATTTGCTCAGTTCAGGATTTTCTCGATTCAGGATTTGCCCAGTTCAGGATTTTCTCAGTTCAAGATTTTCTCAGTTCAGGATTTGCTCAGTTCAGGATTTTCTCAGTTCAAGATTTTCTCAGTTCAGGATTTGCTCAATTCAGGCTGCATCACCAGCAAGATGCCCCCATCCCTCCCTCCCTCCTCTCTCTCTCTTACAAACACAGTTTTATCTTCCTCTCCTAATCACTGCAAGGGCTTTATTGGATTTTTGGATCTGCTGATTAACAGCCTCCAGAGCAGCCTCCAGTTCCAGGAGGAGCTCTCTGCTGTAGGCTCAGCTGAGGCTGCTCTGCCCTCTGGCCCCTGTGACAGCCCCAAAAGCTGATTTACACCAGGAGCTCACTCGCTGTGGCTCCAGCACACTCTGTGCTCTTCCTCCTCTATTTCACTGTGGGATGGGGAGGGAAAACGCTGAGCCAAAGCTTCCATTTCTCTATTAAACCCTCGCTCTGGCAAATCCTCATCCGGAGTGTTTGGTGCTTAGAAAAGCTCTCCAAGACCAGACTGCAGCGTCCACCCCGAGGTTCCTTGGCAGATTTTGGGCTGGAGCCAAAGCTGCAGTGCCAAGTCAGCACAGCTCTGCTGACATCACTGCTGACATCACCAAAGTGTGACATTATTCACTGTTTTAGGGTGAAACAGAGGAAATAAAACAGCCCAGAGGAAATAAAATCAGGTTATAAATAAAATCAGGTTCTTTGGGCAAACAGATCTCCAGAGAGTCTCTCTCCAAGTCATGGACAGCAGAATTACCACACTTCACCCAAAAAGAGAAGAGGGCTCTTGACATGACCCTGAAATGATCAGTTCTTCACATTTTGACCCCAGTGACCAATTTTTCTCCCAAAATCACCAACCCCCCTCTATCAGAGGTGGAGAAAATTCCTGCCTTTGCCTCTCTGGTGCTGCTGCCCTGAGAGCCGAGCTGCCAAGCCTGTTAATCATTTCCAAAGCTCCACTCAGAGCACATTTATTTGTTTACTCAAGTGGACAGCATTATGTTAAGTGCTTTATATGCTTTTCCTGAAAGGCTCCATTTATTTATCAACTATCGACGGAGTCAATAAGTTCATAATGGGCCACGTGCGAAAATCAATTTCTCCCAGGGAGGAAAAAAAAGAAACGTCATCACAGCAACAAATTGTGGCCTTTGGAGCAGGTAAGTGGTAGATCTGCTCAAGGTGGTTCAGGAAGGAAAAGAGCAACTGTGACTTCAGTGAGCTCAGGGATGATTTAGAGGGAAAAACAAAACAAAACAAAACCAAAACAAAACAAAACAAAATATATATTAAAAAAATTGATTTCTCTTCCAAAAAAAAAAGCATCAATGTAAGGATGACTCTTTAACCTCCTCATGCAAAGCCAGCTGTTAAATTTTGGAGGCTGCTCCTCGAATATTTAGGAAAACACACTGCCCACAATTCAACTTCTCAGCAGGGAGCTTTGGAGAGAGACAAATCCGCAAAGAATAAAGAGGTCAAGTGCTGATATTGGGACCTGAAAAAACACAGCTCTTGGGAAAAAAAAGAGATGGGGAAAGATTTCCCTTCAGCTCAGGGGGGCTGGGGTGTATCAGAGAGAAAAATTTACCCCAAAACTGGGAATCGAGCAGAGGGATCTGATCAAAATTAAAGAAGACTTAGAGAAAGGCAGGGGGGCCTGGTTACTGCTTTGTTTAAATCCTCCTTCCCTTGTGCTAACTGCAATGAGCAGAAATTGCCTTGGCAGCCTTGCAAAAAGCTGATTTGTTTGCCCCGCTCGCACACGGCTCTAAAAGAGGGATCCATAAATCCCAGCATGATCGGGGCTCTCCAGAACATCCCGCGTCAGCTGCTGGGAATCAGCGAGGCTGGTTGGGCTCAGAGGGAACATTTGTCACTGGGAAAGGAGGGACTCTGCCTTCCTCACCTGGAAAAGGCACAGGGATATGCCCCTGGCAGCAGAAAAGCCAAACATCATGGTCAGTGTTGGAGTTTACGGTGAAAAATTCGATTATTTCACCGAGAAAAGGTGATTTCACAGAGCGGCATTAAGAATCTAAACCCTGGTCAAATCTTAATCTGCAGTTCACAGTCCCTCTGCTGGGTTTGACATCATTCCCTCCTTGCAAGGGATGTCACTGCCGTGACAAGCTGCAGCAGAAACGGGTGGCACTGCCTGGGGAAAGATCTGGGCACCGATTTCCCCTCCAGCTCCAACTCCAGGCTGGAATCCAGCTTTGAAAACCTCACCTCTTTATAAATCACTCAACAAAGAAATAAAACCAGCCAAAACCCCCAACCCAAGCTGATTTATCAGGTCTGTGGGAATTGAACACGGCAGCTGTTTTATCAGCAGCAACACCTGCACACGATATTGTCAGGAACAAACCTGCACCCTCAGAACAGCCCTGCCTGACTTGAGGAACTGCTAAAACTCCTTTACACCTTCCCCTCGCAGCCATCACTTTAATTGTTTCAATTATTCCCATCTAATCGCCTTGACAAATATTTTGAAATTTAAACCCAGCCTGAGGTCCGTACGTTATTAAAAGGAAAAAAAAACCAACAAAAACCAGAGAGGGAAAAATAATAATAAAAAAAAAGACAAACCCAACAAGCTACACGGAATTAACAAGCTAAAAGAATTAATTGTAGCACGGGGTTTTGGAGGCTTCCAACAGCCCTCCTACTCTGTGCTGCTGATTTCAGGGATTTCCAGTGCTGGAAGGAACATTTTCTTCAATGCACAGCAGTGTGCTTGCAATGGTCTATTCATGCAGCATTACTATTATTATTATTATTATTATTATTATTATCATATCACTGCCCCTCCCATGGCCCTGAGCTCTGTGCAGACCCACCCAGCCCTGCCAGGGAGAAGAGAAGGGCTGATGAAAAGCTCTGAGCTCATCCCTTCAGGGAATTCCATCCCTCCCAAAATCCCCAGAGCAAGGAATTAATTCATCACCCCATGGAGATGCCAGGCAGGAATTGGCTTGGATGGAGATTTTTTTTTTTTGCCAGGGGGTTCTGAGCTGCCTGAAGTGACCCAAATGGATGTGGGGAGGACAAAAGCACCAGACCTGGCAGCTCCATGAGGGCTCCTGGAGAATTTGCCCCAAAAGAACAAAAAAGGGTCCCTGGAGCTGGCTGGAAGAGGCTGATGATGGGTTGGCACACAGAAAATGAGTCTCATATAAAAATGGGTATTTTTACATCGCCCTGTCTCCCATGGAAATGCATCAGAGGCTCCTCCTCACCTGCCCCAGTGACCTGTCACAAACTGGGAGAGCCCTGGTGCCACTCTCTGCAGCCACAGGTGCCACTCTCTTTTGGCCAGCACCCCCAAAATCCCATCCTGTGCCCCAGCACGCTGAGAATTCCCTCTTCCAACACTCAGAGAGCAGAGCTGTGCCACACCACGAGCTGCCGGCTGGGATGTGCTTATTAAATAAAATTAATGCTAAAAGACAGAAACAGAGTTCCCCTCCAGAGCTGCAGGGCAGGTGTTTAATTCAGCATTTTATCCTATTTTCTCCTCTTTTTCTTTTTTTGCCTGAAATATTTTTCCATCTCCAAGCAGCTCAGTGCTCCACAGACTCTCGATTCCCTTTCCTGATGGTTCTCTCTCCATTTAAGCAATCCTTCTGCTTGCTCCCCTTGACAGCAGTTCACTGTGATTTTATCTTTTCTATTAGGCATTGATTGCAGAACCTCAGAGGGTTCATTAGGAGCTTGATAATCCCTCCAGATTTATGAGCCTAAATAGCTCACTCCCATCTCCAATCCCCATCTAAATATTACTAATTTCCTTAAACATCTCTTCCATCTGCCCAGGTTTTGTCTGATGTCACCCTTCCATAGCGGCCCCTGCCAAAAAATCCAGTTAGTTCTGCTAAAGGCTGGGCTTTTGGACAAAGTGGTTAAAATAACCTGGGTAAACAGATTAATACCTGAGAGAGCGAACGGCAACAAAACTCATTTCCTCCTCACCTGCCATCTCTGGGTTGCACGAGGGTTTGAAAGGCAAATTTCACCTCCAGCAAATGCTTGATCACCCCCATGCTCGGGGTGCTGTGGGGGTGGAGGTGGGGAGATTAATTTTTGATTATTTTTGTTGTCTGAGCAGCGTCTCTGAGCAGCCTGAGCTGTGAGGGATGTGCAGGAGGAAACCCCTCGTTCTGTGGGGCCGTGATTTGGGTTGGGATGGGGAAGGGGAAGAGGAGGAGCTGCTGGGAGCAGTGGGAAGCACTCTGGGAGTGGGGCTGGATGAGTTTGGGGCACTGTGGGTACTGTCCCTCACAGTGACAGCGCAGTGACACTGAGATTTGGGGCACAAACACAAAATACAACCCCCAAGCTCCATCCCTGCATGGACCCTTCAGGAACATCCCTGCTCTGCCCATTCCAGGGAGGTAACACTCTCTGCAGTCACCAGGCTGGGACAAAGGGGTCAGCACCCCCAAAAATCCTACTCTTTGCCCCATCACACCGAGAATTCCCTCTTCCAACACTCAGAGAGCAGAGCTGTGCCACACCACGAGCTGGCAGCTGGGTTGTGCTTATTGAATAAAATTAATGCTAAAAGACAGGAACAGAATTCCCCTCCAGAGCTCATCCTGCAGCCATGAGCTACGGATTGAACACCGAGCAGAATCCCAAGTGCTGCCCGGCCTGGAGGAGCCTCGTGGCTTTTTTATTCCTCACATTTCTGTGTCTCCAGCCCCTCCTTCCCCTTCTCCCTTCTCCATTCTGTGCCCCAATCTCTCCCATCTCCCTCCTTCCCCTGCTCCTCTCCACTCCAGCTCTCGTCCCACACGTTTGGCTCCAGCCCTTCCCGTCTGTCTCCCACCCAAACACAAAGCGTGATTCAGCTCCCGGCTTCCCTGCCATAAATATTAATGGGAATTAGGGAAGATGAGCAGCACTGGGAAGCCTTCATCCTCCAGTTTTCCATCAGCCCTTCATCCTCCAGTTTTCCATCAGCCCTTCATCTTCCAGCTTTCCATCAGCCCCACAGCAGCCCTAAAATCCGGGTTCCTGCTGGTGGCACTGCCCTCACTCCACGTGGCAACCCTGGAGCTGCTGAAGCAGCAGAAGTTCCTCTGATGTTTATTTGGGGTTTATTTTGGGTTTAATTTGTATTTATTTTGTGTTTATTTTTGATTTATTTGCGGTTTATTTGGGGTTCATTTTGGGGTTTATTTTGGGTTCATTTCGGATTTATTTTGGGTTCATTTTGGATTTATTTTGGATTTATTCTGAATTTATATTGGGTTCATTTTGGATTTATTTTGGGTTTATTGTGGGTTTCCCCCACTGCTGCCTGAACCCATCACTCCTCTGTGGGATTTAACCATTAATCCCCCCCATTAATGTCATCAGTGGCCATAAAGCCAAAGCACCATGCTGCAAATCCACCCCACTCTGCCTCAAAACATTTATGGGATCATCCTTCCCTTGGCTCAGGGAGCAGCAGGAGAGGCTGGGATCCCTCCCAGATGCTCATCCCAGAGCAGCCTGGGCTTCTCCCAGCACAGGGAATGGGCTCAGGGAATGGGGACAACTCCAGCAAAACCCCCCCAAAAAATCAGGAAAATTGGGAAAATCAGAATCTTCCCAAAGCCGTGCACATCTCACTGCACCAGCTCCAGTCACAATGCCCACAATTCCTGCATCATCGTTTTCCACCTCCCAAAGGCCTGCCCAGCTTTGCACAAATCATGCCTAAAGATTTTTTAATTTTTTTGGTCTATTTTTCCATATATTTGTAGCCCCATAGAGTTTTAATACACATTTGTATAGTTTTTAGTACTTTTTCCTGCCCTCCCTCACATTTTAGAGCAATGAACCAACCCATTCCAACTCCTTCTTGAAATTCTGGTTGGGCTGATTTTCAAGAAGGGAATTCCTAACAAGGACATCTTGTTTTGCACCCCAATTTAAGAGAATAACAAGACCCAGGACAAAGAACTCCAAGGGGCAGACCCAGGGGCGGGCTCTTGCTGGATAGATCAATTATTAACCTTATAAAAATTGTAGAAATCCAATACCATCGGTGCACAGAGAGATTTCATGAAAGAATTGCTTTTGGAATGACTGTTCTTGATGTTTGGAAAGGTTTTGCTTTTTGATCTTGGGTAGCTGATCATACCCCTCCTTCTCTCCCTGTTTCCAGCACATGGCTCTTCCTGAGGATCCCACAGGTCAGGGGGATCAGTTCCACTTAAAATTACTCCACACCCCAAAAAAATTGGGGGAAAATTGGGAGAAGCTCCTTACCAGGTTAGTGAAGATATAGGTGTAATAGGCAGATGCCATCCCCAGCTCAGCTGCCTGTGAAAGGAGAAGAAAAATCAAATTAAACCAGAGCCTGCCAATCTCCAACCTGCAGGATGGAATTCAGGGATTTCTGCAGCCTGAGGGTACATCCATCCATCCATCTGAGCACAAATTCCAAGAAAGACTCTTCTGTAAAGCAGAAACTTTTGAGCTCCCAGCAGAACAGATCTGAACCCCTGACAGACCCCAACGGTCCATAAAGATTCTGGAAATTTGAGGAGGGTCCTGCAGAGGCCCAGAACCCCTTGGGATGAGGATTTCCACAACTGGAGGAAAATAAAGATTGCTGCTTTGAGTCTGGATGCTGCTCTGCTCCTCTTTTGGGGCAAAATGAGGGAAAATGGCAGCTGAGAGCTCCAGGCTCATCCTTTCCACCACAAACACTCTGATGGAGAGAGAAATGCAGGAAAAACTCTTGGGAATTGCAGGAAAAGGACAAGCAAGCCACTGGTGGTTTTCCAGTTTTATCAGTCAAATTTGGGCTGCAATTCCATAAATTAATTAACGTGAATTAAAGCCAGTAACTCCAGAGCAGAGACAGAAGAAAAAAAGGTAAAAGCACACAGGGATGCAGAGAGAAGGGCACAGAATTTTCCATGGGGAAAATCTGTCCTAGAGATCACAGAGCAGAAAACTGAAGGCCTTTCCTAAAATTCTCACAAAACAAGGAGCTGGTTGTGGGAACAGATGCTCAGGAAAGTGGGGCATTAATCTGCAGATGCTCCTGGAAGCCTCTGTTCCACTGCCAGGCACAGCTGGTCTCAAACCCAGCTCCCAGACCTTGGCAAAGAGGTTTTCCCAGCAGTGCAGACCACACAGAGGGATGGGAGATGAGGAGGGAAGGGCCAAAGCAGCAGCTCCATTCACCTCTAGAAATAAAACACCTGCCAGCCTCCCAAAGTGCAAGGAGTTGCCAGATCAGAAGTTTATTTGCTACTTTATTATTAAAATACTTTATTTTTCATATTATTTATTAAAATATTTTTATTTAGTTATTTTATTATTTATTACTTTATATTTATTCTAATTTTAATATTATTTTATTTGTTTTTATTTGCTTTATTTACTTATTCAATTAATTACATTTTTTTCTTATTATTATTTTATTTATTTTATTCAATGTTTTAATTATTTACTAATTATTGATTATATATTTATTATATTTATTTATTATTTATATTTTTTCTGGTATTTTTTATTTTATTTAAAGATTCTCTAGCTTGGAGAGTGAATTGGGTTTTTCTGGGGAATGCTGGCAGTCACTGCACCTTTCTCAGCGGCGGCAGAAGGAGGCTGGAGCTGGGCAGGGAGATGATGTGGGTGCCTGGAGAGAGCTGCTGTGTGCCCGTGGGAAGTCACTATAGCAACAGAGGAGGGGGCCAGCCTTCAGCAGCCAGGCAGCACCGGGGGAAAAAGGGAAAAAAATCCACACAAAAAAAAACTCCCCCTGTGGTAGATGGACCCAAAAAAATCCCCCAAACTGTTTAGAGAGGAAAAGCGCGTGCAGTGGGATCAAAATTTTTTGAGGGGAGTGAGGAATGATAAAAACATCCCTGCTGGGTGTCAGCAGGGATCAATCTGACACAGGAAAGGCTTTTGGATGATTCTGTGATGAAACAGCCAGGACAGAGGGGCAATGCCTGCCCCAGTGGGGGGATCCCAGTGCTCTCAGTTCCCTCCAGGATGGGGGAAGCTCTGCTCCAGCTGGAGCTTTGAATCAGGCTAGCAAAACAAGAGCTGAAAACTGCAGCCAGAGACCACTTAAGAATAAACAGGATTCAAATAAAATCTTGGTTAATAAGACAATTAAAGAGAGGGAAAAAAAGGATGGGAAATAATGGGAGGGGAAAAAACGAGACATCGAGAGCACTGATGGAATAATTTCAGAGAGCTGAGCAGCCTTTCACGGCTCTTTGATGGCAACACCAGCACACAGCACTGGTGATAGAGCCAACACATCAACTCTGAGCAATTAAATCACCACTCCCACAGATCCAGCCAGGGAAAACTCCATCAGTGGCAATTCCCTCCGGGCAGAGCCCATTTCCAGTGCTGCTGCAGGAATCACAGAATCACAGGAACCCAGAATCCCAGAATCCCAGAATCACAGAATCACAGAAATACTGAATCAAAGAATGACTAGGGTTGGAAGAGACCTTCAAGATCTTAAAGTCCAACCTATTTCACACTCCATTATTTTACAACACATGAAGGACCTGACTGGGGGGAGTGGCAGCCTCCTGAGGGACAGAGGATGACCAAGGATGGCTGAGGGACAGGGGACAAAGGACAAGGGAGGCCTGAGGGACAGGAAATGAGGGACAGGGGATGGCCTGAGGGACAGGGACGGAAGGGAAAAGGGACAGGGGATGATTGGGGGACAGGGGACAGCCAAGGGACAGGGGATGCCCAAGGAACAGGGGACAAGGGACAGGGGACAAGGTATAAGGGATGGCTGAGGGACAGGGGACAGCCAAGGGACAGGGGACAAGGGACAGGGGTTGTCTGAGACAGGGGATGAGGGACAAGGGTGAGGGACGAGGACAGGGGACAAGGACAGGACAGCTGGGGACAGATGAGGGCAGGGATGGGCTGAGGGACAGGGGATGACCAAGGGACAGGGGTTGTCTGAGGGTTGGGATGGCCTCTCACCTTCTGCAGGATGGTGTGGGACATGGAGGCATTGGCGTGCACGATGATGGTGGCTGTCTTGTCGTCTCGGATCTCCTTCAGCAGAGGGGTGGGATCCCGGCTGTCGTCCAGCATCCGCACTGACAGAGTGTCCTTGGAAATGAGGAACTGCCGCAGCAGCTTCTCCAGGTTCAGAAGGCCTTCAAGGAAAAGAGAGAAAAAAACCCCACAGATTCCTTTTAATCTGGGGCTTGAAACACATTCATCCATGGTGGGGTAAATTCCTGAAGTTCTGGGTCCAGGGACTGCAAACGAAAGGATTTGGGGCTCAGTGCTTGGCCCAGCAGGAGTTGAGGAATTATGGAGTGAACTCCAGTTCTTCTCCAGGAAAACAAAATGGCCCCAAACTCCTCTTGGGAAGAGATAAAACCATCAGTACAAGATCCAGCCAAGGTCTCTGTTATCTCCCTGCACGTGGGGTTGTTCTGGCTGTTGGAGGATGATTCCTCCCCCCCCAATCTTCGCATTCCCCGCTCCCAAACCAAGTGCCCAGGAAGGCACAGCTTTTTTGGAGTTCCTGGATGAGAAGCTGCTCTTTTCCAAGGGGATGGGAAGCTCTGCTGAGAGTCAGAGGTCGCTGCAAAAACACGACATTAAAAAATGGTGACAAAAATAAGCGCGGGCACTTCAAGGGCTCCTTCCTGCCTTGAAGCCTAATAAGATGTCAAAACTGCAGCTGCAGATTTTGCCAGGCAAGAAAGCAGCTTTGATAGAGCCTCTGTTCCATCCAGCTGCTGAGTTTTATCAAGAAACAACCTCCTGTCAGGTTTGATTGACCAGAGGCAGCAGCAGATGGAATCATCATCAGCCTGCATGGCACAGGACGATCCCAAAAGAAAGGGGAAAGCTGGGCTGGACAAACAGAGCTATCAGAAAATCACATCCCAGCGGGCAGAGAGGCAAATTAACCCTCGAGTCAGAGCTCTGCTCTCAACCTGAGTCATTCGTGGCTGCTCCAGTGCAGGTCAGGAGCAGGCAAGTGGCACAGCAGGGCGGGATCAGCCACTCTCAAGGACTCCCAGCACTGCACAGAGGTAACAAAGCAGGGCAGGAAAAGGGACAAATCCACGATGAGGAGCCTCTTGCTCACAGGCAGAGGTTGAAAGCTCTCTCAGTTTGCTCTGAGCCCCTGACAATGCTCTTGCCTCTCACCTTTTCTCTGGGTACAGGTAGGAACCAGCGAGGGGCTATAAAAACAGGGCTTCCCTGGGTCACAGCTTCTTTTTCTTCCTCGCCAGCCAGAGAATTCACTCTGCTTGCTGCAAGGACCTCACCTGCGTATTTCTTTCATTTTCCAGCCCAAGTGAACAGTCAATGTTATCTCAGCCCTCCATTTGACCCTGGAGGATGTGGAAAGGTTTATTTTCCCCTGATTCCATGCCTGCAGGGGACCAGACAGGCTACTGCGAGTCACAGCCCAAGTTTCAAACTCTGCTTCTGTGAAACCCAGAAAGATTTTTCTAAAGCACATCAGGCACAGAGAGGAAGGAGAAGAACCAGGCAAAAAAAAAAAAAAAAAAAAAAGGACATCAAAAGGAATCATTAGTTCTCCTCCTCCAGCTCGCAGGAAATTATCATTTGCAGCACGTTAGATCCTACCTGTAGCCTCATCACAACCCCCTGCTCGCAGCTGCCCTCGCTGTGTGCAGGGAAGTCTCTATTGTGTGCACAGATCCCCCTTTGTTTGATGCAGAGAGGATGTGAGACTCTGCCGCTGCTGTGCCAGCCGGGCACTTCAGAGGGACAGGAACACCGGGAGAGCTTTGCAGACTCCTCCTGGCATCTTTGAAGCACTGAAGTGAGCTCAGAGAGGCAGCAGCAGGCACCTGCTGCTTGAACACTCCCGTGGGGAGCTCTCAGAGAGGTTGGGGCTGGCCCAGGGTGAGTCCTGACCTTGATTGTTTTATTTTTTCCTTGTGCAAACATCGGGAGCTGGCAGGATCAGCCCAGCCCTGAGCTCTCAGCGCAAGGGCTGCTTCCTGGGAAGGAGAAAATGCAGGAACTGCAGCTCTCCTGGAGTGCCACATCCCTGTTCAATGCTCCTGTGAGGCTCTGCTGATGGTCACAGCCCTTGGCATGGATGGTTGGGAGCAGAACGTTCCCATCACCCTTTTAATGCCAACACCACTGCTTCAAACATCTCCTTGGGGGATGAATTTTTTTAAAAAAGGATCAAGGGTGTTCATAAGGCCTCGGACCTCGGTGTTCTGGTGTCCCTTCCCAAGCCCTGGGTGTTGTTCCCTCCCCTCTGACAACCAGAGAGGTTCCTAAGAAGTCCTTGTGCTCCTCTCTTTGCCTTTCCAGGTTAAGATTTCTGTGGAATCACACAAAACCTCACAGAGTGCTTCCCAAACCAACTGATTATCGAACACCACAGGGAAACTGAGTCTGATAATCTTATCCTATTACCTTATCCTATTATTTTATCCAGACTGAGTCACAAATCTCATCCTGTCCATGGCATTCACATTCCCCACGGCATCACACTTTGCCTGCCCTGGACTCTTTGGCTTTAAGGGTCATTTTCTGCTGCTGCCAGGGGAAATCAGAGCCAGTCCCCAGGGCCAGGATGTGACAGGATGAGCGGGGCAGGGTAGGGCCCAGGAGCCCCATTACACAGCCCCGAAGCTGCTCCAAGCCGTCCCTCCTGGGATCTAAATAATAACATCCCTCCAAAGAGCATTTCCTCGCTGATGAGCAGCAGCTCATCTGCTCCCCTCAGCTGCCTCCAGGGAACCTCCCAAAAGCCTGCAAAGCCTCGGGTTAGTTGTTTAAGGAGCAGCACTAAGGGAAAATCAGGGTTTGTGGTGCTGCAGGAAGCTCAGCTTGTCTGGGCTCTGTCACACTCAGGGCTCCCAGCCTGGCTCAGATCAGCTCCTTGCTGAGCACAGAGAGCAGGAGGGATGAAAGGCTCCTGCCCCACTGCTTCCCTGGGTGTGGGACTCAATAAATCCCCGATATTGAGTCATGCAGCAGCACCAGAGTGAAATAAATTGGATTGCTTCAGGTAGAAGGGTTTGATGCAGCTAAATGAAAATCATATTAATCATGTTAATCGCAGCGGGAGGCTCCTGCCTGTTTTGGAGTGGGGAGCGGGGCAGGGGTGCAGAGCCCTGAGCCCCCAGCACGGCAGCTCAGAAAACCTCATTATCTCCCCTTCCCTTCCTGCTTCAGGTGAAGGTCAGACAATGAAAAACCCCGGCTCCAGAAGCGGCGTGGGAAGCCATTTGCATGATTTTAATTGCATCATTTCGAGCTAAACGTGAGTGGGATCATCGAGGGTGATTTACTGATTCAGCTGAGTGTCCGCTGTCCTTTTACTGACTCAGCTGAGTGCCCACTGTCCTGAGGGCACAGAGAGCACCAAGGAAGGGTCAGGACACTCCTGATCCTGGTGTCCCCATGTGGGAATCTGTCACAGCCCTGCACCGCTCACCCGGCTGCTGATGGAAGGTTGCCCAGGGCTAACTGGGAATGCCCTGCCCTTCCTTCCCCTGGTGAGAGCAGCATGCCCAAAGCTCTCCCTCCTGCATCCAGGTGCCTCTCCAAAGCCTCTCCTCCAGGCTGGTTTGTCTGGCAGACACCAGAGCTGATGGGTTTGGCACGGGGCAATAACAGCAGGACTGGTGTGGCCACCCCATGGTCACTGTGGTGACCCTAGCAAGCACAGGACACGTTTTGTGCTGGCCACGGGGACACAGAGCCTGCTCCTGCCTCAGCTGGGGCCCTGCTGGGGTGGACATGGCCCTGCTGAGGTGGACATGGCCCTGCTGGGGTGGACATGGCCCTGGTGAGGTGGACATGGCCCTGCTGGGGTGGACATGGCCCTGGTGAGGTGGACATGGCCCTGCTGGGGTGGACATGGCCCTGCTGGGGTGGACATGGCCCTGCTGGGGTGGACATGGCCCTGCTGAGGTGGGTGTGACCCCACTGAGGTGGGTGGACATGGCCTCACTGAGGGGGACATGGCCTCACTGAGGTTAACATGGCCCTGCTGAGGGGGACATGGCCCTGCTGAGATGGACACTCCAGCATCCACACACACCATCATCAGCAGATGGACAGCTGCAGAGCCCAGGAGGGTGTGCACTGTGGTCACTATTAATCAAATCCTACTTTCAGGCCACAAACTGCACGTGGGTCTGAAAAAGGCACATTGCAAAATGCTCTCCTTTCCTAAAAATAACCTCCAGAAACAGGCCTTAGCCTTTTCAAATTTTTTTCCTAATTCCAAACCCCATCTGTGGAAGCAAAACACTCTTCAGATGGTCAAACAGGAGGCAGGAAAATCTCTTCCCATCCCCTTTCCTCCTCTGAAAAACACCTCCATGGGGCAACAGGGTGGAAAAACTGCTCTGACCAGAGACAGGAGGACCTGGGGGATGTTCCAGCCAAAAAGGAGATAAACCAGAGACTGGCAAAGACTCACATTCAGCCTTGGCACAGATGAGGCAGGCGGTGGTGCAGTTGAAGAAATTGAGGATCCCCGCCACGGCCACGCTGATGTCGGTGTTGCTGGGGTGGAGGTTGAGCGTGGTGAACCTCTGCAGCTGCAGCTTCAGGAACTCCTCCGGAGCCACTCTGAAGTGAGGGACCTCAGCGCGGAGGGGAGGAAAGAAAATACAATTAAACAGGAAAGAGAAATGAAAACATGTAAATCTGCGGCAAAGGGCCCGCGGTGTGAAGTGCGCAGTGGGAGGGAAGCGGAATATCCCGATAAAACGGCAGAAACACGGCTGGAGTGGAGGGGGGAGGCTGGGATTGGTGCAGCAGCAGAGGAAAATGATTATCACAGCAACGAGAAGCCACGGGAAGGAGTGGATCAGGAAAAGTCTTGCTGAGCCACTCACGGGGGCTGTGATTACAGCGCAGGAAACCGTCAGTGTGGGTTCAACATAATTAGCTGGGGCGCTAATTGCAGCCGGGCCCAGCCTTCGTTTGGGGCTGGCAGGGTGGGGAGGATGCTCGGCAGGGACACGGGATCATCCAGGGCTGCCCAGCTCGTGGTGGGCACCCAGCCCTGCCTGCTGGACCGAGCGATTAATTAGCAAAGACGAAGGCAAGGAGATGACCCAGGGCTGGCAGAGCTGGGCAGGGGCAGCAGCAGCTGCAGCCAACAGGAGCTTTGGGCAATTTTGGCCAACAGAAGGCCAGAGAGGACTGGGACTGAAGGGCTGGGACCAACAGGGTTGGAATCAACAGGGCTGGGATCAGCAGGGCTGGGATCAACAGGGCTGGGACTGACAGGGCTGGATCCACCAGTGCTGGGCTCATCCCAGATCCAGCAGAGCAGCAGGTGAGAGCAGGATGCTGTTCCTCAGGAATTTGGGGAGTCAGGACGCCGCAGTGCTCTCTCCAAGCACATCCTGCACAGGATGGGTGGGCAGACACAGATCCAGCCCAGACACCGAGGGCTCAGCCAGATAAAGACAGGCAATCTTGTTTTCCTTCTGCCAGGTGAATTATTTCGGGAGAAACAGAAGTTGGGGAAAGGGAAACATCTGCCACGGCTCGGTTAGCAGCGTGTCAAGCCCTCTCTCCCTCCATTATCCATCCTTCCAAAGCCATCAGCCGCTGCCTCCCACCTCTCTCCTCCTGGGAAAAGCCCATGAGCAGCTTGTGATGGCTGCTTTATTGACAGCAGGAGCTGCTGGTTGGCAGAGGGGACTTGAGGAGCAATAAACTGCTTTCTGCCTTCATTTCAGAGCCCTCAGCCCCCGCTCTGCTCACAGCGAGGGGAGCTGGGAGGGAAAGGGGGAACCCTCAGAGCAGAGCAGAGCACACAGGGAAGCTCCTGGCAGTGTCCTGATCGCTCCTGGAGCCATCCAGAGCCAGCCTGGGGCTGCAGGGGAAGGGAGAGGAGCTGGAGGATGGGATCCACCAGTGCAGCAACTCCACCAGAACAGCCCCTGACTATCACACCTCGTGCCCCAAGGAAGAGAGAGCAGCAGAAGGGAGCAGAGGAGGCAGGAGGAGGAGAGGAAGAGGAGGGAAGAGGAAGAGGAAGAGGAAGAGGAAGAGGAAGAGGAAGAGGAAGAGGAAGAGAAGAGGAAAGAAGGAAGAGGAAGAGGAAGAGGAAGAGGAAAGGAAAGGGGGGGGGAGGGGAAGGGAAGGGAATAGGGAAGGGAAGGGGAAGGAAGGGGATAGGAAGGGAGGGGAGGGGAAAGGGGAAAGAAAGGGAGGAAACGAAGGGGAAGAGGAAGAGGAAGAAGGAAGAGGAAAGAGGAAAAGAGGAAGGGGAAGGGGAAGAGGAAGAAGGAAAAGGAATAAAGGGGAAAAATGGGGAGGGGAAGGGAGAAGAGGAGGAGGAAAAGGAAGAGGAAGCAGGAAGGGGAAGGGGAAGGCGAAGAAGGAGGAGAAGAGGAAAGAGGAAGAGGAAGAGGAAGAGGAAGAGGAAGAGGAAGGGAAGAGAAGAGGCAAGAGAAGAGGGAAGGGAAGAGAGAGGCAAGAGAAGGGAGAGAAGAAGGAAGAAAAGCCCTGTTCCTTTCAAAACCTGCCCCTCAGTGCAACACCCTGACTGGACAAAAGAAGAAGGGATTCTTTGGGGTCACACAGGACAGGTTCATCCCACCACAGAACCAGTCACCTCTCCTGTGGTGCCTGGGGCAGTTTCTTTTCGTGGGGGTTGCTGTAACAACAGAGGGCTCTGTTGGCTTCTGGATGTCACATCCTTGACACGTGGCACCAGCTGATGGTCCCGAGGATGTTAAATAAAATCTTTTAAAAATATATAAATAAATAAATACAGATTATAGATATAAAATATAAATAATAATAGAGACAATAAAATATATATCTCAAAATCCCAGGGAGTTACTGCAGGTTTACATGGCCTGGAGGGAAGCCACAAGAGAACAACACCATCAGGAAGTGGCAGCCAGCACTCATACTGCCTCACACGATCGTTCCTAGAAATTCTTGAAGAAAAAAAAAAAAAGAGGAGACTGGCCTTGAATCTGAATTTCAGAGGAAAAAAACCTGCAGAGCTGCCTTTCCTGGGCTGGAGCACATGCCCAGGACATTTAGCAGGAGAAAGCACCACGAAACAACCCCAGGAGACCCATCGTGCTGCAGCCCCGGGCTTTGGGGCTGGGAGATCCCTTCCACCTCCTCAGCACTCCCGGAAAAGTGAGCAGCGCTTATTTGCGAATGCAAATTATTTACGGTGCTCGGTCCCAGGCTCCTCTCCTCGAGGCTGGGCTCCAGAGAGAGCCGCTAAATGGCTGAGAGATATTATCTGGCTTTCAAGGGATGAGCTGCGAGGAGAGAACTCCATTTCCTCTCCCGTGTGCACAGCCAGAGCGGCGTGGGATGGTTCAGGGCTTGTAAAATATTAAATCCAGCACAGAGCCTGGACATAGATAAAAAAAAAAAAAAAAAAAAAAAAAAAAAAGGCTGGAATTGGATGGAACAGCAGTAAATGTAAAGCTGCCCAGGTATGAGCACAAAATCGTGTCACAGATTTGGGTTTGCATCCATCGGGGCAAGCTTTGGGGTTGGCACCTCACAGTCAGTGGGGACAGAGCTGGTGTGATGAATGTGAGGGGAGCTGGAGCAAAGGGTGAGGCAGAGAGGAAAACGAGGCAGAAAAAGGGAAAAGAGGACATTTCAAAATTGTGAATTTTTTCATTTACCTCTTTCTCACCACAGATGTTGCTGATAATGGAGCTGGAGGCTGGGCTGGAGGAGGGTCCCAGGACTCCCACCACGCCTTTGGGCAGGATCTGGCACACTGTGGGCACCAGAGAGAGGGGACAGTGTCAGATAGGATCCCCAGCAGACAGTGCTGCACCTCAGTGAGGACACAGCATCATCTCCTCCCTTCCTCTCTGCCATTTCCATCCCAAAATCCCCAAAATTCACATCCTCACCCAGCCTGTGGCACTCCCCATCTTTCCCCAGCCTTTTAAAACCCCACCTGAACTCTCCCCAAACCCCAATATCCTCATCTCTACCTCCCTCTTGCACCACCCCTTTCTGCCCCCAGAATATAAAACATGAACTAAACTTTGTGGGAGATGCTAAACACAGCAGTGACCCGGCTTCAAAGCACCAACAAACTTGTAGGAACTTCTCATCTCTGCAGAATTCAGTGGTAAAAAATAAGGATTGCATCACTTATTTCCATTTGTTTTGGTTTTTAAATCTCCTGGCTCCCTGTCACCAAGGTTAGAGGAACCACAAATAACACCTGACAAACTGAAGTTGTTAAATCTTTTCCCTGGTTAAAATGCAACATTTTTTTTTCTTTTATCCTTTTAATTCACAGCACAAATCCAGCTGAACTGCACTCCCAGGACTGGCCCAGCTGCTGTCACCTCCCTGCTGTCACCCCCATCCCCTGCACCACTCAAAACCCTTCCTGCAGAGCAGCTGGAGCAGCAAAAGCTGGAAAAATTCAAATCTGAACCTTTTTTTTTTTGCAGTAAAACGAATTCATCCTCAAAACTGCTGAACTACAGATCAGAGCAGGGGTTTCAGCAACTCTGAGTCTTTAAATCAAGGCTGGGTGATGGGAAATGAAAGCTCACACTATGCTTGGGGTGGAGTTATGGGGTGGAGTGTGGGGTTTGGGAGGTGAACATCTCCAGTTTCATTTCCAGTTTCATTTCCAGTTTCATTTCCAGTTTTCCCAGAGAAGCTGTGGCTGCCCCACCTCTGGAAGTTTCCAAGGACAGGTTGGAGCACCCTGGAAGTTGTCCCTGCCTAAGGAACAAGATGATCTTTAAGGTTCCCAACAATCCGAACCATCCTGGGATTCTGTGGTCTCTAGAATCCTTAATCCTTCACAGCCCCACAAATCTGAGCCCAAATCTCATTCAGTTTGTCACTTTGGGGAATCAGTTTTGCTTCTCTTTTAAAGGAAAAACTCCATATCCTCACAGGTCCCTGCTGATTGCTCCGATTTCTTACAGAAAGCGCTCATGAAATGCAAACATCACCTCCTGGGTTTCCCTTCCTCGCCCTCCAACATCTCCATCTCCCTCAAAATGAGGGATTTTTTCTTTTTTTTTTTTTCTGCAGCGTCTTCAAAGGAAACCCAGGGCTCGATTTTCCTCTGTGCTTAAAAAATTTACAGGCACTTACACCTCTTCTGAAGATCCTTTTAAATAAAGAGCAAACTGGCGGTTTGAAAGCCTCAGTGGTGCTCATCAGCTGCGCCCTTTGGAGTTCTGCCATCCAGACTCTAAAAAAAAGAAGCTGCTCCAAACCCTCCCTCGTCCAGAGGTTGCCAGGACAAAGATCCCAGGTAAAAAAAAAAGAATTAAAAAAAAAAGAAAAATAAAAAAAAAAAATTGGTTGTGCTGTGCCAGGGGAAAGTTTGGTGAGCGCTTTTCTTCCCGAGCCTGGTAGCGGGAGCAAAAAGTGGGTTAAGTAGCCATGGCAACGGAGTTGCAACAAATGTCTGGAAGAAAAAAGAGCTGGCTGATCACTACCAGGGGGAAACATCCAGGAAAATTAAGGAAAATGAATGGAAACAAAGTGGAGGTGCCTGAGGCAAAGGTTTTGACCACATTTGGAGAGCTGCTCGTGTAATCCAAGCACATTTCCTGTTTCAGAGCTTTTACCTGATGCTGTCAGGTCTCCTCAGGGAGACAAGGCTCGACCTTGCTGCTGCCAGGGGCGCTTGCAGGGATGAGGAAATGTCGCTGCTGTGCCCCAAATCCATCCGTGATCATCGCAGGGATGATAATTATGGATAATTACAGAGCCCCTGCCACTCAAACTCTTCACTCTCCAACACCTGGGCACCACAAAAGCTGTGGGCAGTGCAGGGGGGTTTTGTGAGTGCTGCAGGCTCCAGCAGCGCTGAGCTTGTGTCCAGAAAATTCCATTGTTTTGAGTTCTGGGGCTCAGGGACAATGAGGTGGCATCGCTTGAAGAACATCTTCACCCTGGGTGCCACTGACCACCCTGGATCAGGGGTGTGCTCAGGGAGCAATGACTCTCATTTTGCACAGCAGGGCTGCATTCGGTGCTTTCCATGAGGATATTTGGGAATTAAGTCCAGGTTTGCACACTTGGGATGCAGCATGGTGTTTTTTAAAGGAAGGTAGAGCTGCAATCTGATTTTTGAACTTGCAAAAGCACAACAAACGAGTAGCTCTTGGTGATACCCGTGTGTGCCTCCTCTCAGACATGGGCAGAGTGTTCCTGAGACACTTCAGAGCTCCCAGTGCATCTTAAAAACATTTCCATGAATTTCCCTGCTCAAAGCAGGGCTGAGAGCTCTCCAGGGCAGAACACAGCGAATCTTCCAGCGCACACAGAACCTGAGCCGAGGGTTTTGAACAGAATGCAGAGAGGATTGCTGGCTCTAATTCCAAATAAATGAGCAGGGAAGGTGTGCAATGACCTCAGCAGCTCCATTATTGCAAACTACAGCAGAGATCTCGAGGGACAGGGACCTGTCATGGGTTCTCAGAGAGAAAACATCGAGAGCACAACCAGAAGGGGCTCTAAAGGTGCTCCTGAAGCATCTCTTGTGCTTCCTGACAGGAACCTGCAAACAGAGAGGTCTGGAGAGGCTGTGGATGCCCTGGAAGTGTCCAAGGTGAGGATGGATGGAGCTTGGAGCAGCCTGGATAGCAGAAATTGTCCCTGCCCATGGCACGGGTGGAACAAAATCATCCTTAAGTCCTTTCTAACCCCAACCATTCTGTGATTCCACAATAACCAGAGCAGGCTGACACATGAAATCCCCCAAAAACAGTGGGACAGGTGAAAATAGCTGGAGCCAACGTTCACCCTTTGAAAGGACACTTTGAAATATTGCTGTGGATAAATCAAAATCCACAATTCTCCATTGCTCCCGGCTCCTGCCCTGCCCAGGGATGTTGGGATTCCCAACAAAGGGTGCTTAAAAGGTTGAAAAGACCAGAGGGGACAGGGTGACAAGCAGGAAAATCTGTCCTGCCCAGACATCAAAAGGAACAAGGTGGTTCAGACCAAACCATGATTAAACAAATCATTTTGGAGCTGCACAAAAGCAGCTGGGACATCAAACAGAAAGAGGGAACAGGTTTTACTTGCAACAGCAAAAAAAATCTGTATCCACAACCTTTCACTGCCACCTCCTTAAAAATCACAGATGTTGCACACAGGAGTGGCTAAAATTGGTTTCATTCATGTCTAAAGATGGAATAGCAAAACAGCAAACCATTTAACCTGGTGGAGAAATTGAGATTTTGGGGCTCTCTAACATGAAAACACCTGAGTCAGCCAGAAGGAGAAATGGAAGAAAAACAGCTCGAGAAAAAAAAGAAGTTAAAAAACAAACAAACAAGAAAAGAAAAAAAAAACCTCAAACAAAAACAAAAGCAAAAAAACAAACAAAAAAACCCAAAAAAAAAAAAAAAAAAACAAAAACCCAAACAACAACACACAAAAAAAAAACACAACAAAACCAACACCAAACAACAACAAGAACAAAAAAAACCCCAAAAAAGGCCCAAAAAACCAACCTAAATCCCCAAATAAAAACCATATCTTCTCAAAATTATTCCTCCTTTCATATAAGGAATATATGTGTAATCCCAGCATTCCTCCATCAGTCAGCTGAGCATGGAGCTGTGATATTTAAGAGCGAATCAAAGGGTGTGAAATGTGAGAATGGTATTAAACAGCTGTAAACAGCTCGGCAGTCACAGGTTAAAACATCTCAACAGTTTTTTTATTAATATTGTCTGTCATAACAAATACCAGCAATGGATTGAAGCATTTGAAAGCTGTGAAAGACTTGAAATTTAAGTTAGGGGGATCTGATTTTCCTCTGCCACCAGGATAAATCAGGAAGAACATCAGTGACATTCATAGAGGAGCCATACAGCATCCAGATTATTCCTATTTTCAGAGAAAAGCTTCTAGACATTTTTTCCCTTGGAAGAAAAAGCAAATAGCACACTGCAAAATTCACCAAAATCGAGGCAATTTGCTCCAATTTCTGCTTTTTGCTGTCTGTAAGTCCAAGTCAAGAAAACAAAATCACCCCAAGGTGAAAACTGGAAATGGGAGATGCCTTTTCCTCGCTTGTCCTGTTCCAAATTTATTTCTCTTTTATTCGAAAGCACAGCGATGTCAGGAAATGAAGACAAACAAAACAATTGCTGGGTTTGGGAGATGAATGAGGGCCTGGGGCTGAGCCGAGTCACTCCACAAGGGCTCCAGAACAGAGCGCCAAGGTATGGCGAGCAACCTTTCTGATAAACCTGCCACATTTC
>VKON01002321.1:629388-644402 GCA_009741485.1 Malurus cyaneus samueli
ATGAGAAAGAGATTCGTAGAAACTTTTCCCTCCAGCTCTGCTCCAGGGAAAGGTAAATCCACATTCTGAGCCTGATGAACATCATCAAACTCAGCTTCTGCTCAGGTGCTGATGCTGTGAAATTAAAGATCAGCGGTGGGGGAGTGGATGTCAGCGTTCTCACATTCATTAGTTTCTAATTTAAACCTTCCAAATCCCTAAATTGGGGAATGTTTTCGAGTCTGCTCCTAATTGGCAGCTTTCAAACAAAATCCACTTCCACTAATGCACAGTTAAATGCATTTTAAATATAAAAATAGTCAAAACCAAAGCACTTTGAACAGTTTCCTCAAGCTACCTAAGCAAAAAAAAAAAAGTTTGCACAAAGCTTTTTTTTTTGTCTGTGTTCAGGAAGGGATTTTTTATTCTTATTTTTGGAAATATTGAAAACTTTTCTACAGATGAGGAGTGGAAAAAAAAAATCCCTTAAAAATAACAACAGCAAATTTTTTTTGCCTGCTCAGCCCTCATTGAACTGGAGCTGTGGGAGCAAATACAAGAGGAAGAGGAAAGTGCAGGTTTTGGAAAAGAAAGGAATTCAGGTTTTGGAAAAGAAAGGAATTCAGATTTTGGAAAATAAAGGAATTCCGATGGAGAACCTGGATCCAGGATGGAAGTGACAGCAGCATCCCCAAAATCCAGATCCAACTCCATCAGAGTTTCCTGTCTCCCTGTGGGATTTGGGATAGGAAAGCAGCAAAATGAGCTCATTTGGGGAGACTAGTTACTTTAACTAAATATTAAACCAGCCCCCAGGACTGAGTCAGTAATGAGGCTGAACTAATCTTTATTTATTAAAGATGGAGGATGAAAAAAAGGTCATTTAATGTTTAAAAAAGATTGGTTTTAAAGCTTTATTGCTCGGGACACTATGCCAAAGCTCATCTAATAACGGCATCATTAACTATGAACAAAAATCTTTACAGAAATTCCTTTTCATGTCTTCCTGTCTATTCAACAAGGGACGAAGCATCAAGTAAATCTTTAATCCTGAAGACTTACAGCAAAGTCTTTGAACTTTGTTGCCCTCAAGAATCACTTCCATCTTCCCCACCGTGATAAATGGCTCCGGTCTGGGCTGCTTCTCTATGAATTATGAGGGAAATATCGCAGAGGGAGCCAGGAGCACCTGGATGGGTCTGCAGTGCCTGCTCAGGATTTCCCAGGCACTGAGAGCTGAGTGAAGCCTGCCAGAAGCTGAGCTTTCCTCAGGAAGAGCATCTCACATTCCAATCCTGACAGCAAAACATCCTTTATATTGTAATAATTTGCTTTTTATCCCATTTACCCAGATTTTCCCTACAATTAACACAAACCCCAGAAGTTCCAGAGGCACCAAACCAGGAGGGTTTATCCCTTTGGTAATAATCAACAAGTGACTTCCACTGGAAATCTCCATCAGCCACAGATTCCAAAGTCAATGATTTAACAGCAGGAAGCAGAAAAAAATTAAAAGTGTGATTGGTAGGCAGAGAAATGCAAGGGGGAGGGATGGTGCTTTCTGAGAAAATCGGATTTCAGTGATGCCCTGCAGGTTATCCTCACCTTGGGGATTTTCCAGAATGCAGGGATGAGGAAACAGGAGCAGGATGGGGAGACGGAACAGGAATTGGTGCTCTCTGCTGAGAGAGGAGCTGGGAATGGAGTAATTGGTGCTCTGTGCTGAGAAAGGACTGGAAAGGAGGAATTGGTGCTCTGTGCTGAGAGGACCTGGGAAAGGAGGAATTGGTGGTCTGTGTTGAGCCAGAAGCTGAGAAAGGAGCAGGAATTGTTGCTCTCTGCTGAAAGAGGAGCTGGAAAAAGAGGAATTGGTGCTCTGTGCTGAGAAAGGAGCTGGGAAAGGAGCAGGAATTGGTGTTCCTTGCTGAGAGAGGAGCTGGGAATGGAGGAATTGGTGCTCAATACTGAGAGGAGAGCTCAGAAAGCAGGAATTGCTGCTCTGCACTGAACCAGGAGCTGAACCAGGAGCTGAACCAGGAGCTGAACCAATTCCAAACAGGAATTGGTGCTCTGTACTGAGAGAGGAGCTGAGAATGGAGGAATTGCTGCTCTGTTCTGAACCAGGAGCTGCCCCAGGAGCTCCCTGTGGTTTCCCTGAGCCCCTCCAGGATCTCCAGGTTGGGCCGTGCAGCCACAGCCCCTCCAGCCCGCTGTGCCCGGCAGATGCTCAACCCCTTCTGCCTCTCCCCAAACTTCCCCAGGGGGAAGCAGGGCATTGATTTCTCACCCCGAACAACTCAGCCGTGCCCAGCTGTGCCCAGCAGTGCGCAGGGGCCAGGCTGGGCTGTCACCAGAGAGCTCTGGGAGCTGCAGACAGCTGGGTGTGACACAGCCAGCATCTGCTCCAGGGCTCCAGGCAGCCTGAGATCACATCCTCTCACCATCAGCAGGGATTTCAGCTGGGCTAAAGAGCAGGAAGGCTCCATGCCCCCATTTCCTGGTGGTCCCGTTCCCCATGGGGCTCCCAGATCCCAACAAGTGCATCCTGCCAGGCTGATCCCACCCAAGCCACCTAAGCAAAAAGAAGTTTGCACAAAGCTTCTTTTGTCTCCCTTCAGGATGGGATTTTGCTAGAAATATTGAAAATTTCTCTACAGATGGGGTGGGGGAACAACCAAAAAACCCTAAAAAATAACAACAGCAAAATTCTTTTGCCTGCTCAGATCTCATTGAATACACGAGGAAGGGGAAAGTCTATGGTTTGGAAACTGCAACACTCATGATCCAACCACAATCTAATGAAGAAACATTTTTATAATAACAGCAGGGAACAGATGTCACCGGGAGGATTACACACAGCTACAACAATCTGCGTTCAGCTGACCTTTCCCCATTCACAGCATTTTTTTTTTTTTTTGTATTTACATTTTCTCAGATGTTTTTTATATTATCCCTTTGAAATGTAAAAATCGTACTGGGAAAGGCGATTTCATCTCAAGGCATCTCTTGAAAACGTAGATTTAACACGGCCCTGGCTTGGTAAACAGGATATTTCACTGCTCATAGCCTGTCCCTCCAAGTGAAAAACACATCAAGGTGTCTGGAATATTTCCTAAATGTCCCGAGTGACAGGTTGAGATCAGCCCTACAACCTCGTCCGATTTGTGCTGTAAACACTGAATCAGAATCACTGAGGCTGGAAAAGACCTTGGGGATCATCGAGTCCAAGTTGTGCCACTGGTGCCACCAGTTCAGTCCTTCCTCAGACACCTCCAGGGATGGGGACTCCAAACCTCCCTGGGACAATATTTAACCCTTTCCATAGGGAAATTCCTGCTGATTTCATCCTGAGGCTGTTCCCTCTCCTCCTGTCCCTGTTCCTGGACAGATCCCAAATCCCCCCGGCTGCCCCCTCCTGTCAGGGAGTTGTGCCAAGCCCCAAATCCCCCCTGATCCCCCTTTTCTCCCTTCCCCAGCTCCCTCAGCCCCTCCTGGCACTCCAGACCCTTCCCAGACTCACTCCAGCCCCTCCATGTCCCTTTACCCACGAGGATCCCAAAATTGGGCACAGAATTCCGGGTGGCTCCTCACTTCCCTGCTCCTCAAATCTTCCGTGCCCCCTTTATCCATTTAAAGCCTGTAATCCCAGTTCAACCCAGTTCAGCCATCCAGAAAATCCAGTACCTGCCCCTGAAGCCGGCCAGTGCTTCCTCTCCAAACCAGGAAAGCCAAAAAAAATCCAGGAAAACATTTCCAGCGGCCACACCATTCCCTGCTCCTCAAATCCTCTGTGTCCCCTTTATCCATTTAAAACTTGTAATCCCAGTTCACCCACCAAGAAAATCCAGTACCTTCCCCTGGAGCCAGCCAGTCCTTCCTCTCCAAACCAAGAAAGCCAAAAGAATTCCAGGAAAACATTTCCAGAACCAACACCATTCCCTGCTCCCAAATCCTCCGTGTCCCCTTTATCCATTTAAACCTGTAATCCCAGTTCACCCACCCCAAAAAATCCAGTACCTGCCCCAGGAACCGGCCAGTCCTTCCTCTCCAAACCAGGAAAGCCAAAAGAATTCCAAGAAAACATTTTCAACACCAGGAGCTGCCCTGGGAGGGGGAGAAATCACCCCAAACCTCCCCAAACCATCAACTTCAGCCTCTCCCCACCTCGCCAGCTCCAAACCCACGAGGCTGCAGGGTCAGGTGGTTCCAAATTGTTGCCAAAAAATTGCTTTATTTTGTACTTTTCCGCTCTGCTGAGTAAGGTGTCAACCCCCCAGGCTGTCAATACAGTAAAGGAGAAGGAATTTGCACCGTTCCTCATTACAGAGCTGTCAAGTGGAGAAACAGGTGGGGTTGTATTTCCATTATAATCCCTGAAGTGCTGCTTAAAAATAAAATAAAAGGGCGTCAACTGCGCTGTTGCTCTGCGAGGAGAGAGAGCGTCTCATCAAGGGGAAAAAGGAGATCTGAAAACATAAAATCTCCTTCACAAAGAGACTTGATAATGTTTGTCTGGTCGGGGTAGCGGAGGGCTATTTATTGCTCTTGGCCAACGCTGGAAATCTGCATTTAAATGGAGCTTCCCTCTCATTCCTGCTATCCAGAGAGAGCAAATTCAGGGGAGAGGGAGGGGAAACGTGATAAAAACAGCTGAGGGCTTTGGTTCCCGCTGCTTGAAACACAATCTCTCTTTTATCTTCTTTAATAACTGCTTTGTGTACATAAAATCAGAATTATATTCGCCTGGGGTTTTTACAGGGAAATTGAGGAGGAAGGTGGTGACCTGGCCATCGTTTGCTGGGATGCAGAGCCTGAGTGGGATCATCCATGTACCCCAAAAACATCATCCATGTGGGGTAAGCGGGTAAAAACCCTGCCAGACTCCTCATCTCACCCAATTTTGGGAATATAAATCCACTCTGAGCAGCAGGAAGCACCCTGAGCATGGAGAGAGCAGCAAAAAAGCACAAAAAGATCAAAAAGGGTCTGAAATGGGATTATCCCAGTCAGAGCTGGCTCATGGGGTCTGAGCCCCCCCTTTGGTACCAAAACAGGGCCAGAAACTGATTTTAGAGGGAAATTCCTGTGGATTTCCACAGCTAAACTGCAGGTATGGCAGCTGTGGAGAAAGTCCTGATTTGGGGCTGTAAATACTGGGATTGTGACTGGATAAATCCCACTCCATGCCCTGAAAAGGCTGCCAAGAAACATCCCAAAAACGAGAGGAGAAAAGCAGGGAGAAGGAGGAACAGGGGATTGAACCTTGGTGAGGTGTCGGGTCAGGGAATGGGATTGTGGCTCTGAAAGAACGGGACAGGTTGGAAGAGTGAACCCTGGGGTTCTCCTGCATGGCCACAAACCCCAAAAAACAGAATTCCAACACCAAAAGTTCATTTCTGCGCTTGTGAATGCAGTGTGATGGGATGGCTGGTTTTGTTTTTTCCCCTAAATTTCGCTCGCAGCAGGAGCTCTTCACCCATGAGAGAGCTCTGCCCTCTCATCCTGATTTTCAGCATCTCTTTAAAGCCTCCTCTGTCAAACTGGACCAGAGTTTTTCAAAAATCCAAGCCCCTGCACAGCCACCCACATCCCCTAAACACCTAAATCTTATTTCCTTAGGAAATCAGCCTAAAAACACCAACCAGAGTAGGGAAGATCGTTTTTTTCTGCCTGATTTTTGCTTCTGTAACATCAAGCTGAGTTTCCCTAAAGTTTTTCTGCCCCTTTTCACCGTCTCAGGTGTCAGGCAGCAGCTGTGGTTTTGTAGGAAAAGAGCCCTGGGAAACCCTGGTGGGGCCAATAAAATTGGAAAGAACAAGAAACGAGCAAGAACTTAATTAAGTCAGCGGAGAGCATAAATATAAGAAAAATAACCCCACAAACCCCAAGGGTCGTTGCCAGGCGAGCAAAGAGAATGAGGAAGGAGGAAACAATGGGTAGAATTCTGAGGTTAAAAAAAAAAAAACAAACAAAAAAACAAAACTATGAAAAAGCCAACAAACAAATGGGAAGGTCCAGTAGGATTTGTGGCTCTGATTGTGGGTTTGAGAGATGGAAATGAATAATGGAGCTGTGGGATTTGGGGCTGGGGAGGCAGCAAAGGGCCCAGACCCCACAAAACACTCTCAATAAATGCCTAAAACACCCCAAAATGCCAGAGGGAGCTGAGTTCCAGTGGCTGTTCCAGCACACACACACACACACACACAGAGGGATCTGCAGTGTTTGGGATTTATGGATTGAGAGGGATTTAAGGAGAGGAAAATTCCCAAACCCGTCACTTTGCCTTGCAGAGGGAGCCATTTCTGGAATCTTTCTGACCACAGAATTTTTCAGGTTGGAAAAGACCTCCAAGATCATCAATCCCACCACCACCAGGTCCTCAAGTGCCACATCCACACATTTTTTGAACATTTCCAGGGATGGTGACCCCACATTTCCCTGGGCAGCCTGTCCCAGTGCTTGACAGCCCTTCCCATGGGGAAATTCTTCCCAAAATCTAACCCAAACCTCCTCTGGAGCAATTTAAGGCCTTTTCCTCTCATCCTGTTTAGGATGAGGCAGAATGTTACAGGATTTAGGGAATTTAGAATCCTTCTTCTGCTGAATTTCCATTTAGTGGGACTTTAATGACCGTTTTCTGGATATCTCAGCATTCAAAGTGCTTTTTCTCTTCTTCCAGCACCTTTGGCTGATCCCTCCCAGGCTGAAAAACCCCAGAGGATGCACAGCTCAGCCCCAAGGATGGAGGAAGGAAATTCCAGGCCCAAATTGACCCCAATCCATCTGAAAAATCCACACCCAGACACAGCAAATGGCCTCAAATGCATCCCCAACGCCAAGAGGAGAAGGGGAAAAGGTTTCAGAGGGGTCTGGGAGGTTGATTTGATAAATATGGAGAATTTAGAGATATTTTGCAGCACTTTTGCTCGTGTTACAAATCACTGCCATGACAAATCTCTGAAAGATGGGCCCAAGGACGAGGAGCCACCAGTCTGAATGTAGATATGGCCCTTCCTATAAAGATATGAGCCCAACAAATGAGAGGTGGAATGATTTTCATTCACTCATGATGGATGAAGAGTGGAGAGATAAAGAGGCTCCTCAAGGCTCTCCAGGCCCACGTAGCAAATAAACAGATTGAACTGCAGGAAGTCTTGTTCAGAAATTCAGCCTTTCTGCCACCAAAACTTCACACTTTTGCCTCAATCTGCAGGCATTTGAGGGCATCACAAAGACAAAGTCAGCTCTGGTAGCAGATCTTTTGGGAGCAGGGATGTGAAGAGAAATGGGTCAATGCCACGTGGTGGAGGACAGGATGGAAAAGCCCAACTATGATTTGGGGTTTTTACATTGGAAAGGACCTTGGAAATAATCAAATTCCATCCCCATGCCATGGACAGGGACACATTTTATGGACAGGGACACATTTTATGGACAGGGACGCCTTCCATGGACAGGAACATTTTCCACTAAACATTTTTCCAATAGAAAAAACTGAGAAAACGAACAAAAAGTTGACACTGGAACCCTCACTCATCTCACAGAGGATCCAGATGTCTTAAACCACATCAAAGGGTCTGACCCAGGTATAAAAGGACACCTGAGCCTGTCCATGACCTGCCTGAGGATATTTTCCACCCCGTGGAAACAGCACAAACACCTTTGGCTGCTGAGTCACCCCGGGATGAGACACTGAGGAGCTGCCACAGCAGATGTGGAAACCCTTCAGATCCGATCCCGATCAATCTGCACAGCCTCCATTTATTTATTTCTTGCCACTCAGCCTTCAGCTGCTTTAATAGGTTGCTTTAATGCCTTCCTGCCTTCCCTCGTTAGTATTCTCTGCCCACTGCAATCCTTCTCCCCTGATGGCTCCTTCCCTGACTTCTGGATGGCAAAGAGAAACAGCAATTTTCTTTCCCCTGGACTCTCTGACACGGTTTTCCCTGACTTTCTATCCATCTTAGCAGCACGCTGCTAATTTATCTCATCCCAGGATGCTTTTTCTGGTCATTCGGACCAAAAAAAAATTTAAAAAAATAAAAAAAGCAGGCCCATTTTGGTTTTTTTTTCAGATGGTTTTTACACAGAAGGGATCTGCAGAGGCCTGAGTGAGTGAAGTGATGCACAGCAACATCCTCGCTCGGAGCAATTTGTCTCAGCATCCTCTGGAGACCACCCCTGAGTGGGGGGTGGCAAACATTGCCTGGAGAACCCCTGGCACGGCAGAAAAAAACAACCACGAAATCCTTAAAAAAGTTACTCAGTGTTCTCCCAGACAATCTCTGAGGTTTCTGGTTTGGGTAAAGAACAACTTTTGGGCAAACATTTTTTGCTTTCAGCTTTGGGAGCTCGTTACAGATTCTCCTGCATCTGGAAAAGTTTTAGAAGTGCCACACAGAAACAGGAAAGGGCAAGAGAAAGGAAGGAAGGGGGAAAAAAAAAGCAAGATTGCAGCAAAAACTCAGCTGCAGAGAGTAAATTAAAACAGACACAAAAACTCCCAGAGAACCAGGCTGAACAAACCCGAAGGAAAAGCCGTTCCAGGCTCATGGGGATGTCAGGGATGATGGAAGAGCTGCTGGGATCAGGGAGGAATCAGCACCAGTGCTGGCTGAGGATTGAGATGTTCCAGAGGCAGCCAGGCTTGCAGAGCAGATGAGGGGAGGGAATTACATCCCCTGCAGGCTGAACTGAGGCTTCTTGAGGGGATCCCAAATGGGTGACACGAGTGCAGCAAGGAACAGCAGTGAAAAGCTTAATTAAACAGCAGAGTTATCATAGGAGGGGGTTCTGCTGTAAATAAGCAGCATTTGTACAGATTAATGGAAGTCACGGTTCAGATCATCAAATCCTCCTCCTTCCAATCATATTAACGAGGAAACCTAGGGAGCTGCAGCCAATGCTGGGGCTGTGACACTGAACACACCCTTAGGGGACAATGAACACACCTCAGGGGACACTGAACACACCTTAGGAGACACTGAACACACCTCAGGGGACACTGAATACACCTTAGGGGACACTGAACACACCTTAGGAGACACTGAACACACCCTTAGGGGACATGAACACACCCTCAGGGGACACTGAACACACCTTAGGGGACACTGAACAAACCCTCAGTGACACTGAACACACCCTCAGTGACACTGAACACACCCTCAGTGACACTGAACACACCTCAGGGGACACTGAACACACCTCAGGGGACACTGAACACCTTAGGACACTGAACACACCTCAGTGACACTGAACACACCTCATGGGACACTGAACACACCTCAGTGACACTGAACACACCTCAGTGACACTGAACACACCTTAGGGGACACTGAACACACCCTCAGTGACACTGAACACACCCTCAGTGACACTGAACACACCTTTAGGGGACACTGAACACACCCTCAGTGACACTGAACACACTCATAGGGGACACTGAACACACCCTCAGTGACACTGAACACACCTCAGGGGACACTGAACACACCCTCAGGGGACACTGAACACACCCTCAGTGACACTGAACACACCTCAGGGGACACTGAACACACCTCAGGGGACACTGAACACACCCTCAGTGACACTGAACACACCTCAGGGGACACTGAACACACCCTCAGTGACACTGAACACACCTCAGTGACACTGAACACACCTTAGGGGACACTGAACACACCTCAGGACACTGAACACACCCTCAGTGACACTGAACACACCTCAGGACACTGAACACACCCTCAGGGACACTGAACACACCTCAGTGACACTGAACACACCTAGGGGACACTGAACACACCCTCAGGGGACACTGAACACACCTCAGGGGACACTGAACACCTTAGGGACACTGAACACACCTCAGGGACACTGAACACACCTCAGGGGACACTGAACACACCTCAGGGGACACTGAACACACCTTAGGGGACACTGAACACACCTCAGGGGACACTGAACACACCCTCAGTGACACTGAACACACCTCAGGGGACACTGAACACACCTCAGGGACACTGAACACACCTCAGTGACACTGAACACACCTCAGTGACACTGAACACACCCTCAGGGGACACTGAACACACCCTCAGTGACACTGAACACACCTTAGGGGACACTGAACACACCTCAGGGGACACTGAACACACCCTCAGTGACACTGAACACACCTCAGGGGACACTGAACACACCTCAGGGGACACTGAACACACCCTCAGTGACACTGAACACACCTCAGTGACACTGAACACACCCTCAGGGGACACTGAACACACCCTCAGTGACACTGAACACACCTCAGTGACACTGAACACACCTCAGGGGACACTGAACACACCTCAGGGGACACTGAACACACTCTTAGGGGAGGGCAGGGACAGGGGACCTTGCCAGTCCTTCCCACTGTCTCCCACTCCTGGAATTCCTGCTGGGTTCACTCTTTCCTGCTGTTCTCACAGGAGTCAGTGCTGGCAGCCCCCAGAGCTTCTCTGAGTCTGTGAAAGACTCCTCAGCACAGCAATGAAAACATTTTGGAGACAGCCAGCGGTGTCAGCTGCCCTCAGCAATCCCATTCCTTTTCATTATCCCCGCCAGCAGAGCCCTCCTGGAGGAGCAGGGCTGCTTCATCACCCTCCCCTGCCTTCAACATCCCTGAGCCACCTCTGGGACACCAAATTGTCACCCTGAACCTCCCCTCCCTGTCACCCACTCCTGGCCGCCCCTCTCAGCTCCTCAACAGCCTGCAGAGAGAAAAGGAAAAACCCTTCTGAAGGGCTCCACTCCATGAGATTGGAGGTTTAAAGATAAAATTCCCACTCCAGCGCCGCTCTGAGCCGGGATCAATTACGGATCATGTCTAACACTTATTCTAATTGGAATTATGAAAACAGAGCAGAGCCTTTGTCCCTTCCTTTTCAGCTTTCTGCTCCTTCCTCCCACAGCCTGAGAGGTTTTCTACAGCTCTAATATTTCAGACAGTGGCCTTGGTGCTCTGAAGTGAAAAGCCAGCTTGGGAGACCAAGGTTTGCTCCAGCTCATCCATCACATCTGCTCCCAAACCCGGTGGTTATTAAAAATTAGAGCTGGTCAAATTATTGTTATATTTTGACACATGGAGAATATTATTATCATCCTTCCCTGCTCCCCCCAGTCCCTCCCTGTGAATCATTCATGAGCCTCTCCTGATTTTTGCAGAGGAGCTGAGCTCCTGCTTTGTGCCAGACAGATTTCCTGCCCAGGGAGCGGAGCTGCAGCTGAGGGAGGCTCTGGAGGGAGTTCAGATGAAATCCCAAGTCTTTAATGAGCCCATCAAATGGTCCCAACAAACCCTGCAAGGATGATCACCCGCTCCATCATCTCCTCCAGCCTTTTCCCCTCTTTCTCAACAAAATCCTATCAGATTGGGAACAGATCAATGGCGACAATAATAAAATAAACTTCATTTTGGATCCGTTGCAGGACTGGGGCTATTTCCTCCATCTCCTCACCATCACAGAAATTGTCTTTTAAATGGATAACAATGATTGTGAAGGTCCAGTTATTACTTGGAAACCTCGCATTTTGATATATCCAAAGCTGCTCTCTTATATAAATAACAGTTATTACTGTAAAGTGATTTTCCCTCTCCTGTACTTCCAGAGAGTTCCTGCAGGAGATGGTGGAGGAAAATGGATTCCATTAATGCCACACTTAGGCCCTGGCTGCTTTCACACCTTAACTCCCATCATTAATCTTCTAATGTGTCTTTAAACAAATGCCATTCATCCCACGGCTCCCTGGCAGCGATTTTTCCCCTTCCTTTTTCCCCTCTCCTCGTTAAACAGGAGCTCTTCCTCCCCTGACTCATCAGTGGGTGTTGTGCTCCTGCCAGTCAGGGAAAAGCATTTTGTTGCTGCTAATTACGAGGAAAAACAGGAAAGCTCGCAGCCAGGGGAGAGAATCCATCAGAAGGAGCTGAAAATCCTTGGCTGAGGAGAGAATTCCCAACAAATCTTGGGGAGGGAGCGCTCTGGGCTTGGGCAGGTTCTCAGAGCAGGGAAAACATTGCCTGGGGCTCTCAGCAGCCTCTGAGCACCCTTAAAATGCAACTGCCAGGTGCCACTTTGGTGTGATTTTGTGATAAAACATCTTGCTCTTCTCATGGCAGGCACAGGACAACTGAAATTCTCAAAAGCAGCTCCATTTTTCAGCAGCCAGAGAAGTGCTGTCACCTCCTTTTTGTGGGGAGAAGAGGCAGAAAACACAGCCCCATCCTGCAGTGGAATTTAGACCCCAATCCTGCTCCTGAGGGGGTAAAATCCCACCTTTTCCAAGGAGTGAATCCCTCTCCTCGATGGAGCAGAGCACACCCAGCAGCATTGCTTGGTTCCTGCCAAGGCCAGTGTCCATCCAGCCAGGGGAGGATGAGCTGACCTTCCAGCAAAGACAAAAAAATCCCCCATTTTCCAGGCTAATCAAGCTAAATAAGGCTAATTACGCATTAGCCATAAGTCAGGTAGGCATAGGACCATGGTTCCAGGGGAAGGTGCCACGTTCTGGGGACACAGCACCCCGATGTCACCCCCCTCCACATCTGCTCAGGGGAGCTGCCCCCTCTGCATCCCCAAAAGATTAGGGTTCCTCCCTAAAAACTCCTTTTATAAAGGTTTTAACAGCAAGGCCAAGCCATGGCTGTGGATGGAGATAAATCACCTCCACCTCAGATGGTCCCCTGCCACCTCTGGAAGTAGAAATAGCAAAGATTAATGCTGGGAGTGACCTCCTGGAACTCCTGGACATCTGGACTCGTCTGCTCTGTCCTCATCCCCCAGGAGCGCTGCCATCCCCTCTGCCCTTGCTCAGCCACGGTCTCTGCTTCATTAGCATCTGTCAGCTCCAATTAACAACTCAGGGACAGCAGAGGAGACAATTCCTGTACTCTGCTGTCACGGCTGCTTGACAGGAACCTCCACCCTTGAGAAAATTTGGGTGAAGTCCCCAAAAAATCATCATTTCTCCTCCTGATCCCTCCCCTGACCATCCAGAGCGCTCACTCGGACTCTCCCACCTTTTGGGAATGCCCATCCCTGCTCCTAAAACCAAAATTATCTCAATTTTCCCAACCATCCTGCTGGATAAAAGGATTTCGGGCCAACAATTCTGCAATTTGCAGGTGCTTCCTCTGAGCTGTTTTGCTCCCCTCCAAAGCCAACAAGCCTTTCACAAAAAGTGCTTGGCTGTGCTCGCCGTGATCCTGATTAACCACTTGATGAGGAGTAAAACCAACAGGAAACAAGGCCAGCACGAGCCGCTGCATCCCTCCTGCTCTAAACAAGAGAAAGCACGGGGAAAAAATCCAAATTATTCCCCTGGAGAGTGGCAAAAGCTCAAGTGGGAGAGGCGAAATGCTTTTCCTAGGAAAAACCAACCCCCTCTAAATATCCCTAACATTGTGAAGCTCATTAATAATCAGAAATATTCATAATAAAAGCCTGGATTATATTTATTATTTGTTATTTAGGGAATAGCTCCTAAATCAGCTGGTTCTGATCCCGTCCCTGCTGCAAGAGGTCACTTTTTGCCACTTTTGAAGAGATAACTTTGCTGCAAGGTTGTGGGTTTTCTTTTTTGTTGTTGGTTTTTGTTTGTGTTGAAAGGAAAAAAAAAAAAAAAAAAAAGACAGGCTGGGATAATTTTTTGGCAGAGAAACCCTGACAATATCTTCTAGGTCAAAAGTGGTGTTTCTCAAAAAATTTAAATTTCTTCAGCCCAGCAAACAGATTTTCAAGGAGCAGAGAGGTCTTTTATTACGTTGGAAGCCTCTGAATACAGGATTTTTTTTCCTGTGGAACATCATGAGCCAAGCTGTGAGATGCTATTAAAGTCCAAAAATAAAAGATATTAATCACTTGGCCACGGATTTATTTCTCATATAACCCAATCTGATACGTGTTTGTGTGTATATGTATAAATAAAACATGGAGAGACAACCTTTGTTTAAAATTAACTGATAAATTAAAGACTCCAACACTACCAAGAGCAGCAAAATTCTGTCCCTTTGCTTAGGGGAGCTCAGCAGAACTTTCTCCGTTTCTTTTCTGGAGCAGGAATTCGCCCTTCCCAGCCTTGAGGACTTCCCACAGCCCTTCCTTTCCCCAAACCTCAAAAGCAGAGCGCTCAACCCCCAATTTCCTCCCCTCCAGCACTCACCAAACCCCACCACATCCCCAAACCGAGAATATTGGCAGCGCCCACGGCTCAGCATCGAGAGCTTCAATTAAATCAATTAGCATCCCCATCCGCGGCTAATATTGGAGACGTAGGAGAGGCTTTATTATCCAAACAGAAAATCAGTTTGTGCGGCCAGATGGTCACTGGAGGCGCTGGAATCGCCGCGCTCTCGCTGTGTTTGGGCCCGTTTGGATGGCACCGGCCCCGCTGATGGGTTTGGAGGAGAGCCGGTGCCATCTGGGCGAGGGGAGGTTCATTGTCTGCCTGGCAGGCGCGGGGTAAACACAGCTCCCCACCCACCCCGCTGCTGCCGATAGTAAATGTTGGGTGTGGGAACGGGAGGAGAGCGCTGGGAATGGAATCGGGGCTGAGAAAAGCCTGGGAGGAGGAGGATGCTCGGGGGAGATGCGCCTGGGGCTGCTCCTTGTGCCCTCCTGGCTGCCAAGGGATGCTCGGGGATACTCAGGGGTAAGAAATGGAGGGATTCCAGCCAAAATTTTAGCTCTGAATCCTCTCAGCGCCAGCTCCTCCATCAGTGAGTACCAAAGATATGGGAGCGATTCACCACCAGCATCTCTGATCTGCACTTCAGGAGAGCCACTGCTTTAAACTCCCAGATAGTCCTCAAGGCAGGAATAAAGCCTGCTGAGCCCTGCCAGCCTGTCCCACTCGAAAAAAGAACCTCTGAGGCAGCCAAATGAACCCGCAGCTTCAAACACCCCGAGGTTCAGCCCCGGCCATCGAGCGAGCTCAGGACGGGCTCACACGGTGAGCAGCCGGAGAGGAGCAGGGGATGCTCACAGTTTGTTGTGAGCCCG
>VKON01002321.1:650316-660772 GCA_009741485.1 Malurus cyaneus samueli
GGTTTGTTGTTGTTTTGGGGTTTTTTCCCGTCGTCTTTCATAATAATCATCTCCTTTCGTGATATTTTCCATTCCGAACACTCCCGAGCCGTCACTTTGGGTTGTGTTTCTGCGCCTGTCCTGTGTGTGAAACCTCGCGCTTTGGTGCATAATGAGGGGAAAATCTCTGCTCTGGACTGGATAAAGAGTGCGAGAACAGAAGGATTATCCCCCCCGCATTTCCCGACGGGGAGGTGACATCGGGACACTAATGGGAGGTTTTTACCAGTAGTTAGAGACCTTCCTATCATTAGAGCGCCGGAAAGGAGCTGGGGATGCTCAACAATTTATCTCTGAGCCCGTCCCGAGCTCTCTCGATGGCTGGGGCTGAACCCGGGGTGTTTGAAGCTGCTGGTTCATTTTGGCTTCCTCAGAGGTTCCTTTTTCGGTGGGGATGGGCAGGCAGGGCTTAGCAGGCTTTATTCCTGCCTTGAGGAATATCTGGGATTTTAAAGCGGTGATTCTCCTGAAGGGCAGAGGTGCCGGTGAGGAATCGCTCCAATATCCTTGGTGCTCACAGGTGGAGGAGCTGGCACTGAGAGGGTTCTGGGCTAAAATTTTGGCTGGGATCCCTACATTCCTTACCCCTGAGTGTCCCTGAACGTCCCTGAGCATCTCTTCGTGGCCAGGAGGGACGGGGAGCAGCAGGAAAGGAGCAGGGGATGCTCACAGTTTGTTTGCTGAGCCCGTCCTGAGCTCTCTCGATGGCTGGGGCTGAACCGCGGGGTGTTTGAAATGCTTGGTTATTATGGCTTCTCAGAGGTTCCTTTTTTCGTGGGGGATGGGCAGAGCAGGGCTCTAGCAGGCCCTACTGAGGAATATCTGGGATTTAAAGCAGTGATTCTCCTGAAGGGCAAGATCAGAGATGCCGGTGAGGAACGCTCCCAATATCCTTGTGGCCACAGGTGGAGGAAGCCTGGCGCTTGAGGGGTTCTGGGCTTAAAATTTTGGCTTGGATCCCTACATTCCTTTACCCTGATGTCCTCTGAGCATCTCTTCGTGGCCAGGAGGGCACGGGGACCAGCACGGAAAGGAGCTAGGGGATGCTCACAGTTTGTTGCTGAGCCGTCCTGAGCTTCTCGGATGGCTGGGGCTGAACCGCGGGGTGTTTTGGAAGCTGCGTGGTTCATTTGGCTGTTCCTTCAGAGGTTCTTTTATTCGAGTGGGAGGCTAGGCAGGGCTTAGCAGGCTTTATTCCTGCCTTGAGGACTATCTGGGATTTTAAAGCAGTGGCTCTTCTGAAGGGAAGATCAGAGGTGCTGGTGGTGAATCGCTCCCAGCTCCTCGGGACTTGCAGGTGGAGGAGCTGGCACTGAGAGGATTCAGAGCTAAAATCTTGGCTGGGACCCCTCCATTCCTTACCCCTGAGTATCCCTTCATGGCCAGGAGGGCAGGAGAGCACGGTGAGCAGCCGGAGAGGAGCAGGGGATGCTCACAGTTTGTTGTGAGCCCGTCCTGAGCTCTCTCGATGGCGTGGGGCTGAACCTCGGGGTGTTTGAAGGCTGGAGGCGGGTTAATTTGGGCCTCAGAGGTTCTTTTTTCGGAGTGGGCAGGCAGGGCTCAGCAGGCTTTGCCTTGAGGAATATCTGGGATTTTAAAGCAGTGGCTCTTCTGAAGGGAAGATCGGAGGTGCTGGTGGTGAATCGCTCCAATATCCTTGGTGCTCACAGGTGGAGAAGCTGGCACTGAGAGGGTTCTGGGCTAAAATTTTGGCTGGGATCCCTTCATTCCTTGCCCCTGAGTGTCCCTGAGAATCCCTTCGTGGCCAGGAGGGCACGGGGACCAGCAGGAAAGGAGCTGGGGATGCTCACAGTTTGTTGCTGAGCCCGTCCTGAGCTCGCTCGATGGCTGGGGCTGAACCGCGGGGTGTTTGAAGCTGCGGGTTATTTGGTCCTCAGAGGTTCCTTTTTGGGTTCGGGGATGGGCAGCAGGGCTCAGCAGGTTTGCTTGAGGAATATCTGGGATTTTAAAGCAGTGGCTCTCCTGAAGGGCAGATCAGAGAGTGCTGGTGGTGAATCGTTCCCAGCTCCTCGGGACTTGCAGGTGGAGGAGCTGGCACTGAGAGGATTCAGAGCTAAAATCTTGGCTGGGATCCCTCCATTCCTTACCCCTGAGTATCCCTTCATGGCCAGGAGGGCAGGAGAGCACGGTGAGCAGCCGGAGAGGAGCAGGGGATGCTCACAGTTTGTTGTGAGCCCGTCCTGAGCTCGCTCGATGGCCGGGGCTGAACCTCGGGGTGTTTGAAGCTGCGGGTTCATTTGGCTGCCTCAGAGGTTCTTTTTTCGAGTGGGACAGGCTGGCAGGGCTCAGCAGGCTTTATTCCTGCCTTGAGGACTATCTGGGAGTTTAAAGCAGTGGCTCTCCTGAAGTGCAGATCAGAGATGCTGGTGGTGAATCGCTCCAATATCCTTGGTGCTCACAGGTGGAGGAGCTGGCACTGAGAGGATTCAGAGCTAAAATTTTGGCTGGAATCCCTCCATTTCTTACCCCTGAGTATCCCCGAGCATCCCTTGGCAGCCAGGAGGGCACAAGGAGCAGCCCCAGGCGCATCTCCCCCGAGCATCCTCCTCCTCCCAGGCTTTTCTCAGCCCCGATTCCATTCCCAGCGCTCTCCTCCCGTTCCCACACCCAACATTTACTATCGGCAGCAGCGGGGTGGGTGGGGAGCTGTGTTTACCCCGCGCCTGCCAGGCAGACAATGAACCTCCCCTCGCCCAGATGGCACCGGCTCTCCTCCAAACCCATCAGCGGGGCCGGTGCCATCCAAACGGGCCCAAACACAGCGAGAGCGCGGCGATTCCAGCGCCTCCAGTGACCATCTGGCCGCACAAACTGATTTTCTGTTTGGATAATAAAGCCTCTCCTACGTCTCCAATATTAGCCGCGGATGGGGATGCTAATTGATTTAATTGAAGCTCTCGATGCTGAGCCGTGGGCGCTGCCAATATTCTCTGTTTGGGGATGTGGTGGAGTTTGGTGAGTGCTGGAGGGGAGGAAATTGGGGGTTGAGCGCTCTGCTTTTGAGGTTTGGGGAAAGGAAGGGCTGTGGGAAGTCCTCAAGGCTGGGAAGGGCAAATTCCTGCTCCAGAAAAGAAACGGAGAAAGTTCTGTTGAGCTCCCCTAAGCAAAGGGACAGAATTTTGCTGCTCTTGGTAGTGTTGGAGTCTTTAATTTATCAGTTAATTTTAAACAAAGGTTGTCTCTCCATGTTTTATTTATACATATACACACAAACACGTATCAGATTGGGTTATATGAGAAATAAATCCGTGGCCAAGTGATTAATATCTTTTATTTTTGGACTTTAATAGCATCTCACAGCTTGGCTCATGATGTTCCACAGGAAAAAAAATCCTGTATATATTCAGAGGTTCAATACGTTAATAATAAAGACCTCTGCTGCCCTTGAAATCTGTCTGCATGGTGAAGAAATTTAATTTTTTGAGAGAAAACACCATTTGTGACAGAAGATAGTTGTCAGGGTTCTCTGCCAAAAAAATATCCCAGCCTGTCTTTTTTTTTTTTTTTTGTTTTTTTTTTCCCTTTCAACTACAAACAAAAAAACAACAACAAAAAAAGAAAACCCAAACCCTTTGCAGCAAAGTTAGTCTCTTCAAAAGTGGCAAAAAGTGACCTCTTGCAGCAGGGACGGGATCAGAACCAGCTGATTTAGGAGCTATTCCCTAAATAACAAATAAATAAATAAATCCAGGCTTTTATTTATGAATATTTCTGATTATTAATGAGCTTCACAATGTTAGGGATATTTAGAGGGGGTTGGTTTTTCCTAGGAAAAGCATTTCGCCTCTCCCACTTGAGCTTTTGCCACTCTCCAGGGGAATAATTTGGATTTTTTCCCCGTGCTTTCTCTTGTTTAGAGCAGGAGGGATGCAGCGGCTCGTGCTGGCCTCGTTTCCTGTTGGTTTTACTCCTCATCAAGTGGTTAATCAGGATCACTGCAGCACAGCCAAGCACTTTTTGTGAAAGGCTTGTTGGCTTTGGAGGGGAGCAAAACAGCTCAGAGGAAGCACCTGCAAATTGCAGAATTGTTGGCCCAAAATCCTTTTATCCAGCAGGATGGTTGGAAAAACGGAGATAATTTTGGTTTTAGGAGCAGGGATGGGCATTCCCAAAAGGTGGGAGAGTCTGAGTGAGCGCTCTGGGTGGTCAGGGGAGGGATCAGGAGGAGAAATGATGATTTTTTGGGGACTTCACCCAAATTTTCTCAAGGGTGGAGGTTCCTGTCAAGCAGCCGTGACAGCAGAGTACAGGAATTGTCTCCTCTGCTGTCCCTGAGTTGTTAATTGGAGCTGACAGATGCTAATGAAGCAGAGGCCGTGGCTGAGCAAGGGCAGAGGGGATGGCAGCGCTACTTGGGCATGATGACAGAGCGACGAGTCAGATGTCAGGAGTTCCAGGAGGGTCACTCCCAGCTTAATCTTTGCGTATTTCTACTTCCAGAGGTGCAGGGACATCTTGAGGTGAGGTGATTATTCTCATCCACAGCCATGGTTGCCGTGCTGTAAAAAAAAACAAAACACCAAAAAAAACCCCAACAAAACAAAATAAACCTTGTAAGACACGGAGCCCGGTGTAGCTCTGCTGAAAGCGGAACAGAAGTGATTCAGTAAAAATGGATGTATCATTCTCTCCTGACACGACATCGCCTCACAATTCAGTTTTCTCGTCTGAGGTAACCTGGAGGCAGCAGACGGGGAACTCTGCGTGCTCCCGACCGCAGGTACATCAAGCACTTTATTGTTCTTTTCTTCCTCCTGCATTCAGCGCTTCTGACGAGGTCAACAGGCGGGGAGCAGAGGAAGCCGGGGCTGGGATTCACATTTCACACATCAGAGGGGAAACGGTCAGACCCAAACAGCTCTGGGAGCAGCTACTGAGAAATTACATCGATGTGCTTTTTCTCACCTCCAGCCCCGTTCTTTTATTTTATTGAAAACTGCCACATTAACGTGGTTCTCAAGGAAATGCACAAAGCTCTCCTGCGTTTGCCGGCGCTGTCCTCTGATGGTTTGCAGGGATAAAAATGGGTTTTGCAGCCGCTGGTTGGGTTGGAACCTGGATGCCTGAGGGCACACGGGGCTCTACCCTGGAAGCAGGCATTTTACCAAACATGGATTTTCCCAAATATGGATTTTCCCAAACCCACAGCCGGGTTATGAACTCAAGGAGCAGAATTTTTTAGAAGATGAGCAAAGGCAGAGTGAGAAATATCAACCCAAAACCAGCTGCAGACAGCATCAGGATGAGAGGGAACAGCCTCAGGCTGCAGCAGGGGATGCTCAGGTTGGACATCAGGAGGAATTTCTACATGGAAAAATTGTTAAATATTGCAAGGAGCTGCCCAGAGAGGAGGTTTGGGGTCCCCAAGTAGTGACTGAGGTGGCACTTGGTGCTTTGGGTGACAGCGTGGGGATGGGTCACAGTTTGGGCTCAGTGGTCTGGGAGGTCTTTTCTGACCTAAATGATTTTGGGATTCTGGGATTCATTCCAGGTCCTTCCTTGTTTTTCCTTCCTTGTGCAGCAGCAGCTGCCTGAGGTGTTTTCCAGGAGCTGAGAGCTCTCCCCTCTCACAGAGACCCCACAGAAATGTCCCTGTCACCTTCCAGCTGAGCCACCCCTGAAACCTTGCAGAGCTCCCTCCCATCCCCGCTCTTTGTATTTCACATTAAATTAATCAACAGCAACGGCAGCTCCAATCCCAGCCTTTAAAGTTTCCGAGCTGCATCACTCCCAGGATTTCCCTTTCCCCAAAAAAGCTTATTTAACCTGACATTCCTAATTCCTCCCGCCCCAGGAGGCACAGCCAGGGATTTGCTCAGATCTGCTGGGGATCCAGAGCTCTGTCTGCAGGGAAAACCAGCAAAAACCCTCTGCTGTGCCCTGGAGAGGCTGAAGGATGTGGGATTTCACCTCTTCCCTCCATGCCCTGACCCTTCTCAGGCAGCTGAAATTCCCATATTTCAGGGAAAGGCTGGGATATTCCTCTGTTAGACTCAGCTTAACCCAGGCCTGGAGACGCCTCTGGAAGGCTTTGGAGGAGGCTCATCCCTCGCTGCAGTTAATCCAGGGGTCACACACAGCCTTTGGGGAGGTGATGGCAGCTCCCTCGGTGCTTTCCCCGATCCAAACCCTACACCCAGGGCTGGCTGTGCATTCAGCTGCTCCAGAAACCCCAGGGGAAGGAGAAAAACACAACCACAACCAATCTGCAAACACCTCGTCCCCCTCCTACCATGGGCAGGGACACCTTCCACCATCCCACTCATCCTGGGGCATTTTCACACTAAAATATAAAGATTTTTACTCTTTTACAACCAAACCTCTGGCTGTGCCAGCTCTTTGTCCTGTTTTTGTCCCCCACAAATTTTCACCTGTCCCTGATGGAGAGCTGATGCTGAAGCTTTGTAGGACATGTGATTATTTTAATTTTTTTTTTTTTTTCGGTCTCTTTAAGTAAGCAATATATATTCAAGCCTAAAAGACACTCAGGAAATGAAATTGCTGGCATTGCTGCTGCTCAGAGGGGAAACCATTTCCGTCCCTGCTGATGGAGGAGGGGTCCTGCTCTTGGCTGGGAGATCACAGAAACAGCAGCAGGCATCAAAATAAGGGAGGAGAAAGGAAAACCAAACAAAGCCAGGCCAGGGGAAAGCTCTGGAGGAGTTTGCAGGTTTTTTGTGGTCAGGTTTTTCTCCATGCCCTGCAGTTTCTGGAGCAGCTGAATGCATAATCAAACAAAGCCAGGCCAGGGGAAGCCTCTGGAGGTATTTGCAGATTGGTTGTGGTTGTGTTTTTCTCCATCTCCTCGGGTTTCTGGAGCAACTGGACACTCAACTCAACAAAGTCAGGTCAGGAGAAGGCTCTGGAGGTGTTTGCAGGTTTTTGTGGTTGTGTTTTTCCCCATCTCCTGAGGTTTCTGGGGTAGCTGGATGCACAATCAACCAAAGCTAGGCCAGAGGAAGGCTCTGGAGGTGTTTGCAGGTTGGTTGTGGTTGTGTTTTTCTCCAGTCCTCCTGGGGTTTCTGGGCAGCTGGATGCAAATCAACCAAAGCCAGGCCAGAGGAAAGGCTCTGGAGGTGTTTGCAGATTGGTTGTGGTTGTGTTTTTCTCCATCCCCTGGGGTTTCTGGAGCAGTAGGACACACAATCAACCAAAGCCAGGCCAGAGGAAGGCTCTGGAGGTGTTTGCAGATTGGTTGTGGTTGTGTTTTTCTCCATCCCCTGGGGTTTCTAGGGCAGCTGGACCCACAGCCAGCCCTGGGTGTAGGGTTTGGATCAGGGAAAGCACCGAGGGAGCTCCCATCACCTCCCCAAAGGCTGTGTGTGACCCCTGGATTAACGGCAGCGAGGGATGAGCCTCCTCCAAAGCCTTCCAGAGGCATCTCCAGGCCTGGGTTAAGCTGACAGATTCTAACAGAGGGATATCCCAGCCTTTCCCTGAAATATGGGAATTTCAGCTGCCTGAGAAGGGTCAGGGCATGGAGGGAAGAGGTGAAATCCCACATCCTTCAGCCTCTCCAGGGCACAGCAGAGGGTTTTTGCTGGTTTTCCCTGCAGACAGAGCTCTGGATCCCCAGCAGATCTGAGCAAATCCCTGGCTGTGCCTCCTGGGGCGGGAGGAATTAGGAATGTCAGGTTAAATAAGCTTTTTTGGGGAAAGGGAAATCCTGGGAGTGATGCAGCTCGGAAACTTTAAAGGCTGGGATTGGAGCTGCCGTTGCTGTTGAGTAATTTAATGTGAAATACAAAGAGCGGGGATGGGAGGGAGCTCTGGAAGGTTTCAGGGGTGGCTCAGCTGGAAGGTGACAGGGACATTTCTGTGGGGTCTCTGCGAGAGGGGAGACTCTCAGCTCCTGGAAAACCCTCAGGGAGCTGCTGCACAACAAGGAAGGAAAACAAGGAAGGACCTGGAATGAATCCTCAGAATCCAAAATCATTTAGGTCAGAAAAGACCTCCCAGACCATGAGCCCAAACTGTGACCCATCCCACGCTGTCACCCAAAGCACCAAGTGCCACCTCAGTCACTACTTGGGGACCCCAAACCTCCTCTCTGGCACTCCTTGCAAATTTAACAAATTTTTTCCATGTAAAAATTCCTCTGATGTCCAACCTGAGCATCCCCTGCTGCAGCCTGAGGCTGTTCCCTCTCATCCTGATGCTGTCTGCAGCTGGTTTTGGGTTGATATTTCTCACCTGCTTTGCTCATCTTCTAAAAAATTCTGCTCCTTGAGTTCATAACCCGGCTGTGGGTTTGGGAAAATCCATATTTGGGAAAATCCATGTTTGGTAAAATGCCTGCTTCCAGGGTAGAGCCCCGTGTGCCCTCAGGCATCCAGGTTCCAACCCAACCAGCGGCTGCAAAACCCATTTTTATCCCTGCAAACCATCAGAGGACAGCGCCGGCAAACGCAGGAGAGCTTTGTGCATTTCCTTGAGAACCACGTTAATGTGGCAGTTTTCAATAAAATAAAAGAACGGGGCTGGAGGTGAGAAAAAGCACATCGATGTAATTTCTCAGTAGCTGCTCCCAGAGCTGTTTGGGTCTGACCGTTTCCCCTCTGATGTGTGAAATGTGAATCCCAGCCCCGGCTTCCTCTGCTCCCCGCCTGTTGACCTCGTCAGAAGCGCTGAATGCAGGAGGAAGAAAAGAAAATAAAGTGCTTGATGTACCTGCGGTCGGGAGCACGCAGAGTTCCCCGTCTGCTGCCTCCAGGTTACCTCAGACGAGAAAACTGAATTGTGAGGCGATGTCGTGTCAGGAGAGAATGATACATCCATTTTTACTGAATCACTTCTGTTCCGCTTTCAGCAGAGCTACACCGGGCTCCGTGTCTTACAGGTTTTATTTGTTTTGTTGGGGTTTTTTTTGGTGTTTTGTTTTTTTTGTTTGTTTGTTTGTTTGTTTGGGGTTTTTTCCCCGTCGTCTTTCCCATAATAATCATCTCCTTTCGTGATATTTTCCATTCCGAACACTCCCGAGCCGTCACTTTGGGTTGTGTTTCTGCGCCTGTCCTGTGTGTGAAACCTCGCGCTTTGGTGCATAATGAGGGGAAAATCTCTGCTCTGGACTGGATAAAGAGTGCGAGAACAGAAGGATTATCCCCCCCGCATTTCCCGACGGGGAGGTGACATCGGGACACTAATGGGAGGTTTTTACCAGTAGTTAGAGACCTTCCTGATCATTAGAGCGCCGGAAGAGGAGCTGGGGATGCTCAACAATTTATCTCTGAGCCCGTCCCGAGCTCTCTCGATGGCTGGGGCTGAACCGCGGGGTGTTTGAAGCTGCTGGTTCATTTGGCTTCCTCAGAGGTTCCTTTTTCGGGTGGGGATGGGCAGGCAGGGCTTAGCAGGCTTTATTCCTGCCTTGAGGAATATCTGGGATTTTAAGCGGTGATTCTCCTGAAGGGCAGAGGTGCCGGTGAGGAATCGCTCCAATATCCTTGGTGCTCACAGGTGGAGGAGCTGGCACTGAGAGGGTTCTGGGCTAAAATTTTGGCTGGGATCCCTACATTCCTTACCCCTGAGTGTCCCTGAACGTCCCTGAGCATCTCTTCGTGGCCAGGAGGGACGGGGAGCAGCAGGAAAGGAGCAGGGATGCTCACAGTTTTCTTGAGCCCGTCCGAGCTCTCTCGATGGCTGGGGCTGAACCGCGGGGTGTTTGAAGCTTGGTTCATTTGGCTTCCTCAGAGGTTCCTTTTTCGGGTGGGGATGGGCAGGCAGGGCTTAGCAGGCTTTATTCCTACCTTGAGGAATATCTGGGATTTTAAAGCAGTGATTCTCCTGAAGGGCAGATCAGAGGTGCCGGTGAGGAATCGCTCCAATATCCTTGTGGCTCACAGGTGGAGAAGCTGGCGCTGAGAGGGTTCTGGGCTAAAATTTTGGCTGGGATCCCTACATTCCTTACCCCTGATGTCCTCTGAGCATCTCTTCGGGCCAGGAGGGCACGGGGACCAGCAGGAAAGGAGCAGGGATGCTTCACAGTTTGTTGCTGAGCCCGTCCTGAGCTCTCTCGATGGCTGGGGCTGAACCGCGGGGTGTTTGAAGCTGCTGGTTCATTTGGCTCCTTCAGAGGTTCCTTTTTCGGGTGGGGATGGGCAGGCAGGGCTTAGACAAGCTTTAATTCCTACCCTTGAGGACTATCTGGGATTTTAAAGCAGTGGGGCTCTTCTGAAGGGAAGATCAGAGTGTGCTGGTGGTGAATCGTCCCAGCTCCTCGGGACTTGCAGTGGAGGAGCTGGCATCTGAGAGGATTCAGAGCTAAATCTTGGCTGGGACCCCCCATCCTTACCCCTGAGTATCCCTTCATGGCCAGGAGGGCAGGAGAGCACGGTGAGCAGCCGAAGGACAGGGGATGCTCACAGTTTGTTGTGAGCCCGCTGGATTTGTGATAGGGAGG
>VKON01002321.1:660797-720305 GCA_009741485.1 Malurus cyaneus samueli
CCTGGGGCATTTTCACACTAAAATATAAAGATTTTTACTCTTTTACAACCAAACCTCTGGGCTGTGCCAGCTCTTTGTCCTGTTTTTGTCCCCCACAAATTTTCACCTGTCCCTGATGGAGAGCTGAAGCTTTGTAGGACATGTTATTTTAATTTTTTTTTTTTTTTTCGGTCTCTTTAAGTAAGCAATATATATTCAAGCCTAAAAGACACTCAGGAAATGAAATTGCTGGCATTGCTGCTGCTCAGAGGGGAAACCATTTCCGTCCCTGCTGATGGAGGAGGGGTCCTGCTCTTGGCTGGGAGATCACAGAAACAGCAGCAGGCATCAAAATAAGGGAGGAGAAAGGAAAACCAAACAAAGCCAGGCCAGGGGAAAGCTCTGGAGGAGTTTGCAGGTTTTTTGTGGTCAGGTTTTTCTCCATGCCCTGCAGTTTCTGGAGCAGCTGAATGCATAATCAAACAAAGCCAGGCCAGGGGAAGCCTCTGGAGGTATTTGCAGATTGGTTGTGGTTGTGTTTTTCTCCATCTCCTCGGGTTTCTGGAGCAACTGGACACTCAACTCAACAAAGTCAGGTCAGGAGAAGGCTCTGGAGGTGTTTGCAGTTTTTGTGGTTGTGTTTTCCCCATCTCCTGAGGTTTCTGGGGTAGCTGGATGCACAATCAACCAAAGCTAGGCCAGAGGAAGGCTCTGGAGGTGTTTGCAGGTTGGTTGTGGTTATGTTTTCCCAGTCTCCTGGGGTTTCTGGGCAGCTGGATGCACAATCAACCAAAGCCAGGCCAGAGGAAGGCTCTGGAGGTGTTTGCAGATTGGTTGTGGTTGTGTTTTTCTCCATCCCCTGGGGTTTCTGGAGCAGTAGGACACACAATCAACCAAAGCCAGGCCAGAGGAAGGCTCTGTGGAGTGAGCTTTAAGGTCCTTTCCAACCCACACCATTCTGGGGTTTTGGGATTTTTTGATTTTTTCAGGGCCCTGGAGCCAGCAAAGCCCTGCTTGCAACAGGTGGGTCGATAAGGTTAATTTAAAAATATGAAACCACACAGGCAGAGGGGAGAAAAAAGAGAGAGAGAACACTGCTTTTATTCTCCTTGTGTTATCTCAAAGAGATCCAGATAACAGCAACAACGGGGAAAAAAAACACAAATATGGATTTGTTATTACTATTATTTGCTGCAGGGACAAGGGAAGGCTGCAGAAATTCACCTCCTCTGTACCCAGCCCAGCAGAGCTTCCCTCTGGATCGATTTTTGAAGCTGCACTCCCATTGACACACTCAATTAGCCTAACGGTGATGAAAGGGAAATTCTTCCCCTCCCAGGTGCAATTTTGGGAACTGCTCTGCACTTGAACCAGACCAGATCTCTCTGAATCACACCCAGCCCTGATCCCGGCACTCCTGAATGTCCCTTCCATAAAAAAAAACACCCCCAAAAGGGAATAAATTCCTGTTTAAAACAACCCCACTGCAATGGGTCTGCTGTGGGTGTTCAGTGGGAGTTCAAACCGCACCTCGGAGTGGGTTAAAATAAAATATTAATTAAAATAAAGGTTCTGGGGGTATGAAATCACTGTGAGGTGCTGCAAGAGCAGCTGGGTCCATAAAAACCCCTCGTTAAACCAGCCCAACATCTGTTCCCTGCTCTGATCCCGGCTGGAACAGCTTCCAGGAGATTCACAGTCCTCTTTCTCCATCTCCACACCACTCAGCTTCCCATCAGGGTGTTCCCAGCAGCTCCATCCATCTCCCAGCCACGCCACCCAAAGCCATCCTGCAAGGAATTACAGCTCCAAGTCTCGGTGTATTGAAAGAGAGCATTAGCCAAGCATTTGCTCCATAATTTTGCTGCCCTTTTAAGCTGTCTCATTCCAGAAAAGGCAGGGAGGTTTGTGGTTCTCTCTGTGTGTGCCCTGCACAGGTGAGCCCCAATTTTTTTACAGGGAATGGGAAAAAAAAACCAACTCAGGGTTACCTGCAGCCCGCTGAACCCCTTCATTTCCCCCTTTCCACCCCAAAAATCCCCTTCAGAATCCCTCCAGGGAACTGCTGCAGCAATCTCAATAATTACCTTGAAAGTTCTGCTGCCATCAATCACGTTAAGACCAACTCTGCTCGAGTGCTGCAACCAGAGGAGATGATGGGGGCCTTGTACGATGGCCAACGACCACGGAGGAGTGAATTAAGAGCATAAATTTAAGTGATGAGGGCCATTTCTCCTCACAGTGCCATCCAGTTCTGGAAAACACTTGTCTTTTCTCATCAGGGCTAAATTGGAGCTCCACCAGCTGAACCAGAGTGCGTGGAAAGGGACAGGGAGCTGCCAGGACAGGGCTGGGTGGGCAAGGACTCGTTGGATTTCGAACCAAAAAAATCCTAAATCTTGTCCCCACCACCTGAAGAGATCTGAGCAAACACCACCTCAATGAGCTCAGGTGCTAAAATCTGATTAATGTGTGTTTGTCCCGATGGCATTAAAAAAAGAAACTTAATATAATTCGCTGACGATGAGTGCAAATTTAAAATCAAGATTTATTTGCCTGGTTCTTTTTCCCTAATATTTAACCTCCAGATTCCCAGTGTGATTTTCCTGCACACATTATGAAGAGGAGATTTTAAACCCCTTTGGAAGGCAGAGCAGCCCTGGTTTTGTTGCCCTTTTCCCTCTGCAGCCATCGGCTGGGGTTTGTTCCCTTTTCCATGGATTATTCCTGTTTTTTTCTGCTCACAGCTCCATGGTTCTGCTCCACTGGAGCTCCCTGAGACACCTGGTGAGATTTTCACTGCCCAAGTGGGTTTGCGTGAAGAATTCACCATTCTATTTCACATGAGGGGATGGAATTCTCCCTCCACCCTCACATTCCCAAACAAAAAGGCATTTTCCAGACTGGCAGGGTGACCCAAAACTCATTTTTTCCCTATATTTTCCATGCCCTGGTGCTCTTCCCTAAATAATGAGGTGCCACACAGCCCAAAGAGCACCCAAAACCCCATAAAACACCAAAATTCAGCTGTTTCTGGGGTGAAACCTCAGCCAGCAGCTGCCTCCCCCGTTCCCATCCCTTGGGAAGGAGAATTCGATATAAATTACGGTTCAAAAGTTTCCTTGACGTGTTATAAACGTTCTCGCTTTGAATTCAGTCAATAATATTTTGCATTATTAAAAGAGGCATTTACAGTCATTTCTCATCCAAAAGCTGTTTAAGCAGCAAACACCAGGCTCGTTACTGATTCCCAGTTTGCATTGGAAGTATTTCATATTTTTTTCTGGTCTGATTTCCCCTCTATGCCCAGCTCCTGGAGTTATGGGATGCCAGCCCATCCCACACAGCTCCTATTACCCAAAAATCTCACATATTTACCCCAAGAAATAGCAAGTTTTAGACAGGGGTGATTTATAAATTAACCCCACATGCTGTGAGGATTTTCAAACAACAAATAAAGCGATTTCTGCTGCAGAGATGTTTCACAGAGAGATCTGAACACCTCCACGGTGTGGAAATGCTCATCCTACTCCAGAGCATCCCTGATCCAGCCTGGGCAGTTTGTACCCAACACCTGAGTGGTTTCTCAAGGTGAGTTCAGAGCTCTCCAGGAGCGTGCAGGACAAAGCCCTGAGCAGAGCAGGAGCACTGAGATGGAATAGGAAACACAAGGCACAGATGGCAGCGGAGGGGACAGGTCACTGTCACCTTCCAGCACGGCCTTGGGGGTGCCCAGAGAGGCTTTTTCCTGCTGGGGAAACAGTCAGGAAAACTCTGATTTTCCATCTCTTTGGAGAGATAACACAAGGAGAATAAAAGCAGGTTTCTCTCTCATTTTTTACCCCATCTGCCTGTGTGTTTTCATATTTTTAAATTAACTTTATCGACCCACCTGTTGCAAGCAGGGCTGTGCTGGCTCCAGGGCCTGGGGGAGGCTGAGTTTTTTGCACAAAATCCCAAAACCCCGTGGAAGGAATGAGCAGGGAATGTCTTTACAAACAAACTGTGACTCTGGGGTGAGACCAGACCGATCCTGGGAGATGGAAGGGAAGAATGGGAAGGATTTCCATGAGAAGGGGAGGTTGAATTAAGAGTTTTGGGGAGCCTGAACCTCTTCAATGCCTCAGCAATGGGGAAAGAGAGAGGGAACTGTGACAGGAAATTGGGATAAAAGAGGCTGAGTCCTCTATGGATTGGAGAGACCCCATGGAAATGCCCATGGCCTCTCCCTTTATTTGAATAAAGTCACAGGACTCCTCTGTCTCCTTTTTGCACATAAATCTCTGGTGTTTGTGGATTAATTTTCCTCACACCCACAATGGTTTGGCTTGGAAGGGACCTTAAAATTCACCCCATTCCCCCCTCCTACCATGAGCAGGGACACCTTTCACCATCCCAGTCATCCTGGGGCATTTTTATGCTAAAAAGCGAAGATTTTCACCCTTCTATACCCAAATGCAGATATTGAGATGCAGCCCCAGCCCGTGGCTGGCAGTGACAGGGCTCTGCCGGAGCCAACAGCAGCGCCCTGGAAATGCAGTTTATAACTGGCTGCTGTTTATCTGTGTCTCTATTGCTGCTGTTAATATTTAATGTCTCTGGAGGAGAGGCTCCTCCACGGCATCAATCAGAGCAGCAGCAGCAGCAGCCCCAGCTCAGCTCCACGCCTGGGGCTTCCCACGGAGCATTCCCGACCTGGGAAAGGGGAACAGGCTCTGGGAATGCTGCCAGTCCTTCCCCCAGCTCTGAGCTCTTGGTGTCAACCCCACAGTGGTTGGAGAAGGCTGGAATTCTCCCTACAATCTCGCATTCTTCAACCAGAAGCACTTTCAGGACCTGCTTGCTGAAAAAAGGCATTTTCCAGACTGTCAGGGTGACCCAAAACCTCATTTTTCCCCCTATATTTTACATGTCTCAGTGCTCCTTTCTAAATAATGAGCTGCAGCACAGCCCAAAGAGCACCCAAAACCCCATAAATAAAAAACCAAAATGCAGCTGCTGGCATTCCCAGCCTGCTCCTGGCACAAATTGCAGGCACAGCTCTGACCTGAACCTCAGGGTCCAAATCCAAATCCGTGTCCTCATTGCTGCCTTGCCCTCCTGATCCTGAACAGAGGAACCCGGGGAGAAATGAGGGAGAAAAGGGTGACTCTGGCAGCTACCAGAGCCTTTACAAAAGCCCTGAAATGCAGCTCATTAGGACCTGGCTGGGCTTTGCTCTGCTCCCATTAACGATTCCCTTCTCCTGCCCCCATGAACACCTTAATGGGCAAAACCCTGACAGGAGCGGGGTCAGCAGGCGGTGTTTGATGAGATCCCATTTCCCCTGGCTCTGAGCACCCTGAGAATCTCTAACCAGCTCAAATCACCCCAGCTCTGCTCTTTGATTTAACCCAGAGGGAAAGGCACTGCTGGAGAAAGGAGATGGTGAGGTGGATAAAGGTGGTGGGGAAATGGGATCGTTCCTTTGCAAATCCCACACTGGACACCACAATAAAACCCAGCCCAAAGGGGTTTTTCTGCCTTGCCCTGGCTGCTCAGCATCCGTGAAGGAAATGAAATAATCCCAGGGAATAATCCATGGTTTGGGAAAGCTCTGATGCTGCCACCATGCACAGAAAACTGAGGAAACCTCACAAAATCCGCCTGGCACCGAGCAGCAAATGAACCCCGATTTGTGCAGCACAAAAAGTGGGGCTGACATTGAAATCCTGTGGGATTACATCCATGGGGATGCAGAATTCCCCTTCAGCTGTGCAGCCTCAGTGAGGTGATGTTTGCTCCATGCAATGAAGATTTTCTAGCCCAGCCTTTCTCGTTGATACTCAATTAAATGAAATGCAGCTTGAAAAATTATTTCCTTTCCTTAAAGTACCTGAAACACCCCCCACAAACACACACACACTCTTTTTTCAATCTTAACTACATCCTTGCCCTGCACTTCAGAGCCAATTCCTCCTTTATTTACTGAAAATTCACTCTAAATCTTTTTAACCCAGAAATGCCAGTCCTCCAAGCAATTACTCTGGCTGCAACAATGCCCAGTTCCTGCATTTCCCATCTTTGCTGCCATAAGATCTGGTCCTGCCATTCCTCTCCTGTCCTTCCTCAAGCTTTTCCACCCCTGAGATCCCCAATTTTTCCTCCTGTCCAAAGGGTGTCAGACACTCTATTTCCTTCTCTTTCTGACCACCAGGAAAAATCAATTCATGCACGGCTCCGGTCAGGAGATTCCAGGGGATTTAACAGCATAAACACCAATCCATGTTGTGGTTTCTTGCAGAATACCAACAGTGCAGAGGAATTTTTTAATTTTTTTTTTTTTAAGTGTGGAAATATTTTAATTAACATCCAAGGGGCAGTGAGGAAGTCCCTGTGAAACATTTAACAACCAACCAACCGAGATCAGAGCCGGGAGGCAAAGAAACCAGATGGGAGCTGAGTGTCAGCTCTGAGCCTTCTCCCTGGAAGAGATGAGGAGCAAATCCTGGGTCCCTCCTCAAGTGATGATGGCAAGGGGAGGAAACTCAGAATCCTGGCTCTAGGGTGGACAAGGACTGGGATTATCCCAGGACAGAACCCAAAAGCTGAAGCCTTAAAGATGGGAACAACAGGTTTGTCTTGCACATGCCACCAACCCCGGAGCTCCCACCAGAACTCCAATTCACCATTAATAGGATGTGCTTTGGGATGCCCCAAAGGCATGAGCCCACAGCCAGCAGTCCCCTTCACACCTGGAACCCCTCACAGCCCTACACAATTTATCCTTCCCCAGCTGCAATCTGCAGGCTCTACCTCAGAGCCACTTTTGACACCTGAGCACTTTTATCCACAGTTTTTTCCCCACCCCTCATGAAATATTTTGATGGAACACTTCAGACTGAAAGTGGAGCTGCAGCAGAACATAAACCAGTGCTCTGTCCATGCATACATATGTTTGATGTCAAAAAGACAGAGCAGGTCACTCTCAGAAAAAGGCTTTTGGAATGCCAATACTCGCTGTCATCTCAGTTTTCCATCACGAAATGACAGCCTCCCCTCTCAAAACGAGGCCTAATGGAACCACATTTATCCCCATCTCACTGTAATCACATCAGACAGTCCTACCAATTTAACTTTATTGGCTTCTAACTGTCTGAAAAAAAAAAAAAAAAAACAACCCAACCCCATCCAGACCAGCCTGACGTGTTTTACAACACAGGAGCAGCCACCTGCAGTCCCCTTCCGACGGCAGCATCCCGTGCTCGATAAAGAGCCTTCTGTTTGGTGTTGGGCTTCCTGCTAAGATCTCATTTTCCTTAAGAGGCTCGTGCAGCTTCTGAGCACATCAGATTCCGTTTGAGGGTGAATTTGCAGCGTGTGCCCGGCCGTTGGAGGCACCAGCGATGACATTCTCAGCCTCATCAGCGCGCGGTGTCGGGGCGTGAATGCGGATGAGGCTGTGGTTGTTTGCTGCACAGACACCTCACCCTGACACACAGGGGGACAGGCAGGGTGGGAGCCAGCCCAGGGCACATTTCCACACCATGAGCTCCGTTTTGCAGCCTTTTTTTTGTTCTCAAATCCCCGGTTTGGGCAGCGCAGTGGCCGGATGCAATTAACCTCGGCGGCATTCCGCCGCTTGCTAAACCCATGAGCCAATTCCTTCCCCCAGGTGCCCTCTGAGATTTCCCTGGAGGAGCAATGGGTGTCTCCCAGAGCAGGGAAAAGAGCTGGCCCTATTCCAGGCACTGCCAATTTACAGAAGAGAACAACAGCAGCAGCCAATTTATTTTGTGCCTGGGTGGAAACCTCGGCCAGACCCGGCTCAATTTTTGTTCCACTTTTCCCTTGCAGGTGCTGTTTGTGCTGGGAGGGGCATGCAGACAGGACAGGGCACTGCTGGCATCTCTAAGTGGGCACAGAACAATCTGTTGGAGGCAGAAAAGTTTCCTCAGGGCTCTGAGATACTCTAGCACTGAACCACAGAGAGCATTTTCCATCCTTGGAGAGAAAACTGCAGCTTTGTCAACTCCTAAAGTAAACCAGCCCACCTTTCCCTACAAATAAAGCAAATTTTTATGGAAAGGCACCGAAATGCCAGCCCTGGGCATGGGAGTGTTGCTGAGATGCCCAGACCTGCAGGCTGCAGCTGGTCCAAGGCCAGCTCTGGCTCAGCCCAAGCTGCACCCAGACACACAAATCGCTCAGTCTGCTCCATCTCTGCGGATGGAACTTCCAGCCCGTTCCAGCAGCTGTAATTTAACGGCCACAGGCAGTGCCTGAACAGTCCTGGACACCCTCCCAGGGCTGGAGGATGGGATTCCATCATCCCCGTGTCTCCTGATGGGAAGTGGCAGCGACCTGGAACTGCTGAGTGCTCGGTGTCTGGACATGAGCCCTGCAGAGCTGCCACCAACCCTGTGGTGAACATCATCATCCCTACTGCCCAAACCTCTGCAGAGCTGCCACACCATCCCCCCTGCCCAAACCTCTTCAGAACTGCCACACCATCCCTACTGCCAAACTTCTGCAGAACTGCCACTGACCCTGCAGAGAACATCATCATCCCTTGCTCAAACCTCTGCAGAACTGATGCTAACCCCATGGAGAACAACATCATCCAACCTGCTCAAACCTCATCAGAGCTGCCACTGACCCCATGGAGAACATCATCATCCCTACTGCCCAAAACCTCTGCAGAGCTGCCACTGAGCTTGTGGAGAACATCATCCAATCTGCCTAAACCTCTGCAGAGCTGCCACATCATTCCTGATGCCCAAAGCTCTGCAGAGCTGCCACTGAGCCTGTGGAGAATATAATCATCTAACCTGCCTAAACCTCTTCAGAACTGCCACTGAGCCTGTGGAGAACATCATCCCTCCTGCCCAAACCTCTACAGAGATGCCAAACCATCCCTACTGCCCAAACTTGTGCAGAACTGCCACTGACCCTGCGGAGAACACCATCATACCTTGCCCAAACCTCTTCAGAACTGCCACTGACCCTGTGAAGAATATCATCCCTATTGCCCAGACCTCTGAAGAGCTGCCACTGACCCCGTGGAGAACATCATCATCCCTGCCCAGACCTCTGTAGAGCTGCTACATCATCCTTCCTGCCCAAATCACTGCAGAGCTGCTACTGAGCCCCTTGAAGAACATCATCCCTCCTACCCAAACCTCTTCAGAACTGCCACTGAGCCTGTGGAGAAGATCACCCTTCCTACCTGAACCTCTACAGAGATGCCACACCATCCCTACTGCCCAAATCTCTGCAGAGCTGCCACTGAGCCCCTTGGAGAACATCATCCTCCCTGCCCAAATCTCTGCAGAACTGCCAAAACAAACACAGCCATGAGCCAAAAGGGACCAGCAGGCCATGATGTGACCCCCAAGATAGGGAACCCCAAAAATCTTCACAGCTGGAGCTGATGCAGCCTCTCTTCTCAGCTCGGCAGTGATCAGCACCAGCTCCTACCTCCCAAACCCATCAGCCAAAGTGCACATTAAGCACGGAGCACGGCCCAGGCACCTCCTGCTCGTGCTGGGGTGTTTGAACACACGCAGCACGGCGCAGCGGGCAGGAGCTGGCAGGGGGAGCGGATCTAATTAGCCAGAACATGGATTGGAAACCTCCAAGTGGTTGTGTTTTCATACCACCAAATTACGGCTCATCAGGTTACCCGCTCTGGGCAGGATGGGTTTTTATTTTTTATTTTTTTTAAGTGTTCCTTTGAGGCGGATAAAAGGTAACAGAAATTATTTCAGCCAAGCGTTCCTATTCCAGTCCATCCTGTTCCATTCCAGGCTGAGTGGCTGAAAGCAGATTTTGTGTGTTTTGTGGCTGAGTCAGGAGAAGGAGCAGCCCCTGAGCCCCTCTCCTGCTCCCCACAGCCCCAGGGTCAGGGGGCTCAGCAGATCCCCATCCCTCAGAGCTCTCAGAACTCCAGCTCAGGCCAGCTCATTTCCAAAATAAATCCACAAACAACAGCAGCCTCACGGCCTGGGCAGACTAAAGGATGGTTCAGACAGGTTGGAAGGAGCAAATCCGCCTGTTTGTGCTGCTGAGGTCAGCACGGGAACCTCTGCTTCCCATCTGCTCAACACAAGGCAAGAGAAACCAGAAACATCCGTGGGGATCAGCAGGAATGAGGGCAGGAGCTCCATCCTGCTTTCCATGGAAAAATGCAGTGAGAGCCAGGCTGTTATCAGTGTCCCAGTCTCGATTTTTCCACTGGGACAGGCGAGTCACGGGTGACACTGTGAGACAGACCCTGCAGCCACTGTCCCCTGCTCCCTACTCTGCAAAAAGCCAAGCAGGAAGCAAAAAATATCAACCACCTGCTGCTACTGCCAGGCTGATCTTCCTGCTTGGACTAAAATGCCTGGGTTTCAGAAAGGTTGGAGTTCGGAGCAGCAAAAAGGTAAAAATCAGAAGGAAGAAAACAAAAAAAAAAGCCGAAATCAAATACAATAAAAGCAACTGGAGGACAAGGAACAAGAGAAAGACATCACAGCAGCACACAAAGCCAACCTCGTGAAATTGAGATGCAACAGACTCCAAAGTATGGGATGTGGTCCATGTTTTGCTGAGATTCCCAAGTCCCAATTCCTCATCAAATCCACCCAATCCCATTTTCTGCCTCCGCACTCCTGGCAGAAAAGCAGGCTATGAAAACAGGTAGCTTGCTCTGCAACGCTGAACATCTCCATTTTTCCCCTCTCAAGAAGGCACCGGCATCAATTAGAGGACAAAGCCATTAGACACAATTTGTTTATTCAAATTAGCAACAAGCCTGTGTCAAAACCCTGGGCTCCCCACGGCCCTGATCTCAGACAGTGTTTGAGGCAGAATGATTGATGGAGCCTCCCACAGCCCCTGGTGGCTTCCACGGGCTTTGGAGTGCCTGGTTCAAGAATCCATCTCAGCATTCTGAGTCTCCTCCTCTCCCTGCTCCCCAGCTCGGGGCTGATGTCTGATTTCACTGGCACTCGTCTCCATCACAGCCTGAAATGTGCCTTTTCTACAGATCCACCTCACCTGGCTCAGCTTTTTGTCCCTCAGAGCTGAGAAAATATTAAAAAAATCATCCTCCTGAGGATTTCCACATCACCAGGGTCCCTCTGATCCCCACCAGGGCTGTGCCTGCAGCACTCAGCCACTGCACCCACTCCCCACAAAGGCAGGGACACTGAAATACCCCAGTAATTTCCAGAGGATTGGGTAGGGACCTCCAGTGGCCCTTTGCTCTCTCTCTTTGCAAGGCTCTCACACATCACTGCGCAGCAGCAGTGTCAGGCTCCCAGGGTTAATTGGCCCTCAGCATCTCCGGGGCTGCTTCCTCCTTTAATAGCCAATTAGACCTTATTAGCTGCCTTGTCATTTACATCCAGGCCTCCCAGCAGCAGTCCAGAAGCTACAAATTGGCCTCGGTAGCCCTTCAGCAGTGTGGCCTTGTCCATCACCAGCTGACCTTCCCTTCTGCTCGTGGTCTGGCTGCTCCAGGACACCCCTGCAGCAGCTCTCACCTGTGATGGTGGGGGAGAGCCCTGCAGGGAGCACAGATGGAGCATCAGAGCAAGGTCTGGCCCGTCAGGAGCACTGTTTTCTGTCTTCTGATGGGCTCCAGGCGTGTTTAGCAAAGCTCTGTCTGCTCCAGCCCCCGCCCAGGCCACGCTGCCTTCCTGCAGCTCAGATCAATAGGCACAGCTTTAGAAGGCCATTGATTTTACCAGTGTAATGAAGTTGTGGAGTCTCTGATTCAGCCATTAATGAGTGTTCATTTCATTGACCTGCAGGGCTGGGGGGGTTTTGGTTTTCCCCTTTCAAAGAGCAAGCAGCGCTGGCTAATGAGAGCTGAGCGGTTCCCTCCTCATCCTCTCCTCTGCTTCACCCATCCCACGCTGCCCTCACAACTGCAGCCACACACTCCCACATCCAGAAGGTTTCCTAACCCCCCTGCAGCCTCTGGGTCAGCTGGAATTCCATTTGATTTTATTCCATTCCATCCTATTCCACTCGGTCCTATTCCATTCCAACTCTATTCCATCCTATTCCATTTCTATTCCATCCCATTTCATTCTATTCTATTCCATTCCATCCTATTCCATTCTATTCCATCCCATCCTATCCTATTCCATTCTATTCCATCCTATTCCATTTCTATTCCATCCTATTCCATTCCATTCCAATTCCATTCCATTCTATTCTATCCTATTCCATTCCATCCTATTTCCACGCCAATTCCATTTAAAATTATAGGAATGCAAATACAGGGAAGATGCCTTTTTTTCCTTTGTTTCCAGTTGCAAAGAAATTAATTAAGGATAAAATCATGGATAAAATTAACCCAGGACGTGAGTCCTCCTGATGGAGTCCTCGTGATGGAGTCTCAGTGAGGTTCTGCTCATGGCTCTGTCTCTATAGACAGAGATAAAGGCACCCAAACTATAAAGATATTTAATTTAGAAGGGATCCAACTGAGATGAATAAAATTCTGAGAAGAGTTGTGTATCAACATCTCCAGAGAGGCTGAATGAACACAACCTGCTCTTCCTAGAAAAGTGGCAGCTAAATCTGAGGTAGGAAGGATTGGGAGAGCAAGATAATCCCGCCATAAAGTGCAGGACAGAATCATTTAGAGGTGAAGCGGATATTTAAGGGTGGCATTAAAAGCAGAAATGAATTTCCAGATACGGAAATGGAAGGAGGGCGCTTTGCTTCATGTGACAAACCCAAACAGGTTCACATCAATTTTCCAGCTTCAGGTTCACATCAGTTCTGCTCCCACCAAACCAGGGCATAATTCCAAGAAGAATTTTCCATCTTCTTTGTGCTGCTCCCAAATTTTCCCCACCCCGACCCTGCTGGTTGAGCCCTCTGCTCCCGCGTCACCGCTGCCACAATTTCCCTCTGTTTGCTGCCAACAGCCCAGGCAGATCTCCACACTCCCAGCCCTGATGGACAGTCCAGCAGGCTGGGGCTGGGGAGATAGAGGTGCTCATTTGAGAGCTTGCTAAAGGCAATTCCTTTCATTTTCTCTGTGCCTCTGCCTCATATCTGGATCAGGAGAACAAATGTTACTGTCAAAGCAAAAGTCCATCCAATAATTCCTGCTAATGGCCTCCCAGCCCTGGGCTGCTCTCAGGTTAGGAAACCTCTGAAGCTGATGTTGTTTATATATTTAATAACTCCTAAGTGCTTTTCTCTCCCCGGTGCTTGGCCACTTTCCCCTTAAATCTGTGAAAATTTCCTGTACCCACCACATCCCTTGAGCTCAGCCCATCCATCACCTGTTGCACAAAACCAACTGATCCTCCCCACCTCCATGCCTTCCTGAAAACTCTCCAGCATAGGCATTGCCTCTCAAAATAAAATAAAATAATTCTATGCAGTGAGGGGCACCCTGAGCATCACCATAACCCAAACCTGGGTGTGCTCGTGCACATGTCCCTGGAATGCTGTGGGATGCAGGGAGCTGCTCACTGGGGCTGAATCAAACCCTGCCTGGGATCTGCAGGGCCTGTTAGAAACTGATGAATTGTTTTCTGCTCTCCTGCCCAGCTCTGGATTGGGTTATCTGCGCAGAACACGTAATTTGTTTGCTGATATCAAAATGCCGCCGCTCACCTGAGGGATTAACACCGTGACAAAATCATTAGGAGCCTGAGGGAGTGCTGGAGGCCTTCTGAGTTCATGGAAAATTCATTCTTCAGCCTAATGAATGTCTTTTTCCAAAGAGCTGCCGCAGCAATGCCCCTGTTTCTCAATTCCCTCTAGACCGAGGGATGCACAGGCAAGGCTCAGTTTGATCCTACAGCAGCTAAAGGGGCAAACAGCATCTTCCAAACCCCAAAACAGCATTGGAACCAATCCCAGTACCACAGCTCAGCCCCAGCTGGGCAGGGACCATGTCCCAGAGCCACGGGAAGGCCGTGGAGAGGCAGAGCTGGGAGCTGAGCCTCACTCCTTGCTCCCACACCTTCCCTGGGCTCCCGCATCCCGCTCCCCAGGGAGACAAAACCCCGCTCCTGTGGCTGTCCCTGTGAGCTGCTGCTGATGGGAGCTGCCACTGAGTCCCTGGCACTGCTGGGGAAGGGGAGAGCAGCGACCTTGGCTGTGCTGATCCATCACCAAACTGCCCAGAACACCAACTGGCCACTCCACGCCACGGCCGGCTGGGCGCTGTCCGACCCTCCTGGTGACTGCGCAGAGCATGGCCTTCCCTTGACCAAATATCACCTTCCTTGCATCAAACATGGCCTTCCCTGCATCAAACATGGCCTTCCCTCGACCAAACACGGCCTTCCCTTGACCAAACACGGCCTTCCCTTGACCAAACACGGCCTTCCCTGGACCAAATATTGCCTTCCCTGCATCAAACATGGCCTTCCCTCCAACAGCTCCTTCCCTCCAGCAAACATGGCCTTCCCTCAATCAAACATTGTCTTCCCTCCAACATTTCCTTCTCTTGATCAAACACGGCCTTCCCTCCATCAAACACAGCCTTCCCTCAATGAAATATGGCCTTCCCTCCATCAACATGGCCTTCCCTCCAACATCTCCTTCCCTTGATCAAACATTGCCCTCCCTCCATCAAACATGGCCCTCCCTCCATCAAACATCACCGTCAATTCTTCTCCCACCAAACCAGAGGACAATTCCAAGCTGAATTTTCCAGCTTCCACATTCTCCTCCCAACTTTTTCCCACCCCAACCCTGCTGGTTGAGCCCCCTGTGCCCGCGTCACTGCCACCACAATTTCCCCCTATTTGTGGCAGATTTCCACTCTCCCCAGCCCTGATGGACAGTCCAGTTCTGAGCGAGGTTTTTGGGGCTGGAATTTCCATTCCAGTTGGTTCTCGTGGCCCTGATGATCTCCAAAAGCAGCTCCTCACGTGCGTGTGGTGATGGAGCGCTCTCCCCCTCTCCCCGCTGATGTATTTTTAGCCTTGATCCCTGCATTAGGGAAAAGTCACCCTCTGAAAAGAGCAGCTTTATTGCCAAACGGCATTAGCACAATGAGGGAAAATCGCTCCTAATTTTTATAAATTATCTCATCATCTGCAACTAATTAGCAGCTGCGGGAAGACGGGGGATAAAAAGCTCCGCTCGCCCCAGAGAGATGAGCTCGGAGGTGTTCAGGGCTCAGACACCCCTGCTGGTCAAGGATTCCACGGGAATTCTCTCCCAGAGAGAGGATGAGGAGCTGTGCAGCCCCTTCCCCAGCACCACGGAACCATCAGGGCTGAGAAGAACCTCTGGAGCTCATCCCCACACTGCAGCTTAGCTGGAAACTTTATTAAAATCCAATCCAATCAAGCTGCTGCGAGTCTCCATTCTCCTTACCCTTGCTCCTGGGCGCTTGTGCCTCTGTAAATGTGTCTATAAAAGCAAAATGAGTGAGCAGCCAACGGCTAAGCGGCACTTAATCAGAAGAAAATGTATGCCCTGGTGGATAGCAAACTGCTATTGAGGTGGGGAGCGGGGAGACAGGAGAGAATAATCAGCTACAAATGGACAACCAGATCAATCTCCCGCTGCAAAAAGCGAGAGCACATCTGGTTAGAGCCACCCCTGGTGAGTTGTGAGAGAAATATTTATTTGCAGCTGGCGGCGGGAGAGGGAAGGGAGATGCTGCTCTGCCCGGCCTCAGAGGTGCCTGAAGGAAAATCCCACCTGGAATCAGCCAGAGAGGCCAGGACATCGCTGGCCAGGCTGTTCGTGGCTCATCCAGCTGCAAGGATAAGGGGGAAATGTAAAAAATGGCAAAAATCCATCTCTTCTCCAGCAGGAGATCCCCTCTGCTCCATTCCCATTAAGTGTCAGTCAGGCAGGAGACCCCAAAGCTTTAAACACCACAGGACTTTTACACCTCTGATTCCTAAAAGTGCCTTAATTTAATACAGAGCGCTTCAGCATTAGGAGAAAATGGGATTTGGGACTTGGAAGGCCCCGAGGGAAAATCTCCTTGGAGAGGGGCATCACTGCAAAGGGGATTATCACCATAATCACGAGATTAGTGGAATAATCCCGGCCCAGAAGAGAGGTTTTGTTGTCTGCATGACGCTCAGCACCCTCCTGCTTTCATGGAGCTGCGGTGCAGAGCGGGGTCAGATGGAGTTTGAAGAATAACTTGGGGGAGAAAATCCAAGCTGGGCCATGGAGTGCCATCCCAAACCCATCAGGGTGGCACTGCTGGGTGGCCTCGGGCCAGCCCCATCTCCCACAGCACATCCAAATTGACTTCTCACCCCCCTACAACCCCTCTCTGCTTCATTTTTTGCTCTTTCATGGATTTAATGCATCCATGGAGCTCGAGCCTCCTAAAAAAGGCAAAAAACCACCCCCCAAGAAATTCAGCCCTTCCAAAAGAAACCACGACATGCCAGGGAAAATAAAGTAAAACAAAATAAAATAAACCTCCCCTCCTAATCAGCCAGCCTGGCTCTTCTAAGGAAGCTCTTGCACAGTTGAATTGCACAAAGTAAACAAATAATTACCAGCTATTTTCTTCTATAGGTCAGAAAGCAGATTAGCAAGCTGAGACTGAAATCTAAAGCATGAGTGTGGCGTGCCCGGGCTTACAAAAAGCAAGAAAAAAAAGAAAAAATGCCAGAACCCTGCACAACCACGGCTCCGAGTCCCTTCTGCTCTTGATACCACAAGAAATCCACCCTCTCCCCCCACCCAAGTGTTGATAACTTGGCTGGAAAAACACCTAAACCCAATGCTAATATTTTACATTTCCAGATTCTCAGCTTTTTAACGGAATCCGCTCGGATTCAGCACCCGGGGAATGGTTTCCTGAGAAGGGAAAACCAGAGTTCTGTGTTTCTCCTGGAAATGCTTCATCCAGATGCCTCAAAACCCAGGGCTGAGCTCTGCTGCCAGAACCACCAGGGAGAGAGGCGAGAGATGGAAGCAGCAACGCCTGCATTAAACCCCATTGTACTTCTCACTTTTTGCAGCTGAAAGCAAAATCCAGCAGCCCCGAGCCCATTGTGGAACTGGGAAGGGGTGAGAACTTTAGGTCAAGGAGGTTGTGATGCTTTTTCCCCTCACAGAAGCCGCTTTAATTCATCCCTGGCAGAAAAAAAATCCATAAAAGCAGCAGGGAAGGGATGAGATCCCAAGCACCAGGCAGCTCCCAGAGAGCAGGAGCTTCAGCCCTGCCAGGTTGTCCTGACCCGGCACAGATTACTGTGTTTTTTCCCCCAAAAGAAAGCTCCAAAAGCACGGAACAGACAGACAGGAACCTGTTGCAGCTCCCTGCAGGTGCTGGCTCGGGCAGAGCTCACAGCAGAGAGTGCTGGATCCTTTCCAGATGGAGAGGGTGGGGAAGGGCAGAGAACAGAGCCAGGACATTTAAAACAAAAATGCACAGCTATATGCAGCAGATGACTGCTTTTCAGATGGGTTTTAGTCACAAAACTGCCTTTTTTTGCCTTTTTTTTTGCCTTTTTTTTCCTTTTTTTTTNNNNTTTGCCCTTTTTTTTCATTTCTTCTGGCGTTATGCTGGTATTTTATTCTAATTTTTTTTTGTTCTCACGTCACCTCTCACTGCTAGAAACTGTCCCTGCTTTCATGCTGGAGGTGGCTGATTTTAGCAGCAGGAGAGGAAATTCTCGGAGCCAGGGCTCTTCAAACCGAGCCACCAAATCTTTCCGAGGTTAATTGATTCTCTGAGCATGAGGACACAGCTTCCAAAAGCGCGCTCAGTGGCGTGAACTGCTCCTCTAAAACTCTCCGTGCTGCCAGCAAATGCCTGGAAATGCTTCCCAGCTCCTCACAATGAAATCTGACAGCCCCAGGACAACAAACAGCCACGGATCCGTCACACGCTGTCATTCAAAAGGGCAGGAAGTGGGAAATTGTAAAATCACGCAATGGTTTGGGATGGAAAGGAACTTAAGATCATGTCATCCTGCCCCTGCCATGGGCAAGGACACCTTTTACCATCCCAGGTTGCTCCAAGCCCTATCCAACCTGGCCTTGGACACCTCCAAGAAAAGGTGTTGTCCTTTTCAACTTAGAAATGAAACTGGAGATGATTTTAGCACAGGAGGGGATATAAAAGTGGGGCTTTGTTGGAGCAGCTGTGGAAGAATATCCACAAAAAAATCCCACAGGGGTGAACGGAGTTTGATAGGTTTTAGGAAATTAATAATTGATACAAAGCACCAATTAGGAGGACAAGGGGTGATGTGATTCCACCCAGGTTAAGCCCCTTCTCTGCAGCCCCCACCTTCAATCCCAGCTGTCCTTGGTTATGAAAATGGGTCTCAAAAACCTCTTGGTTCCCAGGAAGAGCCAGAATGGAATGGGGGCTTTGTACCCCTAGGGCTTGGAGCTCTGGAATGGGAAAAGGGCAGAGAAAAGTCCTGTGAAGGTTACAAATGTATAAAAGAAAAAAAGGCAAAAATCATTCCAGCATCACAGGGATGGAGCAGCCACAGCGTCTCTGGGAAAATCATGGGGAGAAGGATGAGCAAAGGCAGCAGAGGCTCCGGATTTCTATCTCTGTCCAGAAATATCCCACCCTGAGCAGCAGCAGAGCCTCCAACATCCTCAGAGGAGCAAATACCTTCACTCCCACCCCGTGCTTTGCTGGATTTTCCAGAGCTCTTCCATCCAGGGCTGGGAGCTTTTTAAACCTTTTTTTTTTTTCCAGGGAAATCTGTGTTTGTGTCCGACTCAGCACCCTCCTCGTGTCCCTGAGTGATCACCCCCATTCTCTCCCTGGTTTTGTCCCCAGCTCTGCAGGGCTGAAAGGGCTGGAACGGAGTTCAGAGCCTTCCCCTGCCCAACAACAACCCCAGCTGCCTGAAAATAAAACTCTGGAGCTCATCAAGCAGCTCTGACCACTGAGGGTGCTTAATAAAGATTACTTTGCTACAGCTCCACTCGCCTGAGGCATCATTTGCTCCTAATGAGAGGCTCTGTGGGATTTAAAGGCACGAGGGAAGAGCAGGATTTCAAGCACGGCTGATAAAAATGAGATTTCTGCTCTAAAACCTGAGTTTTGGGAAGCTCAGACCCCTCTCCTATCCTGAATGCTCCTTATATCAGGAAGATCATGGGATTTCTGAGCGTTGCTGGAAGGATGAAGTTCATCCCAGTGAAACAACGCCAAAAAATTCCACTGACATGGATGGAAATGCAATGGATGATAAATATTGAAGGCCTGCAGCTGCCAGGCTCTCTTGGGGTGTGGAATAAAACATCTGAAGTGCCAAAGACAAAAAGCAGAATGGACCTGAGGCTGGAAAAATGGGAATAGGGACAAGTGGGGGCAGCTGAGCACGACCAGGAAACCTCTCAGCAGAAGAAAGGGAGGGGAGAACGGGGCCATCCTGTCTTGGTGGGGTTTTTGTGGGTCAGACCCATTGCAAAGTGCAGTGGGGGAGATGTTGAGCACACAAACACACCCCAAAACAGAGATCCTGTGGGGTCCTGGGCATCCCAAAGGCTGTGGGGTGGGGTTGGCAGAGGATGGATCCTATAAGGAATGAAGAGATCCTCAGCCAAAGCCACTTCACAGCTTCCCAGCCTTCACTGCCCCCCTGGGCTTGGCAAGGAGATCACAGAGTTTGGAGCTCCTGTGGGATGGATGAGCCTCGGGCTGCAGCTCAGGATTCAGCCTGGCCTGCACCTCCACCGCAGGAAACAGGAATAATTGCGGAGGGCAGTGATCAGCACTCCCTGCAGCAAGGCTGGGGACAGAGAACCCCTTCCTCACCTTCTTCCAGCCCTAAACTCCCCCCAAACACAATTCCAGCTGCAGGAGGTGCGAGAACCTCTGGCATTTATAAAGAGCAGGGTGCTGGACAAGCACAGGAAAAGAGATAAAAATGCAGGATGGGCTGAGCTCTGCCTGCAGCCAGCTTTATCAGCCCTTCTGACAGCAACCAGGCTACCAAAAATGTGATGTTTACAGGAGACAGGGTCCTTTGAACAGAAAAGGGCATAATCCAGGTGGGTTATGCAGAGCCTGGGCTGGAATTTGATCCTGGATTCCTGAATCCCACTGAGCCTCCCGACCCACCAAGGACTCAGAGCTGATTCTGCTCTCAAAACTGAAAAAGAGAATGAAAACTCACAAATCCTCCAAGTGAAGAAGATGCTCTGAAACCTCAGAGTTGCATAACCAAGAGGAAAATCAGACCACATCAATCCCTCCTTGTGGTTTTGTCCCTTGTACCAGGTGCCCCTCTGAGCAGGGACTGTCACTTCCAGGCTCAGACCTCCAGCAGCCAAGAGCAGAGCTCCAAAAATGTTGAGAGAGGATCAAGTTCTCCCCTCCACGGGCCATCTGGGAAGCATCTGGAACAGTTCTGCTCTAAAACTGCCCTCCAGGAACAACATGGGACACCCAGGGTGTCACCTTCAACTCAGCAGAAGGTGGCACTCACTTTTTTATCATCCCATCCCAGCAAAAAAAAAAAGCAAAAAAAAACCACCTTGAACAAAGCTCAAGCCACGTCTACAGCAGCGAATAAAATCCTTGTGAAAGCACAAAGCACTCCTGAGCCAACGATCTCTGCTGTGGCTCCGTTTTAGAGGGTGATGGCACAGCTGCTCCTTCCCCTCCATCCCATCCCTGCCCCGCCACAGGCTGAGCTCTCCCCTCAGCACATTAAAACCCGGTTTATTTAATAAGGCAGTGCTCTAACAAGGGTAATCCGCTGATGATTTCACTCATTTAAACCCTATTTTATCTCGACCAAGTAGACTTATTTCCATTTAACAATCTTAATTCTTTTAGCACTTCCCAGCTCCCAAATTGGCTTCGACAGCAGCATTGACATTCAGCCATCACTTTCACGTGGAGCTGCATTTAGTCTCTCCAAGCCCCTGCAGCGTCTGGAGGTTCACGAGGAGTTCATTAGTGATGTTTTTGGGAAAGGAGCCGTCCCTCCCTGCAGCCTCCTGACATCCCCAGCCCTCATCTGGCAGGGATGGAGTCAGGGCTGAGCTGTTCCTGTGCTCAGAGCTCTCCCAGCTCCATCTCTCTGCATTCCCCGGGCTCTGAGCTCTCCTTCAGAAAGGATCTTCCCTTTCTGATGTTTCCCAGACTGTCCCCATTGCTCTTCTCCCCAAAGGACACCCCAAAGAAAGGCTCTGGGCTGCGATGCCACCCTAACGTGGCACAATCCTCTTGTATGATTGTCCAGTGATAAAATCCCCCATTTTCCCTGCCTGTTCACAGCCATTTCTGCCATGGGTTGTGCCCTGGGTTATTCTCTCCCTCCAGTGCTTTTCACAGCTGCCATCCCACAAAAAAAGCCGATTTTACTCTTTCAGATCCTTCCATCCTTTCCTTTTCCCTCAGCATTTTTTATTCCAGCAATTTTGACCTCAGAGAGCAGGAAGAGGAGCACAGAGGGAAGGGCAGGACCCACCCCTTCCCCTGCTCGGTCAGCACTCGCTCTCCACTCCTGGGATTGGGATTTCTCCAAGGGCTGTGTGTCCCTAACACCTGGAACTGGAGAGTGGGAGCTGCTGGATCCCAGCCAGGACAATTTGGGATTTTTCAGGGTTGGTGTGGCACAGAGCCAACAGCGCTGAGCTCAGAGGGGCACTCGAGAGAAGTGCCCAAAGCGCCTCTTCTGGGAAAGCTGCCCAGGACAAGGACAGGGGAAGGTGCCAGGAGTGACAGAGCAGGAGGAGCAAACCCTCAGCAGGGTTTGAAGCACAAAGAAAAACCCTTCCCTGCCCTCCCAGGGTGGGGATCACAGCTCTGCTCTGACAGGCTGGAGCTGGGGTGGCTTTTTGTCTTCCTGCTCTCCCCACCCTTCCCAGGAAGGTTCTATCAGCTCCCAGGGAACAAATTCAGCTTTATCTCAGCTCACCTGGAGGAAATTGGGCATCTACTCCAAATCTGCAAGGCTCTCCTCCCCATCACTGCCTGAACAGGACCTTCCAATCCCATCATGATCACCACAGACCTGCAGCTCCCAAAAACCAGGGCTTTATTCAGCCAGAGGTGCCCCATCCTCTGGAGCCTTTCCCAGAACTGTCCTGCCTGCATGGAGGATTTAACCAGATTTTCTCACTCCACCCAGCTCCTTAGCTCCCCAGAATTCTCCTGCTCACTTCAGATGGTTCTTAGCACACAAGTTAATTGCTCTGTGGGGAGGAACGGATCTGGAGCTCAAAGCGTCACCGAGGCTGGCACGAAGCTTCCAGGTGCCCCTGGCTGCCAAGGCAGCTGCTCAGCGGGGCGGTGACGCTCACCCCAGCACGGCTCTGGGGACGAAATTGAATCCAGCCCTGCAGGGAAGTGAAATCCATCCTCCCTGCTGCCCACACGCATAGCCAGGGGCGAGGGGCTGGGCAGGAATCCGTAATGCAGCCTCATGCACAATCCCATCTCACGCCACACTGGAGCTCTCTGCAGAAATTCCAGCTTTGCTGAATTTGGCTCCGAGTTGGAATTCATTTTGGCAGCTGTTTAGGCAGGGAACCAAGGATCTTTCATTCATGTAATTGACTTTTTTATTCATATATATATATATGAAAAAATAATGAAAGAAATTGCAGAGTAGCTCATGCTATCAGTAGCTTTCTCTGTGTGAAGCAGAAAGATTTGTATTAAAAGTGGCTCAGCAGCTAAATACACAAAGTGCTGCCCAGGGGCAGGAACAGTATTTAGATATAAAACAAGTTACATGACTCTCAGATCCTGATCCTTGGCTCCGGGAGAATGTTTAATATTCAGGAACAAATGTAAAAAGCCAGACCTTTGATACAAAATTCTGCACATGCACCTATCCGTGCCTGTCCTCTGTCACCCCGCCACAGCGCGGAGGAGATAAACGCGACCTTTCCGCTGACCGACCCCTCTCTGCCTGGCTCCTCTCCTGAAATCCCCCTTTTCCTCCTGAATTAGCGCCTGTTTCCATCCCAGCCACCTTCCAGGGCCACGCAGGACAGGGCAGCAGCTGCTGCTGTGCCCAGGGGCGCCCCAGCTCCCGCCGCACTGGTGGCGAAATGGCTTTCGATAAACAAGAGGGCGAAGAAATAGAACGTTGATTTGCTGCTTAAGTAACGTGGCTCTTTTCCATAACTACCAGCCGCTTTCCCCATCCAGCTGCTCTGCACGGAGAGATCTATATCTCTATAATATGTGTGTGGATGTATAATGAATCAAAACAAAGCTTAGAGGCCTCCTGGGGTGGATAATATAACCTGCCTCTCGGACATTAATGAATAGGAAGAGATCAGGAAAAATAACTCTGCCACTGAGGTGCAAAAGATGGAAAGAGACGATCTGTCTGGATGAATCCGCGTCCCTCCTCGCTCCATGCCCTGTGGCACTGATCTAAAATATAAATCTGCTTATTATTTATTATTCATATTATTATAGCGCTGGATTCCTCTGCTGGAGACCGGCAGCTCATTACGTTTTATGTGGCAAAACCGCAGCCCGGAGAGGGGCACGGAGCCCTCCCACACCAGGCAAGGGGCACTGGGATCTGCCCAATGCCATGGGCACCTTCCCCTCACCCTGCTCTGCACCAAAACCCTCTTTTTTTTCTGAATTTCCCCACAGGATGAGGCTGAGTTGATTTTTAAGCCAAATGCATCCAATCCCGATCAAATAAAATTCATGCGAAAACCTCTACGGTGGAGGGAGCCACCAATCCCCGCCTCGTTGGGACCCAGCCCTGCTCATCTGCCAGACAGGCCCCTCTCAATGCTGAGAACAAATCAAACTAAGCAGGGGTGCAGGATTTCTGTCCCCCAGGATTTCTGTCCCCCAGGATTCACCCGCAGCTCGCCCCGGTTCCCGCTCGGAAGCGCTCGCGTTCCTCCCACAGTTTTCTCTCACACTTCCATGGTGCTAATGAGATCCTGCCTCTGCAGGCTGCGAGGCTGCTGAGCTCAGCCCCAGGAAAATCTGCATCTAGGGGTTTGGTGGGAATGGAGTGCAAATCTCCTGCCCTGCGCTCACCACCAGCTGTAGCTGAGCCTCAACGCTCTGCCATGGGGTTTTGAACCAAAATCTTTCAAGAGAACACCTCAACCAGATCTTTCCAGAGAAAAACAGGTTAAATGAATGACTGCAGCAGTCACCAGACGCTCTCTGAACAGTTTCAGTTGTCTTTTCTTGAGTAAAACCATCTCATTGTATCTTGGAGTAGCCTCCGTGGGTGAGCTGCCTTAAGATCACCGAGGAAAGGGAGGGTGAAGGAAATGGGGCAGTGGTGAACAGTGGAGAATGCCAAAGAATCCAAGGATAAAATCTGCCCAGAGAAGCTGTGGCTGCCCTTGGATATGTCCAAGGCCAGGTTGGATGAGGCTTGGAACAACCAGACCCAGTGGAAGATGTCTCTGTCCATGGCAGGGGGTTGGAACTGGGTGATCTTTGAGGTCCTTCCAACCCAAAGCATTTGGGATTTGCTCTCAGTCTAAATGAGGCTTTGCTGAAGGGCCTGGCATCCATACAGGCGTTTTTTAAAAAAAGAAATATTTATGCACATAACTCAAAAAGCATAAATAAGACATCACTCCCCTAGAAGAATAATCAGAACAAAATTAACAGGGCCGACAGCAAATGAATATTGTATTTTCTCTACCTCTCACCACTCTCCGGCAGCAAATGATAAATCACTGTGAATCCACTTTAATGAACTTAACCAGGTCTTTTTAATATTGTGGAAAATATCAATATTGTATCCCAATCACTGCACCCTCCTCCCAGTCCACTCCCCAAGCCAGGCTGGGATTAAACCCCAATCCTAACGACGAGGGGAAAGGTTTTCCAGCAACAGCACCACCATGTGAGCCCTGCAGATTGTTCCTGTGCTCTTGAGCTGAGCACAACAGCCTGGCTGGGTTCAAAGCCAGGCTTAGGCCATTCCTCTGCTGGGGAACAGCAAATCCACAGCCACGTTATCCCAGATCCATCAGTATCATCCTTCAAAGGGTTTGGATGAGGCAGAGCTGCTCGAGGAAAGGGGTTTGTGCTTTGTGTGTGTTAAATGTTCCCAGCAGGAGGGAGAAGAGGAGTTTCAAGCTGTGTGAGCCAGCTGCAAACAGGAGATGGGGAGCTGGGGATGGCACAAAACCTGTCACAAACCCACTGCAGTCAAAGGCACAGCTGGGCATCCCCCATCATCTCAGCCCTGCACCTGGGAGGAAGGATTTGGTACCTGCTGCCATCAGCATCCTTCTTCCATCAGCACACAGAAGATGTCTAAGGATTTTAATTTCTGTGTTTTCCATGTCTCTGTACCCCTGGGATTCTCCAGTGTTTAACTCCAGACTGCACAGACAGTGCTGAGCTCCTGCTCTCCCATTTTCACACAAAACAATTCCTCTGCAGCCCCAAACTCAAGGACACCTCCCTGGGCCAGGCCCCAAGAGATGGAAACAACAGAGAATTGGGGAAGCCAAGTTGGAGTTTTTGACTGCATTGGCTGCAGCTGCAATTGGAGGATTCAGGCCCGATTTTGTGCAAATGGACAAAAGTGAGAAAGGGTGAAAAAGCCGTGAGCCATTGTCCATTGTGGGTGCAGCCCCTGGCTGGGCTGGGACTGCCCTGAATGGCCCTGAAGGCCCTGCAATAACAGATATGCTTTGGATTCTCTCAGTTCTGTCTGGACTCTGTTTTAGGTGAGCCAGATTTAGGCATCACAGGATTTAGGCTGCACCTTCATCATCAGAGCCACCAGCACCCTTTAAAATGTTAATGCTGCCCTGTGGGATCCTCCCTGCAGCGCCTGCAGGAGAATTCTGTGTCCTGAAGGAGCTGAGCTCAACTCTCTCCATTCCGCTGCCGTCATCACTCATTTTCTCCTCGAGTTTTTAACACTCGTTTTTAACCTGTCTCAGTCCTGCGGTTCAGACGCTCTTGTGGACAAACTGCACCCACCAGGGCACCTTTACTGAATGGAAAAGGTGGCTGAGGACACGCTGAATGCCTCAGGAAGGTGATTGCAGGGGATCCAGAGTTGTAGGAACGATGCTGCGCTACCCACGGCCGTGACAGAGGGATGGGCTGGGAATAAAGGAGCACCATAAAACCACGGGGATGCAGGAAAAGCTCCAGCCTGCCTCATTCCACCTTCTTCAGCACACACAGATGAATTCCAGGGGTTTCCCACAGCTCCAAGTGCTCTGCGGTGCCCCAGGAATGTTTCCTTGCCATGAAAAGCCAGATTGGGATTGTTCAGCCTGGACGAGAAAAGCTTTGGGGTGAGCTAATTGTAGCTTTGCAGCACCTGAAGGAGCTGCAGGAAAGATTTACGAGGGTTTGGAGTGACAGAACAAGGGGGAATGGTTTCAAATTGACAGGGAGCAGGTTTGCATGGGATATTGGGAAGGAATTGCTCCCTGTGAGGGTGGGGAGGCCCTGGAATAGAATTCCCAGAGAAGCTGTGGCTGCTCCTGGATCCCTGGAAGGGTCCAAGGCCAGGCTGGATGGAATTTTGAGCAATCTGGGATGGTGGGAGGAGGATTTTTAAGGTCCCTTCCAACCCAAACCATTCCCTGATTCTGTGATTTTGCACTCAGAGCAGGCACGGGAGATTCACAGCCCTTCAGGCGCTCCAGAATTCTGGAATCACGCCTAGAACCAAGGACAAACACCCCTGAGTGACACCCCCAGCATCAGTTTGTACTCCAAGGCTCCATGAACCCAAACTGCTTCCCTGGTGGATGAAACCACGGAGCACTGGGATGGCAAGGACAGCTCCAGAGCTGGACCAGGAGGGCACAAACAGTTTAAGGCTGAAGAAACAGGTTTGCACTGATGGATTTTTTCCCCCTCCTATGTATCAGGGAGAGAAATAGAGCATTCAGCAGCCTTCAGGTGCTCCTCCAGAGCCAGAGACCCGGGGAAGGTCACCCTGGAGCCCACGTTCTGCTCAATCCCTCGCACAGATGATCCCTCTCCAGCTCACTGCAATGCAACGCTGGCTGTGGGTCCTGGCCAGCCCAGCAGAAATTCACTGTCAGCTCAGAGGTGAAGCAATCTGCTGCCTCTGAACCCCACCGGGGGATGGCAAGGGCCAAAATCCACCCCAAACCCCCCCAAAAAAGCAGCAGCAGGGAAGCTCAGAGCTCGGCTCACAAGCCAAATGCCCCTGACTCAGCAGCACCGTGTTTGCTCCTGCCTGCAAGCCAAGAGCTGCAGGAAAATCTCTTTTTGGCATTGGAGAACTCACCCTGACATTGCCCAGCTCACCTCCCATTACCGACCACATCCCTGTGCATTCCAGCAGCCTTTTATCAGATGGTTTCCAGGATTGTTTTAAACGTTTGCTCGCATTTTCTTTGAATATTTAAATGTTGTTGCCGGGCTGTTTTTCCTTCCCCGCGCAGAGCGTTGATTTATGTTGCCAGATACCAGATCTCCCTGCCTTGCCAAAAGCACGCATTTGGGAATGATTTCAGGGCTGCTGGTGATATTTTCTCCCCTCTTTTTATCCCGCACTTTTATTTTTATGAACTTTTTTGTTGGAGGCGCCGTAAAAACCAAACCGCGGCTTGAAGAAACAACGCTCGTCAAACCCCCCCGACCGAACCGAGCTGGGAGGCAGCTGCAGTTCCCACCTGCAAACTGCTGCACAGATTTTGAGTTTCTAGTCCTTAAAAGCGTAAAAGCACAGTCCCAACTCTCAAACACCTTCACTTTTCACCCAGGAGGGGTGGGTAACAAGCAGACGCCAAGTTTTCAGCCCTGTGCTGTTGAGGATCTCCCTTTTTTGGGGGGGTTTGTTCCCCAAACCCCACAGTGCTCCCCCCAAAGAAGGATTTTGATGATAATTCACTTTCCATCCCTTTCACTTTTTGCTGGCTCGAGTGGAGGATGTGCCCATGGAGGTGAAATTCAGGCAGCAGGGCCGGGACGGCGCTCCACGTGAATCACAAACGCCTGGGCCATAAAACACCCGGCCACCCTTGCCAGGCTCCTGCCAGCTCACAGCCTCCCTGCCCATATTTCCTCAGCTGCTTCACGCTCCACTAGCAGAGGGGAGAAGTAATTTTGCTTCAAGTGTGTCACCTGTGGAAGCTGCAAAATGGGGACAGGAATGGATGAGCCGCTTATCCACAACAAATAGTTAATAAAGGCAGCGGCTGGCTCCGCAGGGAGCAGCCAGGGGAGGCAGCTTCCTTTCCAAACAACACAGAAAAGTGTCAATACTTGGAGGAGAGTTTCATTATCGGGTTTCTGGATGCATTTCTGCTCCCTAATCCGCGCAGGCTGCCAGGGAAAATGATGGTGCCTCTGGCTGAGCGCTGTTTGATACGGCCCAAAGAAGGCTGAGCTCATGGGGTTTCCTTAAATTGGGGTGGTTTTGGGGTTATCAGAGTTCTTGTGGCACACCTGGATTTGGGCTCCAACCCTTTGCTCATCAACGGAGGACAAATGTATTTGTGACAGAGAAATATTTCATTTTATGGGGAGTTTTGGAGAGGGGGTTGGACAGGGCTGGGGGCAGTTTAGCTCCTCAGTGTGGCTTTAAATTTACACGGAAGAGCAAACTGAACACCGTGAAAGTCAACACAAACATGTAAAATTCACCATGAACTGCATCATTTACAAGAGGAAGGAGAGAACATTCCCAGAATTGAGGAAGGACTTCAGCAAGTGTGTCAAACTCATCATAAACTGCATTTCATTTACAAGAGGAACGAGAACATTCCCACAATTTAGGGAGAAACTCAGTGTGTAAACTCATCACAGACTGCATTTCATTAACAAAAGCAAAGAGAACATTCCCAAAATTCAGGGAGGAGCTCAGCAAGTGTGTCCATTCATCATAAACTGAATTTCATTTACAAAAGGAAAGAGCATTGCCAAAATTCAGAGATGAGCTCAGTGTGTCAAACTCATCATAAACTGCATTTCATTTACAAGAGGAAGGAGAGAATATTCCCAAAATTCAGGGAGGAACTTCAGCAAGCGTGTCCACTCATCATAAATTGTGTTTCATTTCCTAAAGCATAAATTGCATTTCATTTACAACAGGAAAGAGCATTACCAAAATTCAGGGAGGACCTCAACAAGTGTGTCTGTTCATTATAAACTGCATTTCATTAACAAAAGGAAAGAGCATCACCAAAATTCAGGGGGGACTTGATGTGTAAACTCATCACAAACTGCATTTCATTTACAAGAGGAAGGAGAGAAAATTCCCAAAATTCAGGGAGGAGCTCAGCAACTGTGTCCATTCATCATAAAGTGCATTTCATTTACAAAAGCAAAGAGAACATTCCCAGAATTCAGAGATGAGCTCAGTGTGTAAACTCATCATAAACTGCATTTCATTTACAAAAGCAAAGAGCATTACCAAAATTCAGGGAGGAGCTCAGTGTGTCCATTCATCACAAATTGAATTTCATTTACAAATGGAAGGAGATAACATTTTTCTTCATGGTGTCAGCCCCACCAGATTGGGAACATCCCACCGAGGCAGGGAGGATTTTCCCCCTCCAGGAACTCCCCCAACCCTGAGCCAAACGTTCACTCACCAATCCTCAGGGAATGGGGGCTGGCCCAGATCCTCATCAGCCACAGCAGAAGGAGCACCAGAGGCGCCAAGACACGGAGCATCTTCCATAAATCCTCATGGAGCCCTGCGGTGGTCTGGGCATGACATAACTCTGCAGGGAGACACAAAATCTGTGAGCCCCTCTGCTCCATCCCACAGCACAAAGCCTCTATTTACCCGAGGAAGTTATTTACAGACTATAAATTATTCAGGGTTTGGAATCGAATTGGGGAGAATCTAGAAAAAAAATTCTAGAAAAAAAATTTAAATTAAAAATAAAAAGGGAATGAAACACGAGGAAAACTCCAAATATTTCATCTTGGCATTTTTTAGTGTTTCAACAAAAACAAGTGGAAATCAATATTGAGTCACATCTCTGACTTCTCACCCACCCCCCCCTTCCTTATTTTTTTTCCCACTCAAAGCAGCCTGCAACTCATTATGTAATACTGATTTCTGCATTTAGGATGGGACAAAACATTATCATAGCAAAACATGATTCAAGGGATGGGTTTGGGAGGCAGAAAGTCACTTTGGCCTCACCAAGCTAGAAACCAATTCCTCACCACAATTCCAGTCCCCTCCTTCCATCCATTTAGAAAAAAAAAAGGTTTCAGCACAAGCCAAGAGCATCATTTTTTTTTGTCTTCACCACCCCAACACACAGAGGTCCAAGTTCCAAAGTCAAAACATGCCCAAAACGAAGGGCAGCAGGCGGGGAATCCACAAACTCATCATCAGCACAGATTTTGGCACTGGCTCATCCCACAGCAGACTCCTGCAGCCCAGTTAATCAAATTTGTAACAAATACGACTTTAAACAGCTTCGTAAAGGGCAGATTTTACTTTATAGAGAGGAAAAAAAAAAAAAAAAAAAAAGGGTTGTCTCTGGAGTTGATAAAATTATCTCCACAGGCAGCAATGTCCTTAAATGCTGACTTTGAGTGTTTCATCTGTTCCCTTATCTCTCTCCAGTTCGCTGGCAAACATTCTCACACTGCTCCATTTGTCTCCTTCTTGGGCCAAAGACCCAAGTCCTGACACAGGCAAAGTCTTTAATCTGCCTTTGAAGTCACCAGGAGTTTTGTCCGAGGCAGACGCAGCTTTTTGCTCACAATTTTTCAATTAATCTATTTTTAGATTGCATTTAGCCTTCCTCCAGCTTATCTCAGCACTCTCCGCAGGGACCTTCCCCTCTCGCAGACGGGAAATACAGAGGCAGGGCCATGGAAATTTAAAAAATCTGGGGAGCCCTGGGACATCTCAGCTCCCTGGGGTTGATTTCTTCCTGGATCACGCCTCCCTTGGGATTCTCCCACCCTCAGCTCTGCCTCCTTCTCCCCAGCTCTCTCCATCCCAAAAAACTGAGGGATTTCAGCTCAGCTGTCAGTCAAAAGCATCCCGATTTCAGCACTCTCAATCTGTTTTGAAAAGCCAGAAATTCCCCAAAACCGCCTGGAAAACGCCAGCCACCTCTGTGAAGGGCAACAGCAATTTTCTCTGATTTTTTTCCCCCTCTTTTCAGAGGGAGTTCCAGAGTAATTCCTGAGGAAGAGAAGCCCTAAAAGGTTAAGCCCGTGGTAAATTGGTTACTGAGAAGCAGCAGAGAGAGATTGCGGAGCAACGTTATCATTTGAGCACTTCGCAGCAGTTATTTTCCCTTTTTTTTTTTTTCCTCACCTTTTTTTTTTTTTTTTTTTTTTCTCATTTTTTTTCCTTTGACAAAAAACGGGGATGGGAACAGCAGAACAGAGTGAGCTTTGCCACCCAAAGTGTTTCCTCGTGCTCAGGTCTGGTTCTAAAGCTGCTGCCCAATGCTCATAGCCATATTTTCCTCCTTTTGAAGGTCCTTTTTAGGTCCTTTTAGATCCATTGTAGAGCCTTTTAAGTCCTTTTTAAGTCCTTTTTGGTACTTTTAAGGTCCTTTTTAAAGTCCTTTTAGGTCCTTTTTAGGTCCTTTTAGGTCCTTTTTAGGTACTTTTAAGGTCTCTTAAGGTCCTTTTAAGGTCATTTTTAGGTCCTTTGAGGTCTTTTTTAAGTCCTTTGAGGTCCTTTTCTGTTTAGGTCCTTTTAAGGTCCTTTTAGGTCCTTTTTAGGTCCTGTTTAGGTACTTTTAAGGTGTCTCAAGGTCCTTTTAGGACCTTTCAGGTTCTTTTAGGGTCCTTTTCAGGTCCTGCTTCCTGCATTGCCACCACCAGCACGCTTTCCTTGCCAGCCCCTGGTGTTTAACAGGGATCCAGACTGGGATCAGGGCAGGGAAAAGTTGGGAACAAATCCCTGAATTCCCATCCAAACAGGAGGAAAATGGTTGAGGAGGTTGCTGGAGTTCACAGCCCCGTCATTCCCTGGAATGGAATTCCATGGAATCACGGCAAAGGAGGGCACGAGGATCCTCCCCACCTGCACAGATGCTGGGATTCAGGATTTGAGGGAAAGACACAGAGGATTTTCATCCGAGTCACTCTCAAATTAAACAGAGGGATTTCAGTCCCACAGCTCTGCATCGGCCTGGTCCTCACTCCTCTTCTTCCTCCCCAAATTCCAGCACTAAAAGGTGCTGGGCACAGTTCAAACACCCTCACTGTGCATTTATTTGAGCTCCTCATCCTCCCGAGCAGCTTTTGCTGCCTCCCAGCTGCAAGGACCATGGGTCTGTGCCTCGATTTCCCCAGTAGATGTTGGAGAACTGGCATTCCACCCCTAGGCACCAGTGAATTGTGACTAAAATTGGGGTACCCACTCCAATTCTGCCCCAAATTCCACCCAGAGAAGGGAGAGGATGAACTTTCCTTCGTGCAGCACAAATATAAAACCTCAGGAGGCGAGAAAAGCCCGAAGAGACAAAGCTGTTGAGCAACTCGCCGCGCTAATCCCCGCGCGTGTGAGGATGACTTATCCCAGACTCATCCTCAGCTGGCTGAAAATAAATCAAACCAACTTCCCCTGCCCGAGATTCCACCCAGAACGTGTCAAAAGCTGAGCATCTCCAGCTCCTCTTCGCTGCACTGACAGCAGGCTTGATGGACAGCTGTCTGCAGAGCATTCCAATCCTGCTCCTCCAAAAAAAAGAGTGGGATGGTTGGGAAAGAGTTCCCTGGGTCTTTTGGGGTGGGAGGAGCGCTGCTGAAATCTGCCAAATCACGAGCTGACCCCCGGCTCCCCTCGGTGCAGCACAAATATGGAATTCTTTTTTTCTCCTTAAACCCCCTTTTTTTTTTTTTTTTTTTTTCCATCTCCAGCTCTGAAAATCCGAGAGATAACATAAATCAGGGCTGCGCTGGAGAGTTTTGCGTTCTCTCTGGAGATAAAAGTCTCTAAATACCAAGCAGAATTATGGACGATTTGCCTGTGAGAGGGAGCAACTTGCTTCTGAAACTGCTGATACATTTTTAATGACGTGTAGCGCTGCTCTCCCCGCCACAGCGCCCTGGTGTTTGGAGATTTCTGCAGCAAAATTCTCAGACAGGAGAGCAAAAGCCAAAAGGCAGAATAAAATGTTAAATCACGGGGAAAAAACAACCCAAAAAAAAAAAAAAACCCTCTGCTGGAAGCTGCCACAGAGATAATGAAGACGTCCCTGAGAAGCAGCCACCTACAAAGATACTCGAGAAATCCAAATTTCATGGAATTATGGAGTGGTTTGGGTGGGAATGGACCTTAATCATCATGCCATGGGGTAGGGACGCCTTCCACCATCCCATATTCTCAACCCCTCAACCCGCCTTGGACACCTCCAGGGATGGAGCATCAACTTCTCTGAGCAGTTGAGTCTCCATTTATTAAATTTTAGGGCTAGGCTTAGCGATTTCTGCTCGTGGTTCCCAAATCCCCATCGCCCTGCAGAGTCTGCTGCTGCCACATCTGTCCCCACAAAGCCTGGAGCCACACAGGGCTCAGCATCTCCAAAGCATCACCAAAAACCCCCAAAATGTCGCTTTTATCCCGATGCGACCCTCCCTCCCTCCCTGCACGCCTTCTCCTGCAAGCTGAGAAACCACAAACACCCTGGAAAAACCTGGCAGCAATTCCACCTTCTCAGCCTGATTTTTTTTTTATTTATTTTATTTTTACCCAAGCAGAGTTTTGGGAGGGGGCTTTGGTGTTGATGGATCTCTCGCTCTACCTCACCAGAATTTGATGAATGGTGAGAAAACTCAGCTCGAGAGGAGCTGGAGCGATCCTGGCAGCTGAGACAACAAATTTAACAGCTGTGGAGTGGCAAAAAATTGGGGGGAAACTGTCAGGAAACATCAACAAACAACTTAACAGCGCCTTTTTCATCCTTTGGGCAGGCGAAGAGAGATCTCTGCTTTTGTGAGGCTCAATCTGCAGAGAGGCTCGGGTTTAAATGGAACAGCAAAGGAGGAAAGGGCCTGAAAAACCCGAAAAAAACATCTCAACAAGTGGCTGTTGCTCCAAAAAACGTCTCAGGGGGAGGGGAGAGCTCCGTTGCCAGCCTGCCCTGGGGCCACAGTGATGCGAGTTCGATTAAACTGAAAAATCGCTCCATTGAACGCCACCACCAGTATGTTTTGTGCTGTGAAAAAAAAATGAATAATTAGCACGGGTAAATCATTACCACGAGGTGCTGTCGCAGTCAAAAACCTCTGAGAGGCTGAGGGAAGGATCGACGTCTCTAAAGGGAATGGATGGCTGGAATTACAGCGGTAAATTTGAGGGAAAAACCCACAAATTAAGGTCTGGATGGGGTGTAAACCCTCCACGCTGTGAGGAACTGGTGAAATTCTCATTTTTGAGGGCTGCAGAGTCAGCCCTCGGGGCAAAGCTCCTCACAGAGCCTCTGGAAGCAGCCAGTGCTTAACAAGGATACTTAACAACACGAAACAGAGCTCGGTTCCAGTCTGGCAATTTCTATGGTCCCATAAAAACCACGTCTGGTTTTTAGATTTTATCAGCATTAAAGAGCCTGCTCTGCTCGCAGCGCTCACGCCGCTGCCAGGGTTGGATCCACCCAGGGTGAGGGGCAGAATTTGGGGGATGAAAAGAACTTTGGGCTCCCCATCACATCCCACAGCTCCATCAGAGTCCTCCAGGTGACACCAGAGCAGGTGACAGCCCAGGGAGAGTGATATTAGTGATAAACACCTGCTCAGCTGCTACAAAAAAATGGATTTTTATTCTTTTTTTTTTTTAATTTTCATTCTCCTAGCTGCCTTCTTTTATCCCTCTCTTCTCCATTTTTTCCCCCCTCCACCCTTCGTGACTTCCAGAAAAAGAAGCAAGAAAACTTCAAGGAGAAAAGAATTCCGGAGGCAGCGAAGCAGAAGGACAAAATGTATTCCTGACATTTCTCGTCGCTGCAGATTATTTTCCTCAACTCTCCCCACTCTCGAGTCCTCTCATCTCAGAATTAGCAAAGCCTGATCAACTTTTGCTATCGCTGCTGGGAGATAAAAGCCCCGTGTCCCATCCTAATTCCTCACCCAGGCTGCACAGAGGCTCAGCTATCTCAGATCCTTCAGTGTTATCAACCCTGGACCTGTGAGCACAAGGACACTTCAGCCTCAGGACGTTTTTATTCAATTATCCTCCCCTCCCCAGGTTTATCACACCTCCCATCCGGCTGAGGCAGTTCTTGAGAGCTCTGCTGGTGCAGAAAAGTGAATTATGAGTGTGAAAACCCCGCCTGCCCCCTCACAAAAGTCCCTTTACAGCATTAAAACCCCTCTGCTGGGGCAGCTCGCTCAATGTGGGGATGGGTTTGAGCTGGGTCTGGGCTTGGGAATTCAGGCAGAGCAGGCAGGGTTAGGATTAGGGTAAAGGTTAGGGTTTTAGGGTTAGGGGCAGGGTTAGGGTGTTAGGGTTAGGGGCATTTCTGATAAATTTTGAGGTTCATTTTGTATAAATTCACTCGTTCACATCTCTCGCCTCAAACAAGGTGTGAAGCTGAGAGATTGCCCATGTTCTGGTAGAGAACACAGTGGCAGTTAGGGTTAGGGTTAGGGTCAGGTTTAGGGTTAGGTTTAGGCCTGGGATCCAGCTCTGACCTGCTGTGCCCTGGCTTTTTGCACTCTCCTTTAAAGCCTTCACCAAAAAAAACCCAAAAAAACAAACCTGTGATGCTAAGAAAGCACACAGCATGAAGGATGTGAGTAAATCACCCCAAGAGCTGAGGTTTTGGGGTTGTTTGGTGTCACCCAGCTCACCCTCCCTGGCAGAGCCACCCGAGCCCCACCAATTCCCTGCCCTGGCACAGAGGACACTGCTGCCTCTGCCCCATCCCTGTGCCAGCCCTTCCTGCTCCTGGCAGGGGCACAGAACCAGCTCTGCCCGTGCCCCAGCCTGTCCCATCCCTGCTGAGTGACAATTTCCACATTTCACACAGGATGGGGACAGCACCGACCATCCCAGCGCATCCCTCCTGCCATCACCCCGCAAAACCTCCCCGGCTGTGACCATCCACGGATTGAAAAAAAACAAGGAAAAGGGAAAAACAAACCCACGTGGGGTTTCCTCCCTGCCCGGTGCCCACAATTTATTTTTATTAACAAACAATAGCAGTTAAAAGCACCGCGGTTTCCCACGGCGAGGACGGCGTGAGACGCTCTTAATTGGCTTGGAGCTGTAATTTGAAAGGGAAAATCTCCACCAGGCTGGGGGAAGAGGAAAAGCTGCAGGTGGAGGGGAAGGCAGGGTTCCTTCGGGCTGGGGAGGACAGAAATGTGGCATTAATGACATTATAATGTCAGCTGTCATTAACTGGGGCCACCCCAGCTCTGCTCCTCTGGTCCCACAGCCAGCACTTTTTCAATTTTTCACCCAATTCCCAGCCAAAACGCAAGACTGAGTGTTGTTTGCCTCAAATAAAGCTCCTGAGCAGGTAAAAATCATCCTAAGAAGGTTAAAAATCATCTCCAGAAAAGCAAAAAGAGCTCTGTTTGCCTCGCCACCCCAGCAGGCACAACCCCCCCATGCCCGGCCAAATTTCCCCATCTAAAGAGGCTTTCCCACCACATTTTCTTCCACATTTATTCAGCAGAAGGCTCCTGCCCGCTCTGCAGGCCATCACTTCCATTAAAGCACCTCTGGTGAGGCAGAGAGCAGAGCTCTGCATCCCAGCAGTGCAGGAGGGGATTTTTTGGCAAAGGGAAATGCAAACTTGATCTCTCCAGCTGAGGTGGCCTGGGGACACCGGGAGGTGAGCAGAGCCTGAGCTGCTCAACAAGTCCCCTTGGAAAGGAACTCGGAATAAATGAGCACAGCCAGAGCCTTGGATTCATCAAAGGCTTAACCAGGGAAAAGAAAAAGGCTTTAAAACAGCAAATGTCTTACACTGAGAAATCGATAAAAAATGAGTTTTGGAGTCAGGGTTGTGTCACAACAGGGAGCAGCCCGCTGTGGCTCTTCCACGTGGATGTTCCAGGGTTGTTTCAACCCTGGGAGTGTCCAAGGCCAGGCTGGACGGGGCTGGGAGCACCCTGGAATGGTGGAAGCTGTCCCAGAATTTTAACAAAACCTTTTTCCCTGGGTAGTGCAAGACCCAAGTACCCGGCTGGCATTAAACCTTTAATTCCTGTCTCACAAACCACGATATGAGTGCACACACTGCCTGAAAAACCCACTCAGGACCCCAGTTTTATAACGTGCCAAGGGCTGCATTCAGAAAGAATTGCTTCAAAACCCTTTAAAACTCTCCTTTATGAGGTTTTTGAGGTCTCCTTGTGCTCAGTTCATAACCTGTGATCGGCAAACATCAAAAACCCATTTTCCCTTCCTCAAAAGCCATGACTTTTCCAGTTGTGCCACGCTTGTTTTTGGAGAAGTGGAGGCACTTTTGGAAAGCTGCTCTCAGTGATTCAACCTTCAACACAACCCGCCTCACAAAACACCAAATTCCCCTTTTGAAGGAGCCTTCAGATCTGAGGTGGTTCCCTCCACATCTCCAAAAGTTGCTCTTTTCCACACCAAAAAAAAAAAAAAAAAAAAAAAAAGAACCAAAAAAAAAAAAAAAAAAAACAAACCACCCAAAAAAACCTCCAAAAAAACAAAAAAAAATAGAAAACCAAAAAAAAAACCCAAACCACAAACTCCTTTTATCAAAAAAAAAAGGCTTTGAGGGAAAATTTTCAGCTCCCTCAGAAGAAAAGAAACCCAAGGAGCACACGAAGCCCTATTTGCTGTTAGTGAAGAATTGCTGCTACCAACGAGGCTCTTTACACATGAAGGAAATTCTAAAATATGAATCGGATCTGTGAACATCTCCGGAGTCTGGAGGGAGAAAAAGCTCTTAAACACATCAACCTGATCTCTGGGCTACAGAAAGGAGATTAATCTATTTATTTAAGTTCCAGTCCCTGGCAGATTTTAACAGGGAGAAGAAAGGAAAACAAAGCAGCATCTACCAAATCAGCCTGCAAGAAGCGGTTTATGGCCAAAAAGCTGCGCTTACTCCTTTTTATTGCTGCCAAAACTGGAAGTGAAACAAATGGATTCATCTATCTATCACCCAAAAAAACATTTTGATCCACATGAGCATTAAAAAACCCCGATTTTGAGGCTGGGAGGAGGCAGTTTGTGAATGGCAATGGTGATGTTTGTGGGTTTTAAAGGAGCGAGGATTGTTGGGATGACAGGGAGCATATGCACCGGGAAGGAGGTGGGAACAGATGCCAGGCTGAGAATTGGCACAGGAAAGCACAGGGGTGACGGGCTTGGGGGGCAGAGGAACCTGCAAAATGAACAGGAGAGAAGGAAAATGCAGGAGATGGGAGATGCTGCAGCTGCAGACACGAGCACCAGATGCAAAAGAATAACGCAGCAATAAATAGTCCTGCCCGGGAAGGCAGAATCAAACTCCAAACTTGGATGCGATGGTGCAATTAAAGGCATTATTTCGAGTGAGAGAAGCTTTTAATCCGGCTTGTAGCAAAAGTGACAAGAAGGAAAAAAAATATTTCAGGCCAGGAAACCATAGGTTTGATTAATTAACAGCAAAAAGAGCCAATTAGGGGTGCAGAGCTCCTGTGCTGCTGAGATGAAACACCCAAGGCCCACAGGGATGGAGGAGAATGGGCAGCCCTGGCATTTTTCCTCTTTTTGTTGTAACCACACAGCAAATCCCATCTCAAGGAAGGGAATTGTAGCTCGAGGGGAAGTACCAGCCAGACAAGTGGAGTATCAGTGGATTTTGGGGGTCCTGTTTGCTAAACCCCATCCCTGGGAGGGATGTCAGCCTGAGGAAATGGGATTTTCCCTGAAACCAGCAGAGATTCCCTGGGAAAGGAGCCCTCACCCTCCTGTCTCTGCAGGATGGGGAAAGGACAGAGGAGAGGCAATGTTGGCTGACAAAAGGAAATTTCCTCTCCTGCCTGTTGACACATTCCTGGGCGGGAGACCAGACAAATCCTCCCGCTCACATCCTTGGCAGGAGCCTGCTCAGCCTCTCCCCTCGCCACAACAGCGCAGAAAATTCGGTAGTCACAGACATGACTCGTCTCCTTGGCTCTGGCACCTCTCAATTTCTCACCACGCTCCCCCCCTCGCCGTCTCGTGGCCTTTTGTGGGTTTATTTCAGGCTTGGAGAACCTTTTGCGTAACGGGGAATTGGGAGCAGCTTGCCTGGTGATGCGAGGAGTTCTTTGGAACCGAGCACCACTCGAGCTCCTCGAGATAAACTCCTCTCTGCCTGCTTTGCCTTTGGTTTCTCCAACATTTGGCCACTTTACAGACACAATTCCTGGGCAGCTCCACACTTCATGGAGTGGGTTATTACCCATTTTTCCTTTTTTTGCTAAGGAGAGCTTAGACAGAGCCACTCCTGCAGGAGAGCTCAGCTGAGATAGAGATCTCCAAAAGTGCTAATGGGGCTTGAAATGCCAAGAAAAGCCCTGAGAAAAAACCCACAGACCCCAAAACATTCAGCATTGATTCTGAAATCTTTCAGCATTGATTCTGGTGCAGCAGAAGTTGTCCCTGCCCATGGTAGGGGGTTGGGATTAAATGAGCTTTAAAATCCCTTCTGACCCAACCCATTTTGTGATTGTGGCTCAAATGGAGGAAACATTTGAAGAGCCAAGCGTGGGGTGGATCTCAGACACTTCAGGAGGTTTTCCTCCCCTCTCAGTCCAGCCTGCAGATGGGACAGGATGAGCAGTGACACCACAGGAGTGGCCTGTCCCCAGGGCTGTGTGTGCAGCGAGCAGAGGTGGCACAGAGCCCCACAGAGCCAAGGACACCTCCTCGGTGTGGACAACAAATCTGTTCCCTCCAAAAGGCACCGTGGCCACCCTGCCCTGCTCCAGGTTAGGTGGAACCATGCTCCTGGCTCTGTAGTCACCCCAAAACTGCCCCCAGAGCGCTCATCCTCAGCAGAGGTGTCCCATTTCCCTTCCCACGCTCTCATCACCACCCTGACATCAATCCCTGTTAAATGAGGGAAGGACGGAGCTGTGCCCAATCTGAGCACTCTGAAAAGCCTCATCACATCCCTCTCTTCCAGCTCCATCACGAATTGTCCTCATTAACCAGGCTTAGCCCAGCTTTAATGCCTTCATCTCGATCTAAAATCCACCCAAACCCCGCATCACGAAGCAGCTGCCACCCTCCAGCCCAAACTCACGGCCTGTCTGGCCAGATGAGCCAGCAGCAATCAGGAATCTGCCATCCTGAATTTGCTCTTTCTCAACCAGGCACTTCTGGCTGTGCCTCAAACAGCAGAGAAAAAGAGGCTTAAACAAGCTGAGTTTTCAAGAGCCCATTTTTGAGCCCATCCTTGCTCAGTCTGGAAGAGGATGGACATTTCCCAGCCAAATTTCATGGGCATGTAGGCTCAGAAAAAAAAACTCTTGGTTTCTCTGAGTTCCATGAAACAACAGCCTGCAAGAGGAGAGAAAGATTCCTCACATAGGGAAGGGCTGCATGTTCAGCTCAGCTCCCATCAGGCACTAAAGAACCCCAGGGAAGGACGTTAAGCATGCCCTAAATGCAGTGAAAATCATCAATTAGCACTCACCGAGCTCAGCCACAAGGCACAAACATCTCTCCAGGCTGCCTGAACTCCCCAGCTCGCAGGAACCACTTGGGTTTTATTCTCCCCACCGTCTGGAACTCACTCCCTGCGAAAGCAGAGGGAGTTTGGAGTGGCTGTGATTTGGCACAGCAGAAGCAGCCTGGAGCCCAGCAGGCTCCCAAACCATCCCAGCTGACCAGTGACCACTGGCCCAGCTGATTGCTGCAGTCCCTGAATCTCCTCCTGCCTCCCAAAAAAAGTGTTAATGCCAAAATCCTCATTATTCCTTCCCAAAAGGAGTTTCTGCTGCTGGTGGGAGAGAACAGCACACGAAGGATCATGATCTGCCTGAATTAAATCACAAACATCAGCGGCCATTCTCTCTCTGTCCATCCCAAAAATTGCTCCAACAACAAACCCTGGAAGGGCTCAGCGAGGGTGACCCCATTATGAACAGCAAGGACAGCCTGGTGGGTGCAAACAGAGACTGGAATTAAAGCCTGGAATTAAAGCCTGGATTTAAAGCCAGACCCAGCTGCCAGCGCCTCGGTGCTTCTGGGGGGAAGAGTCCCTGCCCTGAGCCCTCGGGAAGCTCTGTGCCCCCACAGCTGCGCTGACAATGCAGAAGGACGGCTCTTCAGCCCTGGATTTCTGCCTCTGATCCACATTTCTGCCTCAACGCCAGCCAGGCTGGAGCAGGAGCAGAGCATCCAAATCCCAGGGAAGGAATGGCCAGGCTCCAGATGGCTGGATTTGTGTCAGCCTGCAGACTGGACAAGGAGCCGTGAATTCCTGAGCCAAAACTGAATGAGTGACGCCCTCAGCACTGCGACTACAATGGCCCAGGTCCCCGGGGTGCCTAGGAGGGGAGGCTGCCTCTGTCTCAGACAGCGAGAGAGATCCCAAATCCCCAAATCCTGCCATCCTCACACTTCCAGCCAGGAGCCCTCTCCATCCATCCATCCATCCATCCATCCATCCATCCATCCATCCATCCATCCATCCATCCATCCATGCCATCCATCCCTGATCCATCCATCCATCCATCCATCCATCCATCCCATCCATCCATCCCTGATCCATCCAATCCTGTCCATCCATCCATCCATCCATCCATCCATCCATCCATCCATCCCTGATCCATCCATCCATCCTATCCATCCATCCATCCATTCCATCCATCCATCCATCCATCCATCCATCCATCATATCCATCCATCCATCCATCCATTCCTTCCATCCATCCATCCATGCCATCCATCCATCCATCCATCCATCCATCCATCCATCCATCCATCCATCCATCCATCCATCCATCCATCCATCCCTCCATCCATCCATCCACCCACCCCCGTGCCTTGGGAAGGCTGATAAAGGAGCTGTTTGGCAGCTCTGGAACCTCTACTCTTCCTGCAGCCTCCTCCTCCTCCTCCTCCTCTCCTCCCTGTCCCTCTCCTCCCAGGCTGCTGCCACTCAGGCAGGAATTGCTCTCTGGGGAGGGATGTGGGGCACAGGATTTTCAAATCCCTCTCCTGCAGCTGACAGCAGCCTTTCAGCCCAACAACAGCTCAGAACGCTGCTGAACAGAGATATTTTTATGAGAGCTCCCCCCTCTTCCCCGAAATCATTCCAAGCTCCTTTTCTTAGGCACTTTGAAATAATTAAAGTCTTCCATCAAATTATACTGAAGATCTCTATGAAAAGCCTTTAATTTCCATTCACTTAATGTAACTCCATCCACCAGATGAACTCTGCAGGGGGCTCTTTTTGTTTGGGGTTTTTCTTTCATCCCATCTCTCTTTTTATTATTTTTCCCCCCTCCTCCTCCTCCTAAAACATCACGCTGGGAAACTTTAATTTGATTTTAGCCTGCCTGGAATTTTGGGCTGTGCCACATCCTGCCAGCCCAGCACAGCTGTAGTGGGAATCTCCTGAACTTCCCTGAGCATTTAATCAGCTCCTGGTGGGCAGCAGTGATGCCTGAGCTGGGGTGGGAATGGGAGTGAATCCTCTGGGTGAGCAAAGAACCAGCACCAAAATCTCCCCAGCCCATTACTCCCTTCTACAGGATTGAAAAAAAGCACTCCAGAGCAAGCCCAGGCTGCAGAGATGAGAGGGTTTCTCATTTTCTCTATACAGGGAATTGCCAGCCTGACCTTTAGCTGGGGAAATAAAGGGTCAGATTTTCCACCGGGCAGAAACAGCTCTTTCCACCCCAATGACTTCTCCAGGCGATAAACCCTTTAATGGGCAAGAAACTTCACAAAAGAGAGCCAACATCACCTCCAGAGTGACAGTGGGGAGATGCTGGACGAGTTTGTGACAGGAGAAATGGCAGCTGGGGACGTCCCCAGGGCTGTGTGAACACACAGAGAACCTCCCCTGTGAGTGCCACAACCCCTGCAACTGAAGGAGCCAAATGTAAAACAAATTCCCCCAAAATCTCCTGATTTCCCTCATTTCCCTGATTTTTCCCTATTTTCGTGATTTCCCCCATTGCCCTGATCTCCCCCATTTTCCCTGTTTCCCCTATTTCCCCTATTTTCCCCATTTCCCTGATTTCCCCCCTTTTCCTGATTATTTCCCCCATTTCCCTGATTATTTCCCCCAAATTGCTGCAGCAGTTCAGGCAGTTCAAAACCTCCTTTCCTTGACACAAAATCTCCGTTCCTGCCTCAACCTCCTCTCCCCAGGCATTAATTTCAGCACCTGTACCTGGTGAGAATAATGTTACCGAGCTCTGTGGTGGAGGTGTCAGGATGAAGAGTGTTCTGTGAGCCTCATACATCATCATTAGCCCTGGCCAGGAATAACCCAGGCCCTGGGAACCTGGAGCAGCGTTTTTCCAGCTGGTTTTGGGATGTGCTTCCCTCCCTGCAGCACTCACCCAGATCCTCTGCCTGCCTGGGCTTTATCACCATTTATTTACCATTTTTTAATTTGCCACTTATTTATTTATTTGCCATTTATTCATTTATTTGCCATTTATTTTTTTTATTTGCCATTTATTTATTTGCCATTTTTTTGCCTTTTCTTATTTGCCATTTATTTATTTTCCATTTATTTATTTGCCACTTATTTATTTGCCATTTATTTAGTTGCCATTTATTTAGTTGCCATTTACTTATTTATTTGCCTTATATTTATTTTCCTTTTTTTTTTATTTGCCATTTTTAATTTGTCATTTATTTATTTTGGCCAAGCTGTAATATCCCTGGGAGTCCTACCGTGGGTTCAAAGGTTGCCAAGAGGAGAGAAAATGCCTTCAACCCTCAGAGAGCACCCACTCTTGGAGGGAGAGCCAAGAAAACACCACCAAAAAATGAATTATCACTATAAACAAATATAAGTTTGTCATATATCCACACACAGCTCAGCTTCAAGGTGCAAAATGTGCAGAACATGAATTTGCAAAAGCTGGATTTGACAAGAAGTGAGGCACAAAAACTCAGGAAATGCTTCTGTGCCCGGATTTTGGGCTTGTTTTAAAAGGTGGGGGCATCCAGCCATTTCCCCGGATGAGAATCATATTTTTGATACCAAAATAGGCCCAAAACCCCAATCTGGGTTGGTTTCAGCCTTTGCAGCAGTAGCTGAGAGCAGCCCCAAACAGCCAGGTAAGTTACTGCTCCCCCGAGACTGAATCCACATTCTCTCTTCCCTGTCCACCTCCATTTCCATCACTATTTTATTGTGAACATTTGTAGTTTAATTTCCGCCTCTTCTCTGCCTTTTTTTTTTCCCTTTCCCAACACCACTAAAAGCTGGCAGGTTTTAAACTCCCCGAGTACCTCGATGAGAGGAGGGCTGGAACGGCTCCTTGGGGGACAATGGATTCGATTCTCCTGCAGCGTGCCGACAAAGTCAAACCCAAATTCTTCCTTTTTTATAGGAATTCATTCAAAGCCTATTGAGCTGAACCTTCATTCTGGTCTTAACAGCCTCCGAGTCAGAAATTATATTTTTTTTTTTTTTGGATCAAGGTTTCTAAAATGACATTCAAGTCTGTGCCTTTATCTTTTGAACCAGCCCCTCTTTGCCCTGGTGCTGCTTCCCACACTTCAATCCCATGACAAAAACCCACAAACTGCCCCAAATCTGTTCCTCCAGCACCACTGCATTTGGCTTTTTGACCTGGAATTTTTTTTTTTTGCTGGAATTTCTCCCTGGGAGTCATCACAGGCCGTTCCTAAATCCCTGGGGACTCCTTATCCCTGGAATTATTTTCCTGGAAGCGGCTCCTGCAATCTGCTGAAGGGTTTGTGCAGCAGGACTGGCGCTCATGGATTGTGACAGCTTGGATTTCCTCTGCCTCGGGGTGTGAAAGAGAAACTTGCACATGGGAATGGTTGTAGGAACAGCCACTGGTGGCTCCTGCAGGACCATTCCAGGACAACGGAGCTGCTGCTGCACCCACGGGATTGGGATCATCCCTTCTGATCTCCAGCAGCATCCCAGGCTTTGGAGAGTGGCAGCACAGCCCTGACAATTCAGAGCGCAGGAGGATCCCCAGAGGATTGGGAAAATCTTTGTCCAGGAGTAAAAAGGGATCTTACAACTCCTCCTTTAAAATGGTTTCCTTTATAGAGATGCTGGAGTGATTTTTGCCTTTTCGCTTTCCTGTATGTATATATAATAATACTTATATTATTATATATGTATTTATATCTAATTTATTTATATTTATATATTAATATTCATTATTTATATTATATCCTTCCCAGGACTTTTCCCCAGCTGGAAAACCAAACCCATTCCAGAGCTCCAAACCCCCGGGGGGCACAAAGCCCCCATCCCATCCTGGTTATTCCTGGAAACCAAAGTCTGTGGGCTCCATTTTCATAAAGGAACACAGCTAAGACTGAAGGTAGGGGGCTGCATCTAATTGTCCTCCTAATTGGTGCTTTTATCAATTATTAATTTCCTAAAACCTATCAAACTCTACTCACCTCTGTGCGGGGGCTTTTGTGGATATTCTTCCACGACTTCTCCAACAAAGCCCCACTTTTATATCCCCTCCTGTGCTAAAATCATCTCCAGTTTCATTTCTAAGTTGAAAAGGGCAACAACAGTAAAAAATCACTGATATGGATGTTTCCCAAGCCTTGCCAGCTCCTGCATCATCTCCTGAAGTTCCCTAAACCCTCCCCATTTTCCAGCTGGGTATTTCTTGTCCACATCCCCACCCTCAGCCAGTTTTTCTCGGGTCAACTCAGGGGACACATGGGATCAGCTGCTCAGAACTGGGAGAGGAACTGGGAGAGAAATGGGATAAACTGGGGAGAACTGGGAGAGGAACTGGAGGGACTGGGAGAGGGACTGGGAGAAATGGGGAGAAGAACTGGGAGAGAGAAACTGGGAGAGAAATGGGAGAGGAACTGGGAGAGAAATGGGGAGAGGAATGGGGAGAGGAACTGGGAGAGCAACTGGGAGAGGAACTGGAAGAGGAATGGGGAAAGTAACGGGGAAAGGAACTGGGAGAGAAATGGGGAGAGGAACTGGGAGAGGAACTGGGAGAGAAATGGGGAAAGGAACTGGGAGAGAACTGGGAGAGGAACTGGGAGAGGAACGGGGAGAGAACACCCCTCCCCTCCTCCACCTCCCCCCAGCACCAGGCTGGCCACAGATTATCAAGGACACAGCCCGGTGACCCCAAAAAACGGGGATGTGAGGCCGGGAGAGGAGGCAGGCAGCCGGACAGACACGGAGCAGCGAGCAGCACGCAGCCCTGAGCTGGGAGAAGCAACAGCCCCGGATTTATGGCCGGGCTGGAACGCCTGCAGGAGCAGAAGGGCAGGGAAGAGCTGCAGTAAATCCTGCCTCCCACCACAGCTGGCCTGAGAATGGCAGGACAAGGATAAAATCCTCCTGTTTCACCAGCCTGAAAGATTCTGGTTTTTTTTTTTTTTTCTTTGGATTTAAAATCACTCTAAATTTCAGCTCTTGCTGTCTGGGGCTCCTTAGATCTGCAGCTCGTTCAGGCTGGGTTATTAAGGGGAGATTAATTAGAGCCAGGCAAGGAAGGAGTTTCAGATAGAGCAGGGTGAGATCATGTCCACAGCCCTAGGATGAACCCAAGAACCCCAAAAGCCTTAATTTGAGCCCACTGTCATCCAGATAAAACCGAGTTTTCTGCTGCTTTCATGCAAATACGCGGCTTAAAGGCAGATTTAAAAGAGTGAGGAGGTAGCAAGGACAGGGAAAATACGTCAAGCCCCGAAGAAAAAAGGCATTTTGCTTGTTTTAATAAATAAACCACATTTCCATTCATTCAGAAAGTCGATAAACACTCAGCTGGCAGAGCAGGAATTACTCCAGGTCGGTTCCTCCCCTCCCTGTTTGGAAAAACGCTCCAGAACTGGGGCTCTTTTTGGCCCAACTGGTGGGAACAGCAGTGCCAGCTGCTAAAAATAGGAGCTGCCTACGGCCTGAGGGAGCTCTGCTGCTCTCACCAGGGCTCCCTACCCATTCTCAGATTTAATTTTCATTCATTAAAGAGGAAAAAAGAAAAAAATAAAAACCAAACCCCCCAAAAAGAAAGGTTTCGAACGCACTTAATGAATTAACACGTAGATGTTTTTCTCCCCCTGTTGCTTTTCCCCCTTTTCACGACTTCGCCAAAGCAGGAAAATAATTCAGCCGTGGCCAAGAACGGGGTTTGAACGTGTTTGTTGTTTGTTGTGCTTAATTATAGACGTGTTACAGCTCCCGTGCTCGCCTTCCCCTCGCTGCCGTTACATAATCAGCCTCCAGCACACGCTCCCACCTACGGCAGCAACATTCCCAAAGCCTCATTTCCTGGGATTTTGCACCCAGAGCACCAAGGGAGGCAGAAAGGGAGATGATCCTCAGCCTTGCTGCCCGTGGAGAGGGGCTGGGATGAGTTTGAGGTGGCCAGAAGGGCTCAGAGATTTTTGTCACGGCTGTAAAATAAAAATAAAACGCTCAGCACTGTGCTGAGGTTGTGTCTGTGTGGTTGTGGGTCTGCTCCCTCCTGATGTTTAATTTTTGGAGCATCAATGTCCTGCCTTCCCACCTGAAGGGCTTTCCAAGTTACAGCTTCACTGACCCTAAGGATTTATGGGATTGATGGCATTTTGATGGATTCCACAATTCCATGTGAGCACATCCAGGCACTGAAGCAGACACGTTCATCTCAAAAAAAAAATAAAAATAAATAAATAAATCCCACAAACAGCCCCAGCCAAAATGCCAGGCTGAGGGGACAGTTCCAATGTCACCACACAAAGTCATGCTGAAAATAATGAATCTCCAACACGTACAGAGCAACAGGTGAATACCAATGGCATGGAATCACTGAGCAGATTGAGCTGGAAGGAACTTAAAAACCATCCAGTGCCACCCCTGACATGGCAGGGACAACTTTCACTGTCCCAGGGTGCTCCAAGCCCTGTCCAGCCTGGCCGTGGACATTTCCAGGGATGGAGCAGCCACAGTTTCCCTGGGAAACCTGTGCCAGGGCCTCACTGTAAAGAATTGTTCACAAATCTCCCTCTAAACTGACTCTCTCTCAGTTTGAAATGGTTCCCCCATCTTCTGTCACATGGTGGATTTAACTGGAATTTTTAATACAATTAATGAACTGGAATTGTTCATTTCCTCCTGCTTTCTGACCACATTTGCTGTGCGCAAGGTTTGTTTCACAAACAAGAAACTTGACCTGGTTAAGAAAAAGAGAGCAGAAGCTGCATGGGAGGTTCAGGTCGGCAGGAGCTGCAGGTTCTTGGGAAACCATGAAGCTCTTCAAACATCTGCAACAAAACCAACTTTTGGGCAAATTTAGAGCTCTTCAAGAGTGCAAAGATGCAGAATGAACCCTTTTGGTCTCCACTGGGATGTCCCTGCTCCCAAAAGTTGTGCTGAGGCTGCCTGAGGTGATCCCTGCACCAATCCCTCCTGGAAGCCGAGCCTTGGGGACGGGGCACAGACAAAAAATTGGGACAAACCAACAGCGAGGTTGGGGCCACACCAACACCCAAATCCCAGCCTAATCCCAAAGAAGATGCTTCTTGGAAGAATGAGGAGAATTCCCGAGGAAGAGCAGGCAGAGGTGCCCCAGTTTGGGGTCACAGCAGCCCAGTTAAGCCAGCCCTTGTCACTCCAGCCCCAGACAGGGACAGAGGAGACTGATCTGTGCTCGTCACAAGGATGCACTCAGAGCCTCCAACTGCCTCACAGATTCATCAAAGCCTCGGCCTCCAGCCAAGCTCCAGCCACAGCAGCCATTTATCACAATAATTAAAAAAAAAAGGCAGCACTACAAGGATTCCGGAGCCATCGGTCAAGGAGCAGAGGAGAGGGAGGAAATCTTTCCCTGGACTCTTTTTCCAGCTTTCCTCCACCAACAGATCACTGCCACCAGCACCATGAGGTGACAGCTCCAGGAGTCTGGCACATTGCTGACCTTTCCCAGCACCCTCTCAACCTTCCCATCCTCAGATGATCCAAAGGGGAAGGGAGGAATTAAAAATAAATTAAAAAAAAAAAAAAAGGCATGAAGACATAAAAGTTTATTGATCGATTTCAAATTGTGCTTTGAAACAAAAGCCCATGGATTGGAAAGCTTGTATTTCACGGCGGAAAGGGATGGAGGAACGCACGGAGAAATAAACAGCCCCGTCTCAGAGCATATATCCTGCCTTCATTACGCCCCTGAGAAGGTGTTAATATACAATGTACAACGTATTAATCACCCCCTCTCACTTGCAAATGCGAAATGCATCATTAACATTCATGTTGTTTTCAATTAGCTGCCTGGATGGGAAGGAGGCGACGCAGACAGGTTCCCTCGCTAAATTTTGTGGCGTTTCCAAAGAGTGGGGACCGTAAAAAAGCAGCCTGGGTGAAACTCCTGCACTCCCCACCATCCACGAGGGGCTGCTGGCAGAGAGATGCTGGGAGGTTTTTAATTGATGTGGCAATTAGGGAAAGGCAGGGCTGCCGGTGTGTTTTCAGGCTGAGCAGGTAATTTAGAAGTGTAAATTCCATTTGCAGGAGCGATTCAAGTACTTTGGGACAGATTTTCAAAGGGTATCAGCCACCAAAAGAGGCTGATAAGCGCCGAGTGGGATTTTTAAGAGCCCCTCAACCAAGGTCCCCTGACTCCTGTTGATACTTTCATTTATAAAAAAGGGCTTTGAAGATTGTTTTGATCCAAAGTCTCAGAAGTTTTCCAGTTCAGATACAAGCTCTCCTGCGGAGGAAAGCTGTTTGTTTCTCATTTGTGAGACTCTCATCTTTCATGGCTCCTTTGTCAAAGGACAGAGGGTTTAAATCACTCATTCTGGACACCTGACCTGTCCCCAAAAGCGGCTCAGTGCTGTCCATTCAGAGATGTTATCACTGAAATTATTTCATTTTTGGGTGCTGACCACTTCTGGAAGCTCTTAAGAACTGGAAGGGCAGCACCACCAAGAGATTAGCTGGAAACTTTTCCGTCCAGCCAAACTCTTCCAAGCCTTGTGGAATTCTCTCAAGAATTTGGCTTCAGTGACAAAGCTGGAGCGGCTCAAAAGAGTCAGAAAAAAGTCGGGAAAAAGATCTGGGTTCTTTTGCTAAAGCAGCTCCCAGTGACGGATCAGTCAGGACTCCTGTGGCTGCCCAGGCCCCTTTCCAAAACAACCAGCCATGGGCCTTCTTGAGCTCATTCCAGCTTTATCCTTCAGGAAAAGCATCCAATCACAAGCTAAAGTTGCCATTCATGGATAATTGACCACCAGCCTTGGGGGAGATATTACAGTTTTTAATTACTCTCACTTCTCAGAGCCGTCTGTCTAAGGCAGAGCTTCTTGAGCTCCTGCAAGTGGCTCTTCCTGAGCTTTCTCAGACAAAACCCAAAACTGCAGTCACCTTGGCAGTAGGGAGATAAAACAGGATTTTGTAAAAAGGGAAAGAATCCTGAGCCCAGAGATGAGTCACATCGGAGATGTCACATCTGAGATGTCACCTCGGAGGGAACGCAGGCCATTGCTCTCTGTTGACTGAAGGAGATGAGACACCTCAGAGCAGGTAAGGGGGATGAGGGACGTGAAAACGAGCTCTGCCCCAAAAAATCCACCCCCCAGCCAAGGAAAACAGGGTTCAGCAGCATCCTTGGTTGAATTATTATATTTATATTTATGGATTTAACAGTTCACCCAAGGTCCCAGTGCTGATACAGGACAGAGCCACCACGCTCGGTCAAAATATTCACCACAACTCTGCTGCCACCTCCACCTGCAGGAGCAGGTCCCTCTGTGCTGCTGACTCCACACAAGAGCACCAGGAGGCAGCTGCTCTTCCCAAAAGTGAAGGAAAATAAACAAAAACCTCCCACGCAGGGAATTCCATCCCTTCCCCAACTCACGGGAGCTGCGTGCATCCTTTCACAATCCACTTAATCCCCCTCATTCCAGCACGTGAGCTGCTCAATCAAACAGCCTTTTGTTCAAAAGTGACACCACCGGGGACAGAGCTGCTGCCTCAGCCTCAAACCTGGCACAAACCCAGTTTCCTTTCTCCTGTTCCCTAAAAAACACAATTTCCCCATGGATGGCACTGAGCCCCGGGGGAATCAGCCAAGCCAAAAAGTGGCCACGTGCTGGAGGAGGAATCCACCCGGTGGAATAGGTTGCTATGGTTCCCAAGATCTAATCCAGAATGATACAGGTATAAAAAAGAGAGAAATGCAGTGATTAAAATAAATAAATAGACAATCTGGGCCTGCCATGAATGTGGATTGTCCTTGACTCCAGAAGCAATGAGGCATGAAATGTATCAATGTGATATTGAATATAAGGATGTATTTAATATTTTACAGCGCTGGAAATCTTGTTACAGAAGGGTTGGATCATAATCAAGAAGAGAGGGGCCAGTTCTTCCCTTCTCTCCCCTCTGTTCTAGAAGTTTGAGCGGCAGAATCCCGGGCGAGGAAAGCTGAGCATCGCTCACAGGAGCAGCAGAGCTACTTCATTTGTCCATCAGCCGCACAAATCCTCATTAATCACCTCCTCAGCTTCAAAGTCACTGCTGATTCCCGAAAATGTCCATCCCTCCGCGAGCCATTCCCTGCGGAAAGGGCTGAAACACTCGAGCAGAAGAGTTTCGTTAACCGTTGTGTTAATTGCCTGTCGGGCTCCCACTTATCAATTCCTATCTGCACACAGAATTTTTCACTGCCCCAGCTGATTTTGCCCCCTGAATTTCCACTCTTTTTTCTTGGAACACCAGCACCATCCCACCGGAATTCAGTCTGTGGAGCTTCCAGGCAAGAGATGAAACAAATATTTCACTCCTTTCCCTTCTTATTGCTCGCACTTCTCATTGCTGCTTCTGTTTAAACACCAAAATATAAGTAGAGGGATTTTAAGAAATATTGCGTCTACAGAGGAGAAATTGATTTTTTTTTTTTTAAATTCAGCACACAATGGAAATGACCCTGTGGTAAATGCAGCCCTGGTACCAAGAACAGAAGCCAAAGCACTGAAATCCCATCCCCTGGCCACGGTGAACGAGCAGTTTTAATTTAAGCACCACCCTGCATGTCAAGTCCTGTTTGTCACCGTGTTAATGGACGTGTTTATTCACACATTCCCCGGAAAAAAAACATCCTCCTCCCTCCTCTCCGAGTCCAGAAATGGTGGCACCGACTCCACCGGGTCCGTCTGCCAAAAATATCCTTTGCCCACCTATCTTCCCAACCTGCTTTCCTATGGAAACAGGCAGAGCCACCCACAAACGGAGCCACCTGCAGCACATTGGCCAGAGCAGCTCCCCCAAAATGCTCCCAGAACCACAAAAATCCGGGACAGGCAAGAACCAGGCTCTGAGCATCCTCAGGGACGGGCAGGATGCACGGTGAACTCGCTCCTTATTACAGAATTTACACACAAAACAGCTTTTTCCGTGGCTGGGGCACTCAGTCAAAGCCTGGAATTATTTAGTTATCGAAGAATCCAACCATGAGAAAGCAATCCATAGGAAACCAGGCTTCATTACTTCCACTGCTGATGATACTACCCTGAAGACCGAGAGGAAAAAAAAAGAAAAACACTGGTACTTCAAGTGATGGAGCTTCCAACATTTACCTTGAAATTTATTGCCCACAGTAATTGAATTGCTGGATTGCAAACTAACACCTGCTCAAGGCTTTAAAAAGTTCAGCAGAGGCAAAAAAAGGTTCTGCTTAAATCCTCACCCCTTGCACACCAAAAAAAATAAATAAAGAAACCCCAGCAGAGCAGTTTCCAGCCTGGAGGAGACACCCTGAACTCCCAGGGGACTCCTGGGGAAAAGAAAAAATAAAAAAAGGCAGAATTCTTTGTTTCAGGCTGAGTAAAATGCTTTGTTCCAATTTCAATATTTATAACCTTAATAAAAAGATGAAACACCTTTCAAAACGAAATTCTTCCTTCATGGCAAATAATCAAAGCGTGTTTCTCAGCAGATGCCAAACGAGCCCATTTACCATTTTCTAGAATTTCAGCTTGAACATTCCATTTCCCTGAGTGTTTGTTTGGTGATGAATTTACTCAAAGCTCCTGACAGGAGCTGCTCCGTTCCCCAGGTATCAAAGAGCTCGAGTGGATCCCCTCTTGAGCTGTAATCACTAAACCAGAGCCCCAAAGTGCTTTCAATTCCCACTCGACATGACAACAATGGGATATGGAGCTGTCTGGGCTTATTTCTGTGTTTGTTTTATTTTTCCTTGGAAAATCCCTGTGAGCCATGGGAGGAGGCTGAGGTGGAGCAGGGAACGTTCCCAGTACAGGTGGTGGTGGCTTTGTGACTCAGGTTCCTCCTTTGTCACCTCCCCACGGGCTCCTGGATCCGCTATTCCCCAGTTCCAGGGACACCCCGAGGAGCCCAAAACCACCTCCAAGCACGGCTTTATTTGCTTTTCCAACAACCACTGCTCTTTTTCAGTGAATTCCTGCAGAGAAATCCCTGTGCAGGAAAACTGGAATTTTCCAGGATTAAAGGGCGTCCCACAAAACCCAGAAGATCCCACCTGGAGCATCTTTGTTCCTTCCCACCCAGCTGGAATAAACACAAATTTATCTCTTTTCTCAAATTCCAAGTTATATTAATCAAACACAAATCCACTTTCCTCAAATTCCAAGTTAAATTAATCAAACGCAAATCCACTTTTCTCGAATTCCAAGTTCCCACTGCCATCTTGATCTCCTCCTCCTGTCTCCCCACCCCTCTCCAGGAGACATTTCCCACTTCTCTGCCTCAGCAACTCTGAGTAAAACATGCGAAAGTGTCTTTATTCATTCCTCCAAGAAGTAATTAGAAGCAAGAACAGGAGTCAAGAACGTAAACGTTATCCTTCCTAAAGGAAAGCAGATTTCTAATTAGCGAAGAAAGCGGCTTCTGTGGGATTCTTTCTCCAAACAGCTGTTGCTGAGGGATCATCTGTCTCTCTTCTTTTCCTCTTTTGCAGTAAAAAGTTCATTTATTTGAACGTATAGAAGAGTCGCAGCACCCAATTAAGGCAGGAGGGGAATCAAGGAACACCGGGGAGGAATGGAGAGGGCTCGATGAGCCCCAAAACCACCAATGCTACTAAAAACACCCTCGATTTCCTGTGCTTCACTCAATCCATGCAAAAGGTGGGAAATCAGTGACAGGACTGGCTCAGCTCAGAAAAAAATGGGAGGAAAAAGTGCACAAGTGGCTGTCTACAGCCTCTCCATCCAAAGATTCCTCTTTATTTCTCTGCTGGCTTCATTTCCTTCCCTCCCTTCTAGGACAGGACAAAGTTGATTGGTTTTAAATCACAGGAAAATCAAAGCTGTGCTACTGCTTCTCACACACAAACGAGAGTTTCGCATCAAAAAAGACATTTTCCATTAAGGAAGGGTGGTTTTTTTTTGCAAGACACCTCTTTCTTATCCATTGTAATTTTTTTTTTTCTCCCTTCATTATCACAAAATTTGACAAGTTCATCTGAAGGAGGAAATGCAAATCACCCCCCGCAGAGCTGCAGTGACAAGGGCACGCTTCAACTTCGTGCTGAAGGGGACTTTGAAGCAAAAACCCAACCCCAGGCAGCCCATCCGTCCTGCTGGGATGCACAATTCCAGGCTGGGATAAATCCAGTGGACAACCCCTCTTTGTGACTATTGAAGGACAAATTAATTATTATATTATATTATTATATTATATTATATTAATTATTATTATTATTATTATTATTATATTATTATTATTATTATTATCATCATCATTATCATCATCATTCATCATCATCATCATCATCATCATCATCATCATTATCACCATCATCATCACCATTATTATAACTATTATTATATAATATATATATATATCATCTATATACAATTATCATTTTTAGATATAGTCTATATACATACATGTATATTCTATATGCATTATCAAAAAAAAAAAAAAAAAAAAAAAAAAAAAAAAAAAAAAAAAAAAAAAAAAAAAAAAAAATAATAATAAAAAAAAATAATAAATAATAGAATAAAACAAAACAAAAAAAACCACCACCACCACCATAACAATAATATAATAAAATAATAATAATAGTGAATAGTGATGTGAGAAAAACTAATGAAGCTAGACAAGTCCTAAAATTAATTTAGGCTGCCATTAATTTAAGAAGGCCATGTTAAGAATTAATTTAGGCTGCCATTAGAGCAATGAGGAGCCTGAATTGCCTTCCTAAAAATTAAAAAAGGGAAAAAACCCTGAAGCACGTTGGAGGTGGGTGCTTGTGGAGCTTTCTGGATGCAGGTACCTGTGATTGCAGGGGCTGGGGGGCTCCCGAGGTCCCTGTCTGGGCTCATATCCAAAATCCCTTCAACGCCTCACACGGAAAGAAGGGAGCAGCGTGTCCATCTGTGCCACAGGCAGCGTTTGCAGCCAAGCCCTGAGCTCCTTCCAGGAGAAAAAACCGTTCACAGACAGATTGTGCACCTGAGAGACACCAACACCTCCCCAAAGGCATCCCGTGCTCGGCTGGGTCCTCTCCAGCTTCCCAAAGATCCAGAGCAAACAGCCCTGAGTGGAGAAATTCAAATCATCGCTTGGTAATTCTGCCAAACTCAAAATGCTTCGCTTCTACCTGGATAAATGCTCCCGCTGGGGAGGATCCATGAGCAGAAATTCCAAAGCAATCCCAGGTTCCCATCCCATCTCCTGCAAGATTCCTGGTTATTATTAATCCCTGCCCTCCTCCCTGGTTATTCAGAATATTCACAAAAAGTTCTCTTTGCGCTCCAGCTCCTGCTGAACCATCTCAATCCAGCCCCAGCCCGATTACAGACCCTGCTGCATGTAATAAACGTTGATAATGGCTACGCAGGAAGAGAGAGACACCTCAATATTTTTGGTTTGCTCAAGACAAATAGCCTCAATTGTTTAATCGATAAAAATGCCTCTCCTACTCCTACTGGAATTACAGAGCCGTTCCAGACAGAAAAAGAACCATTGCTGTCCAAGGATACTCTGTGAGCACATGAACTGCCTGGCCACATCCTCTGAGCTCCCCAAAACTCCAAATTAGGGTTTCCAGAAACCTAGTGGGTCCCAGGTTCCATCTGCCCTGGGGGAAAACCCTTCAGATTCCCATCGGGACTGGGCTGAAGCACGGGCTCAGCTGGGAATTTGTCTTGGTTCGAATAAAAACAAATCTCTTCATCCCTGGAGCTGTTCGTGTGGTATCACCACCCCAGAAGGGTAAGGAGAGGGGAATTTTCCTGCTCTGGGTTCTTCTGGACATCAGCAACTCTTTTTGGGTGCCAGAGCCCACCAATGTGAGCGTCTCTGTAGCCCTGGGCTGATTTATCCAACACAGAATGAAATCTGAGATGATTATGAGGGACTTTCATCAAAAAGACAGAGATTACTCAGACTGGGAGGAAGGAAAGATGGTCCCTGCACAGCTGGGACTGCACTGTGGCTGAGGAAGCTGGGAAAGGGGGAAATTGCCATCTTTTCTTTTTTCTTTTTTATTCTTTTTTTTTTTTTGGCTAGGATGAAAAGACAACAAAGTATGAACGGTCATAATTTAGTGGGCTCCTGGGTAAATTTGTATTTCATTCCGATTATTGAGTGCATTCCCTAATTGCAGCAATAAAAAGGAATAGTCCATCTTCCAAATGCAAGCGCTAGCGCTGATTGTTATTTAATTACTTGATTCCAGTGGTCGAGGGGTGAGCCTGGAATGACAATTGCAGCTTGTATTGTCTCGCCGAGATTGCCGAATTAATTAGGGGAACAATGGGATTCTTCATTGTTGACATCTTAAGAACTTGAGACGGCGACTTTAAAACCAATAATAAAAGGCCACGATGGGGTTTTCTACTGGAAAAAAAAAGAGAAACGGGGGAACTGGAGTCCCCCCAATCCTTTTCCCCCTTTTTTCCCCTTCCACTGCCTTCCTCTGTTCCAGATTTTCATTCAGGCAAAACCACGAGGAGTGACAAGGTAATTTAAAGTCAAGCTGGAGCTGCTGAAATGTGGGTTAATTCCCGAGAATCATGGAAATACAGCCCCTGGTGTTCATTGTCACCCGGAGTAATTGAAACCCGGAGCTGACATTTATGGGGCTTATCAGACTTTTTAGGGGCTTGGGAGTGTAAAAGCACAAATGAGGGGGAAGTTTTAAGGTTTTGTGCTTCGGGATGTGACTTGAGCTCGGTTTAATGAGGGCTGAGCAGAGCTTTAACCTCAGGATGAGCTCTCCCTCCTCCGCCTTTACATTTCCCTTCAAATTCTCATTTTTGGAGCGCAGTGGAACATCCCAAGGGAGGCTTGGAAAGGGTTGGGCCCTCAACCCAGAAGATGCTGCCATTCCAGGGTGGTTTTGTACAAAAATCAGGAAAATCCCATGCCCTGTTCCCATCGCTGCACTGCCTCGAGGTGTTTGGAGTCCACATGGGAATTCTGGGTGAGAAAATGAGATCTGACCCCTTCCTTCCCCCACCCAGACGTGTTTTTTGAAAATTCAAGATGATGGAAAGGGCGTTTTCTTTGTTCCTGAGGGGAACAACAGAAATGTTTAAGAACTGAGGGAGCTGTGGGTGGGTGGCGCTGAATCAGAGATGGAAAATGGCTTGAGAGGGTAAATATCCACATATTGAGGGTGGACATTTGTCTTGATCCACTTGAAACCAGGCAGAAATCCATCTCCAACACCCCTGAAAGCGGTGGGGAAAAAGGCATTGATTGAGCTTTTGCTCTGAAAACGTTGGCTTTATTGTTTTTCTCTCTCTTCAAAAATAAAAAAGAAAAAAAAAGAAAAAAAGAAATATTGAAAATGTGTTCCATATAATGGCCTTTGTTGTGATGTGGCTTTTATTGTAGCTGGCTGAGTGTTTGTGGGGTTATTACAGCCTTGCAGTGGAGGAAAACACAGCACAGGTTCTCTCAAAAGACCTGGGGGGAGGCATGATTATGTTAAAATAATCATCTTCCCTGACCAAACTTGGCTTTCTCTTTCCTGGGTGCTCTGCAGAGAGTTGTTCCCTTTTTTGTCTCCGTCTTTGTATTGTCAGGATTAATTTTTCCGAGGGAGAAATCTCCATAAGCTGAGTGGTGCCCACTCCTTCCTTTTTAGGAGCAGGAGGTTGGATTTTCTTTTTTTCTTTATTTTTTATTCTTCTTCTCTGCAGAAATCCTGTGGCTTGAATCTCCACTGCTCCCTTTCTTCCCTTTCAACCTCTGATTTCCTCTCCCCTTTTGTGTGAGTTTTGTGAGCTCACTGGAAGGACTTTGAGGTACTTTTTGAGCTCCTCTTCTCCCAGATTTGTAGGAATTATGCTTTTTGAGGTCCTTTCCTCCTGGATTTATGGAAATAAGGTATTTTTTAAGTCCTTTCTTCCCAGATTTGTGTGAATCAGGTACTTTTTGAGGTTCTCTCCTCCCACATTTGTGGGAATGAAGGAATTTTGAGCTCCTTTCCTCGTGGATTTGTGGGAATTACGCTTTTTGAGCTCCTTTCCTCCCAGATTTGTGGGATCTCTGGGATTTTGTGGGATCTCCAGGATTTTGTGGGATCTCCAGGATTTTATGGGTTCTCCAAAATTTTGTGGTATCTCTGGGATTTTGTGGGTTCTCCAGGATTTTTTGGGCTCTGTTGATGCATTTCCTCTTTCCACCTTCCCTTCCCATCAGGAATTTGCCAGCTGCAGGAAAAAGAGCAGCCAGGATTCATTCCCAGAGCACAGAGAGTGAGGAGAAGGATCCATGGAGCTGATGGGGTTGAGGTCAGCCAGGAGCTGGGGAGAGCAGAAAACCCCAGGGGAAATGAACTGTGATTACACAGGATGGTGGCCAAAAGCATTAGAGCCGGAGCTGGGGAGAATTTCTCAAATAGTTTTTGTCAAACGGATGGCCCTCTTCCAAAAAATCGGTAATTTTTGCAACTCGGCCCCCTCACCAAGAAATTTCCAATTTTCCCCATGAACCCTCCAGTAACACATTCAGTTTCTTGTCTCATTTATTGAGGGTTAGTGGAGAAAACAGCTCTTACCAGAGGCAAATAAAAAAAGGGAAAAAAAAGAGCAAGAAGGAAAGCAGACCGCGGGAAGGAATAATGAGAGTTTCGCTTTTCACCTCCAAAACTGCAGCTATTTTTCCACGTGTGTATTTTTGCTATTTTGGAGCTTCCACTGACTCCCACAGGTTTATTCCAGGCTCCAGAGAGCCTGAGGAGGCAGAAGGGGGAGGCTGAGGCTGGCAGGGTCACAGGATGAGGAGGAGAACAGCAGGAACTTGCCCTGCCTGCCCAGGGTGATGCCTAAAACAAGGCTCACCTGAAACAGAGGCCAGATAAAAATAAGAGAATAAAGCAATAGATTTAATCCAGGCCTACAGGGCATAGGGCAGGCAAAAGCCTCCTCCTGAGCCACCCAAAATGGCCCTATATGAGATCTTCACTCTTTTATCAGTTCTGTCTCATTCACAAATCGTGCCCCAATTCTCCAATTCCACCTTCAGGTGATGCTGTCACCCACCCCAAGTTTGCTTACCCCAATTTTTCCTTTTTTCCATATTTTGGGGCCTGAGCAGTAAGGTGTCCTTGAGTTTCAGGCC
>VKON01002323.1:0-15899 GCA_009741485.1 Malurus cyaneus samueli
CACAATGAAAAAATGGTTAGAAAAAAATACGTGGACAAAACAGTCAACTTTTGGTAATACGAAGAAAGGAGTCAAAGACTGGGAATTCGTCAGGGTGTTTCTAGTGATGATTGAGTCAGACTACTGCAGAAGAAATGGAGTCTCCTACAACCATAAAGAGATAGTCAGGCAATTCCAAATATTACGGCTTAACAATTCTCCACAGACAACTTTGATTTGTTATATATTAACAGAGTCTTTAACAACTTGGACTCTGAATAATATAACACAGAAGGAGGAGGAGAGATTATGGGTAAAGGTACTAATTCCAGGATTGGCATCCTCGGGAAGCTTGTTACCCTGAGTGCGACATGGTGGGGATTGGAGAAAAACGCAGTCGTGTAACTCAATTTTGGCATCCTGCTGCCTGATGTATACAGTGGCGCGCGTCTGCGCTCCTCGCAGGAGTGGTCTTGATTAAAGAGCATTGTTCAGGAAGGGGAGCACATGCATTTGCGTGGCAACATGCTGCAGTGACTAACAATTTGATGACACATGCAGCCCTGGCAGAGCCCCAGGGAGCACCCGCTGCTCTCGTGTTTCTCAGAGCCTGGCCTGACAAACTTGAGAAAAACCACACAGTCTGGCCAGGAGGGGAAAGGCAACAGCTCCCAACTCTTCAGGCTTAGCAAGCACTTGGTAATAAAGTGATAAATAGTTGTCCACACTCAGCTTAGGCATTAGCCTGTCCCATGGAAGTAAACCCAAAATGAGTTAAGTACATGACATCTTCTCCTCGTGCTTGCGTTTTAGGTGGAGAACTGCCCACTTTTTACCAGAATCTGATAAAGAAAATTACATCCCTTATTTTCTCCACATTTTATCTGCCCTAATTATTTCCCCAATCCTAGTGATACTGGCAGCTCAGACTTTATCCTGTGGTAGATAACTTCACATCTCGGCATTTCAACAAAACAGCACTTGCTTAGCAAAACTGATTCACAAAATCCCTCGGACCACATTCAAAAAGCAAAGGACTGGCACTGAACGTTCTTTTCCAGAGAAAGAAATGTCTTTTTACAGTCATGCTGGTTTTATAACCCCAGATCACATCACTGAAATAGAACTTTTAAACTACCAATTAGTCAGATAGCTAACACAGATAACACCCCGCACTTCCACTGTAGCACAGCACTCCTGTTATTACCCACATGTCCACCAGGGACCCTATTAAATATCCCTTTCACAAATACTTCAGTAACTTCCCTAGCTTCAGAGATTTTTTGGAAAAAAAAAATCATTAGTTACATAGTTATACAGAATTTTCAAACTAGCACACACACATCAAACAAGCTGATTATTTCTCTGCTCTTGAACACAAGAGACATTAAAGAACAATATTTAGTTATTTACAGTCAAAGCAAACATGTTTTTTGCCCTCCCACACAGTAACAGAAAACCTTCAGGTGGAGTCAAGAAACATAACTGTTTTCTTGACAAAAGACCAAAATAAATATTATATATTTTATGCAAGATTCTTCTTATTTGAATTGCTCAGTTTTGACCTATGTCCTCGACAATAATCTCATTGGTTCTAATGACGCTGAAAATTACATTGCTTAGTGTATTTCAGTAACACGAAGTCAGTAACACAGACAAACCCAAACTGCAGTGCGTGAACGGCTAGATGTAGAAAAATCACTTCAAGGCAGTCACAAGCCTGCCAGTTTTAAATCCTTTCAGCCTACGCAAGTTAAAAGATGACGTATCAGCTATTTTTCAATACATGTAGGGAAACACCAAACCAGACAAAAGAAAAAACTTCAAACTAAAAAAAGCATTATCAGGCTGTCTCTGCATCTTATGTTTCAAAAAAAGCGGACACGCTATGTGACATTTGGGTGCTCAAACACAGCACTCTTTGTTTTAGCGTGGAACATATATTAAATTGCAAATAAGAACGTGCTTGTAGATTAGAACAAGCTCACCATTTTCTTCAGACTATTCACAAGGTAGCACCCACAGTTCAGAACTTTTACTTCTAATCAAATCTACTCAGGTCAGTCCTATAAAGCTACATTAGATAAATCCTTATTCTCTTGCTTTATTTTTCCTAGAGAGCCAATTCAGCTCAGAAATACCAAGTTAGGATCGGATAGACTGAAGAGAGTAGAATTGATTTATATTCCAATAAATAACAAAACTCATCCCTGTAATGTTCCTGGGATGGTAGCTATCAAGAACAAGCAAGTTCTCATTCCAGCTAAACAGAACAGGTACAAAACACACCTGCAAAGGTAATTGCTTGTTCAGTGTGAATTAATGGAAATAAGTCACCCATGTTTTGCAAGATGGCACAAGCTCACAATGTAAACAAGCAAAGAACTAATATTGAATAAAAACTGATTGTTTCCAAATTCCACCTCTTGGTACGTCTGCAGCCCCAAGATATTGAATTCATGTTAAAATCCTGTGTTAGACTAATAACCTACAGGTATATCATGTACACTCTGTGAAGACAATGTGCTTAGTGGCAGAAACGTACCCAAACTCCTAAAAAACCCGAAAACTTAAAAACTTGCCAGGAGAAACACACGCAGATAACAAGGATTCGGTTCATAGAAAAAAAACAGTTTCAGTTGCTTTATTGAGGTACATGAGTGACATCCAATTTGAAATGATAAATGTCGGCATTATTTGCAGGGGTACTAGAGGAGACAAGAAGAAAAGATAAACACATTTCTATGGGAGCTTTTCCTGGAAATGATACTACTTCAGAATTTACCTTGAAGCCTGTGTACTGTACCTGCCCTTTCTGGGAAACAATTTTTTTGCAAGCAGGACCTAATCAAGAGCTGGATGAGAAAACCTCCTGCCAATGTCTTCCCAGAAATCTACAGTATCTTAGAACAATTCTACATGGTATTTTATTCACCTGTTCTAAATATATAGGTGATTTGGTTCAGATTTTAAATCTCAAATCAAAGACCCTTAGGCTTTGTTGTTGTGATGAAAAACACATCCATTCCACACACTAGCATGTGACAGACATGTATTACATTCTTTCAATCTATGGCAGGACACAACAGCTCACAGGGTTTTTTAGGTAGAGTCAGCAAACATGGTAGTGCTGTCTACCGAATAAAAAAGGTGGACTTGTCCTGCTCACTGCAACTCAGAAATTAAGGATTTGTCTTACACTGTTCAGAAAAAAAGTTTGGTTTTTATGTGAACTACTTAATGCAAAAGTGAGTTAAAACCAAAGATGGATTGTTAGTTGGAAATCACTGCACATTATAGGAAAGAAATTCAGTGACAGGGGTGTCTTACACTTTCCCCTCATTGCACATTTGCAGTGAAAAGCAACCTCTCTTAAATGTTCTACATCACACGGCAATAATTACCATATTTGCTACTATTTTAAAAAATACAGAATATCTCAAATTTCCTCCTTTTCTAATTCATACACAAGCTTTTCGTAGCTGTGCAGAAGTCAGTGGTGTTTGTGAAGCTGCTTTGAAGAGTTTAACACAATCATTCATATATTTTATATATGCAAAGATTATTTTAGTGGACTAAGAGTTAACAAAATTTATTCCTGAGTTGAGAAGCTCTCCTGTGCTTTGAGGTAGAAGATGAATCCTCTGGAGCTGTTAAAGAGTTATTGAAGACACCACTGATTAGAAAATTCTCGTTGTTTTAGGTTGGCTGCTGTCTCCTCACAGAAAATCAAGGCTTGGCAGTGAAGCTTTCAGAGCCCACACCAGTAATTCTCTTTTCCAGAACATTCTTACTGTCCCGCAATTGTGTTGGGAAACTAAGGCTTTCCATATGCCATGATTTAAAAGTAATATTGTATGATCTCCTCCTTGAAAAGAAAGATTGCCACTCCGTTTGAAAACCAAAGACAGCCTTGATGCCAACTACAGGGATTAATCACATAGCAACGTTATTCCTAAACGGGGAAATCTGAGAGAGGAAGGAAAGGAAGGGAGACAACGACAATAACACCAGGAGGGAGAAAGGAGTAAATGACAATATTTCTGCACAAATCAAAATAGAATCTGTTTTAATTATGGACAACTTTGACGTGTACTTAAGACTCTCACTGCACTCAGGAAATAAGAAATGCTCTTTACGGTGAAATTTACAGGAGAGCCTTAAAAACTACCCATTTTGTTCAACTGGATAGGTTCAGATTAAATACACAGATCTAAAATCAATGTGAAGAAACTGAAAGAATTCATTCATCACAGTGTTTGAGTCTTCCTTTTTCAAATAATATAGTTATTAATTGTCATAAATTACATAACATAAATCAATTTCCTCCAGAGCACTATTATCAGAAGTAGCAATCAAACACATAACCTAATAGCTAAGCAAGGAAGATCCAGCCAGAGCAGAGATTAATTGTTTAATCACCAGGCTTCTGTCAAATATTGTACACCTACTAATATACAGTATTCTTTTAGAAATGTTTTTTTTTTTACCTCAAAGGCTACAGAAGCGATCCACATGCATTTTTTTTGCCAGAGTACCTGAAAGACCATGCGAGTGCACTCAAGATGGGGAAAATCAGTGTGGCAGCTCAGAATTCTGAGATTACTACAAGATAAACTTAATGTTTATAATATAAGGCATATTAGATACCCAGCTATTTCTAACAATGGCTTCCAAGGAACCCATTCAAGTGTCACTTCTCAAGTCCTGAAGCACATACGACATTAAGTGATATAGTGATAGGAAGAAGTCTTACTCATTCACACTGACCTGAGGATAATCAGATGTTCATCTGCCTCTACTCTCGCTGGTGGAATTGGCTGGGAAACAAACAAAAACTAACAGAGAATCAATCGGAGTCGCTCCTTCTATTCTGTACACTCATCGTGCCTCCTCGTCTAATCTCAAGTGACCTTATGACTAATCCCAAGACAACATCCTCCAGTGGTTCGGCCCCACAAGTTTACATTCAGCCTTGAACTACTAGGACGTTAGGACTGACACAAAGAGCCGAATCTACCACTCCATTTCTCTTTCGTTCAGTATGCCAAGTGGTTGTTTTCTTTTTGGAAGTTTATTTTTTTTTTTTTTTTTCTTCGCGGGTCCTATTGTTTATGTGCCATCTATATTCATTTTTTTATTTTTCTCTTTTCATAGCTTTTCTGTTCATTTTTGTACGGGTTCTGTATGGGGTGTATTTTTGTCTGCTTTTTCAGAGGACTTTTTGTTCACTGGTTGTTCTACGTTGGGCTGCTTTTTTTGGTGTCAGTCTCTTTATGTCCCTTTGGAGTGTTTCAAAGAGCTTACTGGTTCATCCCCCAATTTTTTTTTCCGGACTGTCACCAAGGCACGCCTCCCATCCCCCGATGCTCTATTTACCATTTTTTTTTTCTGTTCACATTCGTTCATTCTACCGCTTTAATGGTTCTCTCATATGTGCGTATAGTGGTAGCCTCCCGTGAGTTAGCTGGGGTGGAGTATTTACTGACGAATCCCAGGCGTCCCCGATCTAACAATCACGGGTAAAAAGAACAAAAAAAAAAAAAGAATGAGAAAAAGAAAATTGAAAATTGATCAAAAATAAAAAAAAAAAAAATAAAAAAAAAAAAGAAAAATAAAAAGGGCAAAAACCAAAAAGACCGTTACTAACCAGGGGGGAGGATCAAGGTGAACTATGCAAATGACATGGATGCAGCGCCGGGCTGGGGAAGAGATTTATGAGTCAGGCTCAGGCGGCATTCAGGCGGAGCTAGAGATGTTGATCATGATGGAGGAGGTCTGCGTGGGCCCGTCCTAATAGGCTAAAGAGTATCAAGATTAATAGTTGAGCTCCTCACAACAACCAAGAAGGTAAATAACATCCAGCGTTTCATTAGGTTTTCAGGATATGTTCCAGAAACTGTCCATTTTCCGTCCCTGATGGCGGTCGTCGTGACTTCACGGGCCTAGGTCCTTCTACAACAATTACCTGGGCTTACCGTTGGGTCTTCATATCTATATTCGAGGGACAAATACTACAATCATCAACCAGGCCATACTATTGGTGTCTTTCTGACTATGAAAAAAGTTTTAAATAATCATCTTTCACTTCATTATCCGTTCATGCAGCCGTCTTTTGGCATCTCAGATGTTGGATAAATCTGTATTAGTTCACCAGAGGAACTGTCAGTAGTTGACTGAGGTGATGCAGCAGAAACCGGACAATAATTTATTTTTAGATAAGACATTTTTATCCATTTTAGCAACATTTCACACTAGTTCTCTGACCTGACTCTAACAAGGACCATTCTTCAGAATATTAAAAAGATGTGATATGGCATTGGAGGGACGCCATTTGATGCTGCCCATTAAAGGCACAGTTCATGCTTGTAACTCCTAGATTCTCAGACGGGGAGAGGCAGAAACTAAGAGCTGGGGTAGGTTAGCGGTTTTAATGGTGGCGCGCTTTGCAATATCGTGGGCATGAATGCTATGATGGCACATTTGCACAAAGCTGCAATGGCTCTTTTCGAATGCACCCCGCCGAGTGCCCCATTTTACTCAGGGTCGCTCGGGGAAAAGATCCCTGACATTACCAACTAACAAAAGAAAAAAAAAAAAAAAAAAAGACCAGAAGGTGAGTGCGTGCCAGCGAGAATGCCTTATCTAATAGAGACCAAATTAGGCAATCTCACATCGCCCTCATTGGTGTGCAGTCAAGAGAACCCATTACCTTGTTTTAAAGAATAAAAGCAATTGGTGAGAGGGAGAGAAAAGCATCAAAGATCATAAAATGAATGCGACGAAAAATAAGAACAAAATAGAAACAACAAAAAAAAAAACAAAGCTTGTAGCCAGCAGAGATTTTTGCCTTCCAACATCTGGTATCTCAGGGTCATCCCAGCGCGGAGGGTTTAACATATCAGACTGCGTATATTGCTTTATGCCAGCCCTCTCCTCGCCCCACGCACTCCAACAAAAAGCGAAGAGCTTGCCGGATTATTCCATGTGTTGCAGCATTCTATAAGACATTCATCAAGTTGCGCGAGCAGTGGCGTGATCAATTTCCGATGTTGCTTGTATTGTCAATCTTGGTGGGGATGTCAAGATATCCATTACCTTCTAGATCTTTTGACCTTTTCATTCACTCAGTGTGGGGCTGAGACATGCTGTTCGGTTCAGGGGCTGCTCATCCTACTTGTGGACAGTCTCAATCATTGACCGCCTACAGTCAGCTCTGTGTGGTTGGTAGTGAGATCTTTTGGATGTGTACTTTCCCTGACTTGTGTCTGCGATGGTGACAGCAGGATGGGCAAAGGGAAAACAGACTCAGGCTCATGCGCGGAAAAGCAGTGGGCGTGGGGCCGCACTTTGGACGTACCAATTCGCCGCTGGTGTAAGTTTCTGTGGCGCTGCTGGGCGGTAGTCTGGGTGGTGCAGTGGATCCGCCACACCCAATTTCCCACCTGCTATTCCACAGACATTAATGTTATTGCAGAGGGTTCCCCTACCTGTGAGAGCCAGCCTTGGCCCAGCACCTCTCCCAAAGAACACCCTTCACAGGGACTGAGCTTGATGTTTACCCGCAAGCCTAATAAGGGTCGAAGAGGCCAACCACCTGTGCTGGCTGGAACTGGCTGTTAATTCTGCCTTAAGACACTTAAATGTAAATGGTCTGACTTGTGAGAAGTGCAGGACACCCACGGAAATTTCCTCTTTCTCTGGACACATTTTGGGAATTCTCATCTAAAAGAACCACGAGCTGTAATTTCACACAATTCTCCAGCTAGAAGTTAACCCTAAGGGCTTGGTAATTCAGAGGGAACGTTGGTTAATGGTGAGTGCGAGGAATGCAGGACATGCAACTGTCGTTACCTTCCAAGCGTAGCGCGCGGAATTTGCACCAGGCGTCGGGTGCACGATGTTCAATCACGTTCACAAAAAACGCAATGGGGATTTTACGCATGGAACGCGAGAGATGGAAGCATCGCAGGGAGATTGTAGCCACCAAATTCACCACCGGACCCAGATCACGGAATGTTTTAAGGGCACGAAAGGCAGTGTCAAGCCAGTTGCTACATAGGCTCAACGGACATGCCGTAGATCCTTATGTCTCACCTTAACAGATCTGGCAAGAGAAACATGCACCCAGCCTATTCAAAAAAATAAATATCGTAGATTCCGCTGAGGATTCTTTAACTGGTCTCAACCCTTGTTGTTGCCCCTTTAGTTAGATTTTATATTGTGCCATAATCCTGGTAGTAGTGGTGAAACATTACAGGTCAGTCGAGTGGGAGCAGTACAAATAACAAGTATCACTGTGATCCTCTAAGTCACTGCAGGGAATTCTTACTTTGTGGGGCTTGGAGGTTAGCTGTGTGCGAGCAAATAATAAGAAAAAAAAAACAGACTCAAATATTACTCACTCAATTTCAGACTCACCTTTCGATAAATCTTAATCATCCATAAAATTTCATCTTCGTTTAAGATACACAAATAATTATAATTATATCAACACACTTTCTAACTGATCGGACGGAACAGATTCAGGAATTCGGCTTTAATGCTATCTGAAATACAGCTGTATGGAGAGTGTGCAGGCACGCACTTTTGTAACACTAATGGCAAATGTTATATGGTAGGGATCTTTCCGAATGTACGAATTGTGATTAATAAGTGGTAAATCTACTCATGTAGTGAGTCAAAACCTCCCTTAAGGTCGGTATCAAGTGGTAGTTACCTCATGTTATCGATGTTGTAATTCCAATTCTCATCACGCCCAGTCCTTAGTTGAGGGTGGAGAAAAAAGAGCCATGCCACCCGCTCTTTCACTCCAAAACCCTTGTATTTCAGTCAGTGTGCTGGGAAACCTTCTGGAAGAAATCTAGCAAGATGCCCAAAGCACAATGTTTGCCACCTACGGGATGCAGTGGAACTGGCCTTCTCATCCTGGGCGAGTAAATTTCATATGCAGGAAAATGATTTCCACGAAGTTAATTGTTCTTTTGTTTTTTTTGTATCTTGAATGTTCTCTTCAACTCAGTCCCGTTATTATTTATATGGTGCAACGCCAACACATAGTGTATGGAATTCATCAATAGGCTTTGTTTGGTTCTGGAAGACAGAAGCTTCAAGCAGCAGATGCTGCCATTAAGAAAGGTATAAAATATATACATTTGTGTAATAGACCATGATCGGAAAACATAAACGATCACATGTGTCCTATGATTATTTGGTTTCATTTATAATGGGAATCATTACGTCAAGTACAAATTTAGTCAATGGGCATGAGTTAACTACTGTTAGAGCTCACCGAGTCAGCCCGTGAAATCAACTGCTAGGTACTGGGATCTTGTGACTGATGGTCTCCTGCGAATCATTTTACTAGATGTTCTCTCATATGCAAAAAGGATATTGTTATTATAGGTACCAATAGTTGGTAATATTACACGCATGAATTCTTAATGAAGAAAAAGAGCAAGAGGAGTTAGATGTTATTCTGAATGACTACAAACTTTCTTAGGCGCCTGCGTACAAATTTCATTAAAAGATTTTGCAGTAACAATTACCTACATGAATTGATAAGCATTTTCTAGTTCAAAGTGTAACAATTTCAAGTTTTGGCGTTTTTTTACTAAAAACTGTTAATTATTAAACACTGAGCTGAACATTCAATATGCAAAAACAGCCAACTACATCCTCATGCATGCTTTCCTCTAATCTTTCCTTCTCTATCAAGTGACAAAAACATTAGTTTAAGAACAGAAATCTCCTATTTATTCCTGGTAGTTTCAAAGAATTTGCTCATTCTGGCCCTGCAAAACTCTTCCCAAGAACTAGGAAGTTATTATTTCTTTATCTAAACAGTTGCTGAAATATGAGAGGAGAAAGAGAAAATATTCAAAACTACTACAATAAAAAATGTAAAGACAAACACTCACTAAGAAAAACAAAGACAGATAAGAGATAAACACTGAATTCAAGTTGTGTTTAAGCTACAGAGTAGTTTTTCTAGGCTTCCTCCGTGGTAAATTTACTTTTAGCTGAATATCAGCCCTCTGGATGTACAGAGCACAGGAAGATTAATTTCCTAATGTGATGCTGAAGGAGATAGATCACAAACATATACTCTCCAATGGCAGTTTTGCCAAATTTCTGATTATGGCGACTGAAAGGTCATTTCCTCATTACCCGGGATCGATTATTTGAATTTGTACATTATTGCTTGAAAATTTTATTTGTAAGATATGGAGGCATTTGGGTTTTAGTATCAGAGTAAAGAAAGGCGATTTTCACCAAGGCTAACTCAATATTTTTTCTCTAACATTTTTTGATAACCTAAGGTTATACTATTCGCAAACGGCCATTAGTATTTTCAGTTCATATTAATACGACTTGGTTCATTATTTCCTCAAATTGATGATTATTTAAGGGCTGTGATTATTCATTATGCAAATAATTCGATTTACTTCTCTAACCTTGATGATGGAAAGATGTATAGAATGAGCATAAATATATTGAAGATATTTTTCCTCATTCAAAATATAATAAGTATATTTGATAATCTGTATATAGAAAATGTTTAAGCACAGGCAGAAAAACAGGTTCGTTTAACTTGTTAAGCTGCTCTCAATTTTCTGAGGCCAATCTGGTCCTAACCTGTTGCGGTATGGCATTCGGCGTAGAGGGTGTTTGTGAACAACCAACAGGTCACATGTGTCAAAAAGTGTTCTTCTTAGTCAATTCCTGGCTCAGGCAACATTCACAGACTACTGATTAATAACTAGTGGAATATGCTCATTTTTACACTATCCTAATTTGTGTTTAGGTCTTCAGGAGCACAAACCTGGGACTAATGAATTTCGTCACCTGCTATATTCTTGGCACAGCAACAAAGGTCATGTTAAATTCTCTCCTTAAAACTGTAAAGTGAGAAACTAGGATAATGTTATCACTCTCTTCTTATCACACCACAACTAAGATGAACAAGTTTTACTTAGTGTACTAACAGGATTATGTCGTGGCTGGTCTCTTTGTGTGTATTTAAAGAGTCTCTCTTCGTTCTTCCTTTGCAGCAAAGCAGCAGTTATGGATACCATCTTTTATCCATATTTGAACGAATTAAAATTTTAGCCCTTCTAGCTCTGAAATATCGAATACATGAAAATTAGAGCATGCTGAGAATAGTTCAGTTGTGCTATATGTTTGGTTTTTAATTTAGGTGATTATGGAGAGATGTGCCATTGGAGAGAATGAAGAAACAAGAAAAACAGAAATCCACAGGAGGCTACAATTCCAAAAGTGCAGTCCACTTCCCAAACCACTCACTTTGTTTCTAGTTTGGTCCAAGGCAGAGCTCACAACATCCATTCAATCTGGAATAAGTATCACAAGTCTCTCTTTAAAGCTCCCCTAACTTCTTGCTGGGTACTAAAATAACACTTTAGAGAATTCTGATGTGTTTGAGATGGTGTTAATTCCCTTGGTGAGAGCCAGGAAGTGAAATATGCCAGTCCATGTTTTGAGGATGTGTGTGTTCAGAGATGACAGTCATGATATTTGAATGATTTACGTATATATCATATGTGTATTATGATATATATTCATAATTATCACTCAATATTACTTTTTCAATTTCTCACAGGACAATAGAGTGATTAGAACTGGTAGGGACCTTAAGGACAATTTCTGTTAATTTATTGTAAATTTTTAATGGTGATTATTAAAGATGTTTTAACAGTAACTTCTTTCTGTTGACAACTTGATTTTTTTTGTGTGTTTACTTGTGATTTTTTGTCATACGAAAGTCAGTAGTGGAGCAGGAGGAAGTTAAAGCTGATAGTTCTGTAGTGCTTGATAAAGATGAGGTAGTTAATCCCAGTATTCCTATCGATGGCTGAGACAACCACCCTGAACCTTTCTGCCTTTCCAAACCAATCTTTTACTTAGAAAATTCTTTTATGTTTTAAATTTGATTTTTAGATTCCTTTTTTTGATTGAAATTTTAAGGCTTCAGACTGCTCCTCCAGGAGTTTTTTCCTTGTTGAAAAAAAGAAGCATGCAAGTGACTCAGTGTCATGTCTGTCTTCCATAGTTTAAAATTTCATGACACTATCGTTTTGCAGTGGAGATTCTCTCTGTGTTTGCAAAACTAATTCTGTTATTGCGTTCCTTTAAATTTACCGTGTCTGACCTGCTTGGTTTTGATTCATCCAAACTGGGTGCAATCAAATGTTCATCAGTTATCTGCCAGTCTCAGATTTTAGTTAATTAATTTTTAGTTGTCTCCTACTTTTATCTGAAGAAACTCTCAGATTTCATGGTGTGTGAGTGACTCTGCAGGTTGCGCTCAGCGACAGTTACAAATCTGAGTATTTTATGTACCTGAGCATGGAAAATGATGTCATTCAGCAAATGGCAGCTCCTTTAATTAAAAAAGAAATTAAGAAAAATCCCTAGATGTCAGGTCACATGCTTTAGGAAAACAACATCAGTTCCATGACACAGGCATGTTTTCCTTTCAGCTGCAACTTTAAACCTAATCCAGACCATGACACTGGAAAGAAATACATTTCCATATGGCAAAAGAAATGTAGTCATATTTGTGAAAAAATTCATGTGGGTTTCTCCATAAAGCTGTTAATGCTTCAGTAGTGTGGTGGGTGACATAAACCCTCTGTGCCTTATTGTTTTACTCATGCATTGAAGAGAAAATGGCAATCAGGAGAAAGTGTTTTTTATCATAGGCACTCTTTTTAAAAAGAGATAAAAAGGTTCAACTTATTAGGACATGACACAAACCCCAGGTTTACCAGGCTGTATTGAGCTCTTTTTTGACTTTGATCAGGATGGTAGGAACATGCATTGATTTTTAGGAAGTAAATCTGTATTTTGCTCTAAGGTTAAAGCAGCAGGTAGGGAAAAAATATTCTGAAATTGTTTTTTGAGCACTGAGATATCTTTTGGGAGGTGCAGGGGAAATTGTGGGAAAGCGTTTTTTTTTCCTGTTTCTTAGAATTCAGAGAAGTAAATTTGTAGTGTAGAGGTAACATCTATGTGGTGTCAGTCTGTGATCCATCACGGGTGTTGTGTAATTACTGTTTTCAGAGCACTGTGCGACAAGATGGAGATTGTATTTGTTCTTAAAGCTTTTGAGTAGTGCTCAAAATTAGCTTATTGCTGGCAAACAGCATGGGTTGGCCGCTGCTGACACCCAAGCTATAGACTTGTGGTAGTTTAGGAACCAACTCGCCTCTTACATTAGCACAGCTTGGATTGTGCAATGACCTTATTAGCTGAAATGTTCTGGTATTTCTGCGGAAACTCCAATGGAAACTTACACAAGTTTCAGAAAGATACATTTAACCTCTTAATTGACTTACTATTTCTCAAATTTGAACAATCTTTCCTAAATCCTAAGATCTAAGGTTGCTCACGTGATTCATGGTACAAAGAGATCACATCTTTCAATGAGCTTTTATTTTAAAAATCAAGAAACTGCCCAGTCCTCATGATCACCATTTCCACCTCTTTCAGAAAGCACTCACATACTTTTTTTTTTTTACTCTCCTACGGAAGTATACACATTTTTCACTATGCAGATGATAAGCCTAAAACAGATATATGAGAAGAGCCACACACTGCCAGACACTTTGAAAATCTCTGGTTTCTGAATAAGCTTAATTCTGGATCCATTCTGCCTTATAATTCACCAAAAGGGGGAATGAAATGCAGAACTCACATGGCAGATTCTTGTAAGTTTCAAAGCAATGTGGGATAAAGACAAAGAGTAATATAAGATATGAAGAAATACTGTGGGAATTCACTGACATTTTGTTCTCTTGAGTTCACAAAAACACAGCAGTGATACCTCATGGACACAGCCTGCAGGGATGTCCTCAGATTTCATGGGCAAATATACCTGGAGACTTTCTATCTACAGCAGACATGAAATATCATGACTACCACAATTTATTTGAGCCTTGAACAACAGTACAAACGTAAGAACCACAGCCATTACTTATTTCACCGAGTCTCAAATCCTCAGACATTTCATGGGAAATAATTAAATCCAGCTTTCATGCAGAACATGGAAACCTCTGAAATGCTACCTCAAAAGCATCTACTGTAATATTCTTCACCCATCCAGATTTCCTTAACTTCTTTATTTTTACTTTAAAGTCAGTCTAAGTGATCTTGACATTCTCTTCTTTGGACATGAGTAACTACAGGGATGCAAACCTTGATCCTGTCCTGAAGAAGGATTTTTCTGTGAAGGAAATTTACCAGCCAGAATTACATTCATTCTGTAATCCCTTTAGTATTTAGCAGACTAGCCTATAGTTTAATTCCAACTGACTACAGACAGGCAGCCTCAGATTTCAACACCAACAAGTGGGACAGGATACCCACTCGATGCTGACAGAACAGTAGCACATTTTCAAGTCTTCCATAACTTCCATGGATTAGCATTAAAACCAGACTAGGAAGCCAGAAATCAGTACCAATTCTTTCTGTTCTCTTGGATGCATTTTTTGAGGAGAATGGTGATTTAAATGTGTTCATCCTATGTATATCTTCCCTAGAACTAATGGATTGTCTTTGGACACACAAATATTTTTGCTTCCAGATTCAGAGGAAAAGCTAATGGAACTCTTGGTCTGCTCTGATGATGGCAACTTTTTAAGCATTATTCAGAAACGCAATAAGCCTAACAAGAACATGAGCCTACACGACCACAGATTTTTGTTTTAAAAAAGATTCGGCTCATATTCTATCAGTGCAGGTTATTCATTGTATTAATCTTATCCTGATTATCTTTTGTAAACTCACTTTTTTCTATCTAGTCTTTTGTACTTTTACACTCCCACTTAAACAGGAAAACCCTCATTTAAATGTGCTTTCTTAAGTAAGAAACAGTGAGACTTTTGATCCTTTAAATGTTTTAAATCTTGTTGATATAGATCTATGTACTCGATTCAACCATCTGTATCGTCTTTATTACCTTTTCTAAAGGCAAGGCAGCATAAATCAAATTAATCAAACAAGAATCAATCATCCTTTATGTCTGTGTATAGGAAATCCACCATAATCTGCACACACACAACACACAGCTAAAGAAAAGAAATCAAATACATTTGCTTTGTTATAAAAAGAAAGAACCCAAACCCCAAACCTACATTCCCAACATTAACTCGCAGCATTATAATTCAACCCCTTGCTTCTGTAATATTTTAATAGCTCACTTCGGGCAGCCATGAAAGATTTTCATAACTTCCAGAGTGATGGGAAGACAGATATGAGGTTAGCTCTGAACTCCAAAAACTCTCATGCAGCAGCCCAGGCTGCTGCCAAAAGCCCACAGATGGATGCCATATGAGCAGCTGAGACCGTGATGCTCAAGGGGAGCCATGGAAATTCTCTGCTGGTAATGTACTCATGCCGTTCCAAGGTGCAGCACACATCAAACTCGGTGTTCCAGTGGTTTTAATCTACAGCTTGATAATTTTATAGCTGTGCTGAGCAATGAGCTTCAAGGAAGGGACTTGAAAATGCAGGATGGCAGAAAATTCAAGTGAAAACAATGCAGAAGAAATGAATCAGAATCAGTTCTGAGATTTTTTTTTTAGCTGATTTTTTGTGCTAACAGAAGTCAGTGCAAAAACAAATTATATTTCTACAAATCCAGACCCAATTTTATCACAGTGACTTTTTTATACAGGAAAGGAAAGTTTTCTATTCTGCTCAGAATGAAGTCCCCAAGTTAAAAGCTATCTGTGAATCAACTCCTTTTGTCTTTTGATAATCAAAACTATCTGCAGAGAGAGCCCAGAAACAGCTTCTCTAAAACTGCTAAATTGCATATGACTAATGCAGGGGAGTGGGGTGGAAAAGGGGGATGGAAATCTGCCTGGGCTGAGTCACTGTGAAGGCACAGTAAT
>VKON01002324.1:0-11370 GCA_009741485.1 Malurus cyaneus samueli
AGAGAGAAGAAAATTCAAAAAATAACCCCCAACGGGGACAAAAAAGTTAAAAATTTTTCCTTTTAAACCCCTTTAGCATGGCAATATTTTAAAAATAGCCTTTTTTGTAAAAGCCTTATTAAAATTTGCAGTTCCCAAGCCCTTCAAAGTATTTTTCTAGGCAGAAAGACAAAACATTCCAAAAGCCTCCAAGTTGAGGGCTTGAAGGTCCTATCCTATCTTGGTTTTCCTTAGAAACCAAGGTTGAAACCAGCTCCTCGAGACATACCAGGGTTCAGCCCTCATTTTAGGGGGGAGAATCTATAAGGTGCTAGAACTGGGGGGCATGACTTTACCTAGTGTGCTTCTTTTTGGGGATTCTTGTCAGATATACTAATTTGCAAAATCTGTAAAACTTGTATACATGTCAGTCTTGTGCACATCTTCGGTATTTTCCACCTGACAAATTGTGTACCTAAAGATCCTTATATTATAAAGGTAACCCATTTTTAACATCTAACTATATCTGACTCATAATTCTAGGACCAGAGAAAAGGCTTCAGTGCATAAGATTTTGTACTGTAAGGGGAAGGTCAATGAAATTTTTCTGTCCTGACAGTTTATTTGCTAGCAGTGATATTTTCAACTTGGAGCTGCACTTTGAGTGATTTAGAGACAGGATATGTGCATTTCCTTCTTTTGCAAGTTGTTGTGGGGTTAAGGTTTCTCCTTTTTGTTTCCTTTCTTGGGGATATTTCTTTCCCATTTTGTTGCTAGGATACACTGATTGCCAGGTCATCCTTTTGATGGCTAGGCGATTGGTAAAGACAATAGGACCTACCCCCTACCCAAACGATCTTGCTAAGCACTGGGAGGGGGGGGTGAATGTGTGTGTGGCAGGGGGTAACTATATATCCTGCCCTGCTTGGCTCAGAGAGGAAGGTTGGCTTGCTACCTGCGAGGGGAGAGCTCGTCTGCTCTTTACTGCAGAGCCCAGCATCCTGCCGCCTTGTTGGTTCCTGTTTTTGCTGCACTGTGATCTTCTGCCCCCTGTGCCTTGGTGCCGAGGACCCATGAGATTCCAGCTCCAGTGGTTGAGTTCTGCTGCATTCTGTCTCACAGCCGTGAATTCTGCTCATCCGGCTGTTCTGGGGTTTCTTGCTATCCAGAAGGAGCACTGAGAATCGGCATTTCCGCTGTGAGATTGCAGAGGAACATTTTTTTCCTCCATCCTCGTGCTGGTTGTGTCCGCCATTCGGCGACCGGGGAAGATCTGAACCAGCCGGAGGACCCGTGCCAACAGCACCCTGCAGCTGCCGGGGAAATCATCGCCCCGCCCCTGCCCTGGGCTGGGAGCCACAGCGCCCCCTGCCAACTGGGACCATAACTGCACTAAAGGGGAGGGTGTGTCTCTGTGAGGCTGTCACTGAGTTTTGGACTGGGCTGGTTGTTGCTACTGTTGTTGATTACTTGTTTTTACCTTGTTATACATATTAGTTAAAACTGTTATTCCTTTTTACCCATATTCTTTGCCTGAAAGCCCGTGATTTTTCAAGCTATAATAATTCGGAGGAAGGGGGGTCATATCCACCACTCCCAGGGGGGTCCCTGCCTTCATCTGCAAACACCTGTCTTTCAAACCAAGACACAAGTATACACAGCCATCATGTGGTGGTGTTCTGAGCCCTGAGAGTGCCCAGGTAAAAGCCAAGTGCTTTTCTGTCCCAGCACCATTAGTGTGAGAGCAGTTATTGTAGGGCTTCCATTGTGGATCCTGGCTCTTCAAGACTGAAAGAATGTGATCCTGCATATACCTGGGAATGAAGGCAAAGCATCTGATTGTTGGATGTGTGATTTATAAACTGAAAAGTGAATTCCAGCACTGCCTCTTTCTTTTAGAACCCCTTGAGGGGGACCAGCTGCTGAATGTTCTTAATTTTGTACTTGAACTCTGTAAGACAGAAACTGCATGAGCGTACATAGAGCTGAGCGCACCGACCTGTGTGCGTGATGTGGTTTATAAGCTGCAAGGGGAAAGTGAAAGACAGCACTTCCTTTTTGTTCTAGGACCTTTGGTATGGGAGCAGTTGCTGGATGTATTAAGTTTTGAAGCTGGGCTCTGCAAGAGTGAAAGAATGTGATGGGACATGCAGCTGAGCAGAAACGTGCATAACTCCAGTGTGTCTGTTGCTTTTCACAGGATGCAAGTTAAATGTAGAGACAGCAACATCTTGCTGAGCAGGCACCTTTTATGACCAATGTTAAGATTTAACACACTCATGCTGTTGGCCGGTGAATAGAGTTAACACAGGCTCTGTTTCATGCGGACAGTGTGATCAAGGGAAAGTATCACTGTGAATACGTAACATTGGGTATCACTCTCTCCTGGAACAGGAAAAGCTCCACATAGGCCCCAGTCACCGCATTTGTCGCTCGATTGCCTTAAGATTCGCGGGTTGGCGATGGGCTGAAATATAGTGAAGACGATCAAGCGAACTTTTTTTTCCTTATTTTGTTTCCCAGATTAAATTATGGAGCTAGGCTCAGCTAAAGAGCAAAAATGTAAAGGTGCATGTGTTGAAGACAAGAAAAGTCTTATAGAATGAGTGACAGGCCTTTGCTCACTTTTGCTCATTTTTGCTCTCTCTGAAGAGCACTCTGGGAAACACAGCTAACATGCAGGCAAAAAAAAGTTGCATAACCAGAAAACAAGTTATATAAGCACCTGTCTATAGACACATGATCAGAATCCTCATTGGTCAGAAGGACACATGGACACCACATGGGCAGCTGCAGATCAGTGACATGCAGCCAATGAGTATTTGTTTCAGTTAACAAGAATATAAACTGATAAAGGCTTACAACATAAAAAGGCCTGTTTTTTGCAATAAATGATTTCTCTTTGCACCTGCCAAAGACGAGTCTGTGCCACTTATTAACCCATTCATTACATGCATGCAACTGAAATAAAAAAGCATAATACCAATGGGTATAGTGCAGTTCAAATCTGCATGGGTAAAGTGCTGCCCAGCACTTTTTTGTTCTTGGACCATTTTTTAAAGGCAGTGGATTCTAAAGGTCTCTAGGCAAGACCAAAAGTATAGTATTCAACACGCAGCCTAGAAGGAACTTCAGCTTCCATTTGCAACCCTTAATTTGCACCACAATCAAGGGGCAAGATGAATTCCTGTGCCAGGAAAGAAACAGTAGCTGGATAACCCCTTCTCCTTGCAGCTTTTCAACTACACACCACAGTATTGGTCTAGGCACGTTCCTTCTCAGCTATTTGTACAGTCACATTCAAAGCCCAGGGACAGAATTGCAAAAGTCCAGCAAAAAGCTTATTCACAAGCAGTGTCAGCTGAGAACACTCTTGCTGGAACAACATGTAACTCGCACCCGTCAAACTGCACCATCTTCCCTGGAGATATGCATCTTCCTTCAAGCTCTATGTACTGATGCCTGATGATTTTTGCTTTTCCTTTTACGCTTCTGTCTTGTTGATTTTTTTTGTGCCAATTTTGTTCTGTATTCCTTTTCTGTTGGCATATACGCCCAAAAGATACACTGTATCTTTAAGTGTAACCAGGAAGAAGCCGCGTGGGCTGCTGGGAAAGGCAGCACGGGCGGTTTTAAAAGCCAGCGCTGCCACACAGTCCTAGCTTTTTTTTCCAGCTCCGCTCTGGCTAGCTTTTTTTCCAGCTCCGCTCTGGCTAGCTTTTTTTTTTTCTAGCTCCGCTCTGGCTCAGCTTTTCTCTCCGTGGGAGTCCTTCTGCTCGCAGAGTGCAGTTACACTGTTACAGTTTCGGCTGTTAGCTTCGGCAGCTCTCCTCAGACCCCCGTCTGCCTCTCCGGGAGAAAAAACCGCGCGGTTTCACCTCCTCGGGGATTCCGGAAGGGGACCGGGCTGGCAGCAGAAAGACTGTAGTACAGGTTTCTTGGTTTTTTTTTCTTTTTGCCACTGTTACGGAAACGGCCATGTGGTTTGTTTTTCTTTTTTGTTTCTTTTTCCCGGGGACCGGAGCTGCCATCTTGTCGGCACCGAGTGGCGGGGGTTTGAATAGCTAACCGTTACTCTGTATCTTGTTGCGGCGCCATCTTGTCGGCACCGCGTGGCGGGGGGTTTTTCTTTTGAACAACTGTTACTTTTTATCTGTGTCCTGTGGGCACGGTGTAAATAAATTTACCTTTTTTTTTCTCTTCACTTTTTTTTGCCCAGTATCTATTTTTCTGTTTGTGGGGGGGAAAAAATTACCAAATTTATTTTCATTTCAGGGGAAACGTTCCTCTGGAACGTTTTTCTCTGAAAACATTTGTCTCAAAACCGAGACAAAATTTTGGCGCCCAACGTGGGGCTTGAAAAGTGAAGAGAAAATTGTAATAATTGTATTTTGGTTTTAAATGCTTGGAATTTGTTTCTCGTTAGAAGTCAACATGCTGTTTGAAGTAATTTTGTCATTTTGGTCTCTAGGTCTTTTTGCCTATCCATATATAGGGACAATTTTGTCCCTTGCATGGAAATTTTACAGATTAGGGATACGAATTCGTGTTGCTATATTTATAGGTGCTGTAGTGATGATTTATAAAAGTTTAAGAGAGGTACTGGGAGCTTTTGAAGGCTGGTATTATTGGTTATTTCTTCGTCCTAGTCTGAGTAACCTGTTTTGGGGTATTTTTAGTAATTATAGCCAGCCTGCTGAAGGAAAAATAGGGGATGATGTTTCCCAGCCTTTCATCTCCTTTTTCCCCTTCAAATCTGGCACATCACCTTTTGAGGATGTTCAGTTTCCCCTAGATGTTAAAGATTCTACTTTCCTGATGTTTTATTTAGTAGGAATGGTCTATATGGTCTGCAGCATTTCTAAAATCAGAGCTGAGATTTCCAGAGGGGCTACCCAGACACCTCCCCAATGTGTGGAAAAGTCTGAGTGGTGTGGGGTATGGGAAAATATAGGCCAAATTCTGAAAGAATTTTCTGAACCAATAGCTTTTAACTTCCCTCCTGAAAAAATTCAGAACCCAGCTGAAGTGGGGAAGTACCTGAAAGAGAAATGCAATTAGAACTGTAAGGAAAAGAAGTTCATTGCAATATGCTGGGTCCTGGCTTATGTTTATCGCACACTGCTCAATGATGTAGGGCAGGAGACAGAGCTGGAGGGACCAAAGGACAAGTCAGCAGACACCCCAGTCACTGAGGCTGCAGCTAAACCAGACAGTGAGCTTAAGCCAGTAGCAGTTGCCCCTATCCAGAGAAAGAAACACAAAACCAAATCCGTTCGCCCCGTAGATGATGATGGGCAGCCAATAACCTCACAGCTAGCAGGGGAATCTGAACCGGTAGTTATTGTTGAGTCTCTGACCCCGGAAAACATTCGTGGCTTAAGTGTAGATTACAAAAGACAGCCTAATGAATCTTTATTGTGCTGGCTGGTCCGCGTCTGGGACACCGCAGGTGATAATATTATGCTGGATGGTGGTGAAGCGATGCAGTTGGGATCCCTGTCAGGTGATGCTGCTATTGACCAAGGGATGGCAAGGGGGTCTGAAACTCTCAGCCTCTGGGCACGGCTCCTAAAAAGTGTGAGGGAAGGATACATGTGTGTAGAAGATCTTCAGATACATCAGACCTTGTGAAAGACCATAGAACAGGGGATTAAATGCTTGAGAGAGCTGGCAGTGTCGGAGATCATCTTCTCAAATGATCAAACAGTTAGGAGCCCAGACATGGTAAAATGCACACCGTTGATGTGGCTAAAACTTGTGCGACTTGGGCCACAAGAATATGCCTCCGCTTTAGCGATGATGAAATGCAATGAAGGGGATGAGACTGTACTTGCTGGGGCGAAAAAACTCCGTGCATATGCAGATACTGTGCATGGTCCAACACATGCAAGAATCTCAGCTGTGGAAACAAGCCTGTCAGAACGTATACAGAAAGTGGAGAACAAAATGGAGGAGAACCATCAGCAGCTGAGGAAAGAGATTAAAGAAGGCCGTCTCCAAATTGCATCCGTTCAGACCAGAAGGCCTGTCACCAGGAGCAGACATTCCCCAACCAGACAAAGAGAGTACACCCCACGATCAAACCTTTGGTACTTCCTGCGTGAGCATGGGGAAAACATGAGAAGGTGGGATGGAAAACCAACCTCTGCCCTGGCAGCACGGGTGCATGAATTGAAGAATGGCAATGCTCAGAGAGGAAGCTTCCCCAGAAGAGAAGTAGCCCCGGTGTGCCACAACCAAGCTGCCCAGTATAACAGAAGGCAGAATGACATGTCCAAACCCCTGGAAGGAACATCTGCAATCTATGCCCAGGGAAGGAATGACAACCAGTGCTAGAGGGGCCCTGCCTCTAGCCATGTAGAGGCCAGGGAAAACCGTGTTTTTTTGGACTGTGTGGATTCGTTGGCCTGGCACAGCAGAACCACTGAAATATGAGGCTTTGGTTGACACTGGTGCGCAGTGCACACTCCTTCCTTCGCGACATGTTGGGACAGAATCTATTTCTATTGCTGGTGTGACAGAAGGATCGCAAGACCTGACTCTGGTGGAAGCTGAGGTAAGCCTGACTGGAAAGGAGTGGAGAAAACATCCCATTGTTACTGGTCCAGAGGCCCCATGTATCCTTGGAATAGACTTCCTCCGAAGTGGGTATTTCAAAGACCCAAAAGGATTCAAGTGGGCTTTTGGAGTAGCTGCTGTAGAGACAGATGGCATCAAACAATTAAACACCTTGCCTGGGCTGTCTGAAAACCCATCTGCAGTTGGACTCCTCAAGGTGGAAAACCAGCATGTTCCAGTTGCAACATCAACAGTGCACCGCCGGCAGTACAGAACGAACCGAGATGCTGTGATTCCCATCCATAAGATGATCCAAGAACTGGAGAGCCAAGGGGTGGTCAGCAAGGCCCACTCACCCTTCAACAGCCCCTTCTGGCCTGTGCGCAAGTCCGACGGAGAATGGAGATTGACTGTGGACTATCGTGGCGTAAATGAAGTGACTCCACCGCTGAGAGCTACTGTGCCAGACATGTTGGAACTCAGTATGAACTGGAGTCCAAAGCAGCGAAGTGGTACGGCACCATTGACATTGCCAATGCTTTCTTCTCTATTCCTCTGGCAGCAGAGTATAGGCTTCAGTTTGCTTTCACCTGGAGGGGTGTGCAGTACACCTGGAACCGGCTGCCCCGGGGGTGGAAGCACAGCCCTACCATCTGCCATGGTCTGATCCAGGCTGCGCTGGAAAAGGGTGAGGCTCCGGAACATCTTCAGTATATCGATGACATAATTGTGTGGGGGAATACAGCAAGGAAAGTATTTGAGAAAGGGGAGAAGATCATCCAGATTATCCTGAAAGCCGGCTTTGCTATAAAAAGGAACAAAGTGAAGGGACCTGCTCGAGAGATCCAGTTTCTTGGGGTAAAGTGGCAAGATGGACGGCGTCAGATTCCTACAGAGGTCATCAATAAGATCATGTCAATGTCTCCACTGACCAGCAAAAAGGAGACACAGGCTTTCCTGGGTGCCATTGGCTTTTGGAGGATGCACATCCCTGAATACAGCCAGATCGTGAGCCCTCTCTACTTGGTGACCCGCAAGAAGAATGATTTCCACTGGGGCCCTGAACAGCAGCAAGCCTTCGCCCAGATCAAGCAGGAAATCGCTCATGCGGTAGCCCTCGGCCCAGTCAGGACACGACCAGAGGTGATGAACGTGTTCTACTCTGCAGCCGGGAGCCATGGTCTGTCCTGGAGCCTTTGGCAGAAAGGTCCTGGTGAGACTGAGGGCACTGGGATTCTGGAGCCGAAGCTACCGAGGGTCTGAGGCCGACTACACCCCAACCAGAAAGAGATCTTGGCAGCCTATGATGGAGTCCAAGCTGCTTCAGAAGTGATTGGCATTGAAGCCCAACTCCTCCTGGCACCCCGACTACCAGTTCTGGGGTGGATGTTTAAAAGAAAGGTTCCCTCCAACCACCACGCCACTGATGCTACCTGGAGCAAATGGATCGCTCTCATCACTCAGCGCGCCCGTATAGGAAACCTGAATCGCCCTGGGATCCTGGAAATAATTACAAACTGGCCTGAAGGTGAAGACTTTGGTCTTGCTGATGAAGAGGAACAAGAACAAGTGACCCGGGCTGAGGAAGCTCCACTATACAACCAACTGCCAGGAGAGGATAAAGACTACGCTCTCTTCACTGATGGTTCCTGTCGCATCGTCGGGATGAACCGAAAGTGGAAAGCAGCCGTATGGAGCCCTACACGACAGGTAGCACAGGCCACAGAAGGAGAAGGTGGATCAAGTCAATTTGCCGAACTCAAAGCCATCCAGCTAGCCTTGGACATTGCTGAAAGAGAGAAAAGTAGCCAAAGCTCTACCTCTACACTGATTCATGGATGGTGGCCAATGCCCTGTGGGGATGGCTGGACAGATGGAAAAAGGCCAGTTGGCTACGTAGAGGAAAACCAATTTGGGCTGCTGAAGAGTGGAAAGACATTGCAGCCCGGGTGCAGAAGTTACCTGTGAAAGTCTGCCATGTAGATGCCCATGTCCCCAAGAGCCGGGCTAATGAGGAGCACCGGAACAACGAGCAGGTAGATCAGGCTGTAAAGATAGAGGTGTCCCAGATTGACCTGGATTGGCAACACAAGGGTGAGTTGTTCCTAGATCGATGGGCCCGTGATGCCTCAGGCCACCAGGGTAGAGATGCCACATATAAGTGGGCACGAGACCGAGGGGTGGATCTAACCATGGATAGTATCTCCCAGGTTATCCATGACTGTGAGACATGCGCTGCCATCAAGCAGGCCAAGCGGTTGAAGCCCCTGTGGTATGGGGAAGATGGGACAAGTATAAGTACGGAGAGGCCTGGCAGATAGATTACATCACACTGCCCCAGTCCTGTCATGGCAAGCGCTATGTGCTCACAATGGTAGAAGCCACCACTGGATGGTTGGAGACCTACCCTGTACCTCATGCCACTGCCCGTAGCACAGTCCTGGGCCTTGAAAATCAGGTCCTTTGGAGGCATGGTACCCCAGACAGAATTGAGTCTGACAACGGGACTCATTTCAAGAACAGCCTTATAAACACCTGGGCTAGGGAACATGGTATTGAGTGGGTGTACCATATCCCTTACCATGCACCTGCTGCTGGCAAAGTGGAACGGTGCAACGGACTCTTGAAAACCACTTTGAAGGCACTAGGCGGGGGACTTTCAAAATCTGGGAACAGCATCTAGCAAATGCTACTTGGATGGTAAACACCAGAGGTTCCACCAACAGAGCAGCCCTGCCCAGTCTGAACCCTTGCACACAGTAGATGGAGACAGGGTCCCAGCAGTACATCTCAAAGGTCTTTTAGGAAAGAATGTGTGGATTAATCCTGCCTCGAGCAAAGACAAACCCATCCGTGGGGTTGCTTTTGCTCAGGGCCAGGTTCCACATGGTGGATAACGAGGGAGGACGGAGAAACTCATTGCGTACCTCAGGGGGATTTGATCTTGAGTGAAAACCACATGTAATGTCGGGATGACTTAGAAGTAATGTTTGCTGGAATTCACTATTTTGGTATATACGTGTATATAATATATATGTGTGGGTTTTTAAAGTTAAAATGTATTAGTTTGGGCTTAAAAGCCAACAGATATGGAATAAGGGGTGGAATGTCTTGGGTTTATTTTTGTGCCAATTTTGTTCTGTATTCCTTTTCTGTTGGCATATACGCCCAAAAGATATTCTGTATCTTTAAGTGTAACCTGGAAGAAGCCGTGTGGGCTGCTGGGAAAGGCAGCACGGGCGGTTTAAAAAGCCAGCGCTGCCACACAGTCCTAGCTTTTTTTTCCAGCTCCGCTCTGGCTAGCTTTTTTCCAGCTCCGCTCTGGCTAGTTTTTTTCCAGCTCCGCTCTGGCTCAGTTTTTCTCTCCGTGGGAGTCCTGCTGCTTGCAGAGTGCAGTTACACTGTTACAGTTTCAGCTGTTAGCTTCGGCAGCTCTCCTCAGACACCCCGTCTGCCTCTCCGGGAGAAAAGCCGCGCAGCTTCATCTCGTCTGGGATTCCGGAAGGGAACCGGGCTGGGAGCAGAAAGACTGTAGTACAGTTTCTTCTTGGTTTTTTTTCTTTTTGCCACTGTTACGGAAACGGCCACTGTGGTTTGGTTTTCTTTTTGTTTCTTTTTCCCGGGGCGGGAGGCGCCATTTTGTCGGCACCGCGTGGCGGGGGGTTTTTCTTTTGAACAGCTGTTACTTTTTTATCTGTGTCCTGTGGGCACTGTGTTAATAAATTACTTTTTTTTTTCTCTTCACTTTATTTTTGCCCAGTATCTATTTCCTGTTGGTGGGGGGAAAAAATTATCAAATTTATTTTCATTTCAGGGGAAACGTTTCTCTGGAACGTTTTTATCTGAAAACATTTGTCTCAAAACCGAGACAGCTTCTGTACCCTCTATGCATCTGCCTATACCCCTTAGCCCACATGCTTTGGTAAATTCTTGAAGCTTGATATTCCAGCTTATTTTAGGAGTTCTGCTGGGCAGAGAGACCAAACATCCTCAGGAAAGGGTCAGTTGTCCTGTGCTAACTTAAACCCGAGGCTCCAGCCTTGGTGAAGCCTTCTGTCCAGAGCATCTTGTGTAAACTGAGCTCTGCCTCATCTGGGGAGATTCATTAGAATAGGGGAATGTTACTGCATTTGTTAAGTCTCTTATTGGGGAATCCTAGATAGATATGCTAATTCTGAAACCTATAAAACTTGTACCCGTGCTATACACGGGTGTGCATTCTGCCATCAAAGTTGTGCACCTGGGATCCCAAATACCAAGGTAAAACCCTTTTTATCCCCTTAACTGTGTCTGTGTCATTATTAAAAACTGGCCTTTCAAGGCAACAGTACCATCCTAATCTTTCACTCGCACAGATCACCAACACCTTCAAAATGTCCAGCAACTGCTCACATACAAAACGTCCTAAACCAAAAAGCCAGTGCTGGCCTTCACTTTCCCCTTGCAGCCTGTAAACTAGATCAAACACACTGGTGATTCACACTTTCCTTCTCAACTATATATATCATCACATTCACTCAATGTCACAGAGTCCATCGCAAACCAAAGCATTTAAAACTGCAGTTCGAACAGATAAATCGCCAGGACAGAAAACATTCACTGACCTTGCCCCTTACCTGTAAAAACTGGTATTCGCAGCGCAATCACTTTCACCCACCTTCAGTGTTTCAGAGTCCAACCAGCTATATCTCACAGAGAAGTAAGTGGCAGGAAAGAAGGTGTTCCTAACTTCCCCCCTTCTCTTAGCAGTCTTTAAACTGCACACAACACACTGGGGCTATGCACCTCCCTTCTCAGATATATGTGCTGTCATATTTTTCCAATCTCACA
>VKON01002327.1:0-15967 GCA_009741485.1 Malurus cyaneus samueli
TTAGGTCTTAGCAGGTACCCATCTGAAGAGATTGCAAAGGTGTCCGAAGTGTCTGCCTTCGCTGAGTTCTCTGGATGGCCTTTTGCCAACGGTTGGACGCTGAACAGGACGTCTTTGTGTCTGTGGCAATGTGTGTTGTGGAAGTGCTGCAGCAAGAAGATAAGGATTCCGGTAGCTCCCCATGGTATTTTAGATTTGTAACTTAGGCCTGTAAGTGTAATTACTACGTGTTATAGTAAAATTTTAGAGCTAGATCAAATTTGCTTGAAGTAGCTTCAGCTACCTATTAAGTGGTCATTAAGTGGTAGCTTTGTTCTTAAATGAGCTAATTTTTTGAGGTCTGTAATTTTCAGATCTGTTAAACAAGTTCAATACGGAACTCTGCTAACTTCACGTGTTATTCAGCTTACCTATATTATTTTTAAGTTCTGAACTTTAGGTCGCATGATGAATATCGCTTATGAAGATTGGTTAACCCTGTTGAGGTAATGCCTATGCCTTTATACAATTCTATTAAGTTCTGTTGAAGTTAAGGTCTTTTAAATTATTTAGAGGTTCCTTTAGGATGTTTATTGGTTCTACCTTATGGTGAAGTTCACAAATTTAAGTGTTTCCGTGACAAGATTTAAAGCTCTGTCAGACTTAATTTTTCTGTAGTGTAGCAAGGTTAGATGAACCATGTATGAATTTAAACATAAGTTTAATGAAATAATTTATACTATTTAGTTCTAGATAGATGATTAAAAATGAAATATTAAAGCTTTGCTATTGTTATAGAACAAAGTGAAAGAAACACCTCACTGAATAAATTATGATGTGATAAAAATGTGGTGAGCAATGGTTTCAGATACATGTAGTTGATAAGTTGTAAAAATATGTGAAAAAGCAGTTTACTAATCTTTACTCCACCTCTTACTTATGGTGTTCTGCATTGGTTTTGATGACTGTTCATCCACAACCAGCATTTACAGTTTTCTTAACCTAGGTGGCGGTAATACAAATTCCAGATTATGGACATGTTAAATAGAAAATTCTGCATCAATATTCTACAACAACTCACACACTCCATGGATACAAAGAACTAATTTAGAACTACACTTTATTCCTGGGAACAAATACTTACGTGTTAGAGAGCTCACTGAATTGTTATGGATATTATGGTGAATCCCTCCCAGTGAGGCCCTAGGCTAATGGCCAAGCCCGGCCACTGGCTGTTGGGAAGTGCCAACAAGACCCAGGTGTGTCTGCACTAAATGTACAAGTCACTTGACTGCCAATTGGGCTTATCCAAAAGCTGAACCCCTCAGGGTAAACTTGGAAACCTTGCCCGGGAAAGTCTCCAGGGTCCTGCCTGTGAATGGGCTAGCAGCAGCTATTGCGACCCTGGGCATATAGGGAAGTGTTAAGCAGTTGATAAATGCATCTTTCTAAATCACAATCCCTTTTCACTGGTGTACTACTGATGCATGTAAACCTTATTTTTTGCTTGGTGCTAACACTGAGCACGACACAGTACACGCAGACGAACGGGTGGTGAACTTATTGCTTGTTAACCTGTATTGTTTTGCTTGTGTTGATAGTCATACTAAGAGAAGCGCATGAATTAAACTAAAAGGGGATAATTGCCCCTCAACACAAATTAGATAGGTGATATTAAACACTACGTTTCAAAACACGATCAATCAATATGATCCTGGCAGAGTGATTAACGCTCGAAGTTGCTATGCGCAAAAACCGATTCCAAAAAATTTCATGTAAGACCAGAATTGGGTTGCAAAGTGAGCCCAGATACTACACGGGGGAGAGGGTATGCTGTATCTAGTCACTGGACAGGTTCCAAGGCGGGCCTGCTCAGCCTGGTAAAACAGTACCAAGAGACCAATCCAACACCCTGATACCCCAGCTAAAGCCACGAACAACCAGCCATCAGCACGTGAGTGAAACCCAGGAGATCACATAAAGGCATGTTAAATAGCAACTGGCAACAAGAAATGACTATCTAATGTGCAGTGCAGGACGGCCAATCAAGCCCCAGAGAACAACCTCCTTGGCTACCAAGCTTGTTTGTTCGCTGATAATGGGAACACACGTTCTTCAGCTCATTCTTTGTTCCCGTGCTTCCAGAAAGACATTCAGAATGTCAAAGTCAGCATTGCCAGCTGATGGGCTCCCTCCTGCCTAACTGTCACATCCCTGGAGCTCTGGCCCATTTGAGCTCTGGAAACAGTAGCCACTTATTTCCAAGTGCAGAAGAAGCAGTCTCTCCCTACAGACAGCTGGACTCCATCTTTTGGGTTCCTATGCTGTTGGGACCTCTGTTATCAGTGCATGGTTTTTTTGATGGTCTCATGGATGTGGATATGTATCCTAGTGCAGTTATCTTGTGTCGTGTCAACATAATGACGTAGTATTGCCCAAAGATAATGAGTCTACAGGTGCAGTACTGTTATGGTATTAGAGTACTTGAACCCCTCTCATAATTAAATAAAAAAGGGGGAGAATGTAGGGAGTGTTTAACAGCTTGCATGGGAATAAAACGCCACGTTCCTTGGCGTCTTGAGAAAAAGAAGATTGGAATGTAGAAATTGATAATGCCAGGTTGCTTACAATTTAAAAACATCATACTTGAGCTTGCAAACCTACCAAACCTATGCTTGGAGTAAGAAAGTGACAGCCCCAGCTGACCAATGTATGTTGACACCAAATGTAATGCACGTTGCTAAAGTGGAAAAAGAGGCTTGTCCCACAGTAAAATCACCTTCTTTCTTTCTGTTTTTTCACCCACTTTTGGTGTGTTTTTATCTATTTCTTAGGTCGGCTGTCTGGCCAACAGCGACAGCTGCCCGTCCCAAACTGAGTATCTCTATTACTGCTTCCTTCTCTGAAGGCCATTGTATCTCTTCCTAATGGTGCTTCCAGGGCATTCAAAATAGTATTCCTGTATCCTCTCTCTGTGGAAAAAGCCTCTCTACACTCAAGGCCGCTCCCAGAGAAAAAAGGGGCCTGGCTCCCACAAAAACCAGCCCTGATTAACACCTGCATCTTTGGTCAAGAACCCAAATGCTTGGCGTTCGCGCTATCCCAATGCACACTTGAGCCCATAAAAGTCCTCAAACCCGAAGTAAGCTCAGGTGACTAAGCCTCACCCCGCCTTTGCTCGATGTCTTTTGCAAAATTTCGGGGCGTCATAGAAGGCGACTTCTGATTATTCCAGCTCTTGCTCCCTGCTGGTTGTGAAGGACCCTGGTTCCCCCATTGTCTACTGCTGGCCAACTAGCGACAGAAAAAATAGATACAAAAACACACAAAAGTGGGGTAAAAAAAACAAAAGAAAGAAGGGACTTTACTGTGGGACAAAGCCTCTTTAATCCAGCTTAGCAACCAGAGTATACATTGTGTCAAACAACATTGGTCAAGAGACACTGTTAAGCTAGTAACAGAACAGTAATTTGGTTGAGTTTGAAAGCTACAGTAATTAATAATGCTTATAATTTTCAGCCACCTTGTTTATTCAAAATTCTGCAATCACTGCTTTCTCAGGATGCAGCTATTCCCACCATTTGTAGGCTTTACACATCCCCATTCTTTTCCCAGCCTCAGTCATACACAATAATCTTGGCTGGGTTTCAGAATCAGGGCTTGTGGGGCCCTTTGCCCCGACACCCCATCATCCATTAGCCTGAGCTTAACCAATTTGGTTTTGTATTCTTTTCTGCACAGGGGGCAACTGCAAGCTGGTGGCTGGCTTTTGGCGGTTCAGCCAGAACCTGGACAGGTGTAACATCCAGGGTCCCACTGCTGCATCCACCAGACCTTCCTTTTTAGGGGCAAGCGAGGAGGGTTGCTGCCAGCTGGGAAGACATATTCCCTCAGCTCCTGGTGCATCTCTCTGCAGTCTCTCCACCCAGTACCCCCATCCCCCCCACCTCCGGGTGCCGCATCTCCGCCACCATACTTTCACTCCTCGGGCATTTAGTTCTGATGTAGGTGTCAGCAGGGCAGGCAGAAGGAAACAGGGTCTGGCTTGGGGATGGCAGGCTCTGTGCAGCGTTGCATCCTCTGGGCCATCCCTAGTTCTATGGCAACGCCCCTAAGTTTCTGTGGCAGAATCATCGAGCTCTGTGAGCATCGCCTAGTCTCGTGGCAACATCCCCTGTCCTCTGGGCAGCACCCTTAGTCTCTGTGGCAGCACCCCTGTCTCTGGGCAGCAACCCCTTAGTCTATGTGGCACATCCCTGGTCTCTGGGTGCAAGATGTTAGAGTGGTTGCCGCAGGCAGTCTCACCATTCCCATGCTAAACGAATATTGCCTATTAGTATCAATGTAGTTGGCATCTAGGGGAAAATGGACCCTCGAATGTGATGGAGTACCCCAAATAAATGGGTGAAGGGTTGGAGAAAAGTTCCCCTGGGTTATTCCTCACAGAGGTACCATTAGTTAACCCAACTCCAAGAAGCATGCATCCAGTGGTGGTAGCCCTGTATCCATGTGCCTGCTGTCGAGAGAAAGTTAAAAAATCAGCTAATCCTCACTTATTCACCCATGTTGTGAATGGATAAGGCTACTGTAGCCTGATCATAGGACCCATGTTCAGTGAAGAGGAGCGCAAATGGAAAAAATACAGCCACGAGTAATGTGCCCATCCCAAATCAAGGTATGCTAGACCACATGAAGACGCTTAGTAAAGTTCTTAAACAACCCCAAACACAAAAGATAGCTCACGCCAAAAACTCTTATTCTCTTTTGCACCCTTCCTGCTCGTGCCCTGAGGCCCACTGTGGTGCTAAAGATCTCTGGTTTGAAAAGACAAGTGTTTGCCCATGAAGGAGGGACCCCCCCTTGAGTGGTGGAAATGACCCCCCTTACCTCCGAATATTAATAAGCTGAATGACGGGCTTAACAGGCAAAGGAATATGGTAAAAAGGATAACAGGTTTACTAAAGTAATAACAATGGTAAAACGAGTAACAACGATAGCACCAACCAGCCAGTCCCAAACCCAGATGACAGCCTTACAGAGACACAGCGCCTCCCCTTTGGTGCAGTTACAGTTCCAGTTGGCAAGGAGCACTGTTGGCTCCCAGCCAGTCAGCGTGGTGCAAAATGATTCCCGGCGCTGCAGGGTGCGTGGCGCGGCCCGGCTGCTCAGCTCTTCCGCATCGACAGTGATGGACACACAATGGCAGGGATGGAATGAGAAAAGTTCCTCTGCACACAACTCACAGCGGGAACGCCGTCTTGGTGCTCCCTGAGACAGTGAGAAACACCCCAGAGAGCAAAAAGAATGAGCAGATCCCGCGGAACTGCGAGATGGCTGGAGCAAGAAGCGCATCCCCTGAAGCTGGAATCCACAGTGGGTCCCCGGCAAGCACAGGGGAGAAGACACAGGCAGCAAAACAGGAACCCGCAATGAAGCGGAGTAATCTAGGGCCTCTGCAGGAAAAAAAGCAGCCCCTCTCCTGCCGAGCAGGCTAGTGGGTAGACATGCCCCCTCCCAGGGCCTAGCAAGATCGTTAGGTGGAGCATAGGTCCTATTGGCTTCACTAATCAACCACGCCATGAAAAAAGGATGACCTGGCAATTAGTGTATCCCCAGCAACAAAAGGGAAAAGAAAAAATCCCCAAGAAAGAAACAAAAAAGAGAAATCTTAAACCCACAACGTTGCCCCGTGTAGGGTTCTAATAGTGTATCCAACTCTAGGTGTAGCTTGCATTCCTCACATGACTATAGTGTGTCACCACTGGCAGCTGTTTTGCCTCCTCTTGCTAAGCTCAAAAGAGGTTAAGGGTGAATAGCACTTTGCTGCAACTACTGCTTGGTTACCTCAGTTTTTTTTTTTTTGCTTTGCTAAAGTATTCTTTGATTGTTTTGTGAGCTGAGCTACTATGGCTTTGTACTTGTGGGGTATTAGAATTCTGGGTGTGTTCTACACTCTAGCACTGAAGTTTTTTTTGAAACTCAGGCTTGCCCGTTAACTCTTTTGGTACCCCCAATTACAGCAAAGCAGGCTGTTAAATGCCTAATCATCGGCCCTCTCCTAAGGCATTGCCCAAATCACTTGGAAAAAGGTTTTACAGTCACATTGTTACATATTTTAAGTGGCTAAATTTGACACATGTGTTAATCACACCCACAAGCCTGGTTTTTTTTAAAAAACCCTACTTTTGGGGGGTTAACCCTAGCCTAGCCTGTACCAGTTGGCATACAACACTGTGAAGCATGCTTGAACAATTCTTCTAAGTATCGGCATGGCAAAGCAAACTGGCGCTGGAGGCTTTCTGGTGAAACATGTGTGGCTTTCCTGTGCTGCGGCAAAAGAATTTGAGTCCCAAGGCTGACCTAAGGCATCTGCTAGGCACATCCCTCCCCTATCCTGTCTTCAAGTGACGAATTATGCAAAATTGCCAGCACGCAGGGCATTTATTGCATGCTGAATGAAAAACAACCCCTGGGTTGCGGAGATTTTATCATGGCTTGTTTTGAATCCTCTGGAGACTCCCACTGCGTACAGAAGTCGAAACATTGAGGTCTTAATTTAGCCACTTTGGTTAGTGCCTAACCCTATCGCTGCGCTGCTAGTCAGTCTGTAAAGAGTCTGCTGGGGTGCCACAGATGGGTCTATTTCGGCTTCTTGTCACATGCAGGGCTGCTCACTTATTTCTTCGGTCTTGCGCTGTAAATATGGTGCGGCCCTCACTGGCCTAGTAAAAACCTCGAGTTTTTCTACTTAGTGTTGTTACTGAACGATCGGGGTCGGCTGGGAAACACCTACACTAAGCTGTAAATCCTTAGAATGTTGTAATAAGCCCATTCTCGGCAAGTCTGCTTGAGTGCACGCTCATAAAGGCTGGCCTCTTCCCAATGATGTCAACGACCTATTGCCGAGCCTACGGATCAGGTATGCCACAAAACCATCTGTTTGGGTGCCTCCAAAAAGCTTTGGCAGTGTGTGCCAAGTGTGAATACACATTCCAATATGTTAACCTACTCTCGGTCTTTGCTGTTTTGTGGGCATTGATTCCTCTCGAGTCGTTCTTTGATCTGTCATTGCGCTCTTACTAAAGCCAAGGGTTGCGTTGATTGAGGAGTTTGGTAAAGGGTCAGCTTCCCCCGTTTTTTTCTTTTTGCCAAGATAATTCATTGGATAAAAGTCAAAAGGCAGAGGGTGGTTTATACAGGATGCACCCCAAGAGCACATCAGCAACCGTCGGGCGGCCCATGCTTGTGGCCTAGTTGCTCCTATTTGCTGGAGACAGGCTCTTGGGTGTTGGTTAAGTGTATAAAGGCAGTGGGACAGGCCATGCAAAAAGAAGGCATCAAAGTGCGATGCTCATCATTGCATCCCGCAAAATTGATACTCATGCAAATCTTCAAGCAAGGTTTGGCATCAATGCAGAGTACGGATATCAGATTGCAGTGAAATCTTTTGTGGCGTACTTCGTCTTGGTTAGATATAGCCAAATTCTAAGAGGTAATCTCATTGCACCTTTCTGGGGCAATCTGGAACTTGCTGAAGTCAACTGTTTCTACTGTTTCACAATGTTAATCAGAAAAACAGTTGCTGCCTCAAAAATAGGTATGGTCATCTAATGTAGTGGTAAATGATGGTGTCCAATGGAGTCTCTTCGTATTGGCTGAAGGGCCCAATGCAACATACATTGAACATTGTAGGAGAATTTTGATTCCTTGCAGTAGCACTACCCATTCATAGCGCTGTGCTGGGTTTTTTTGTAAAATGTGGTAATGTAAATGCAAAATCACACTGTCTTCTGCTGGCAAAGGAATTTGGTGAAAAAACGAGTCCTCCAATATCAATTACTGAAAATGTTTTAATCCTGGCAGCAGGTGGTGTTATTAGGCTATTTCTGCCTGCAAGTTGCTTTCCATATGCTTCATCATCTGGTCATTTAGCCTTGAATGTTCATTGCAATACAACCTCTCAATCTTTAGACTTTTTTGGTATTAATATCAAATATTAGTGGTTCCAAGGCTAATTAGATTGGTTTAATGTGTTTCTTGTTTGGATTGCTTGTTTGTGCATCTTTTGCGTCAATCTCACCATAAATATTGGTCATTGTCTTCTTATTCCAATTTTGAGGCGTGGCTGGTTCTTATCTTAGTAGTCAGTCTGTTTCTTTAATAAAAATGGCGTGTGCCTTTCGAGGCAGCTATTCAGGAAGTGCTAAACTCAGTTTCTGACTCATATTTACAGTTCCTGTACTTATGTAGAGCACCGTAGATGTGCTCTAGGTTAGTGCCATATTATCATAGGGACTACATTCCATGCTTTGTCTTCTGGTAACAAAATTATTGTCACAGGTTGTCCGTACTTTGCAAATTGGTCCTGACTCCTCCTTTCAACTCCTTGCCTGCATCTAGGGCAGCTCGCCGTCGTTGCCATTGCGGTGGCCAGCGGTCCCTCTGCTGAATAATTGTAAACATTTGCTCCTGTGTCAAAGCATACGCGATGGATTGCCCTGTGGCCTCTGTTTGTATAACGCACTTAACAAGGGGACGAGTTTTTTCAATCTGCTGTAACTAGCATCACCACCTGATCTCCACTGGACCCAAAACCCCCGTCTCCGCGAACTGGGAGTCAGTCTTTGCCTTCTCTGGTCCGGAACAAGGACCAATGGGCTATTCTGTACTTGGGGACAAGGTAGGGCCGTGGTGCTAAGTATACACACACAACGGCTCTCGGCCGGTATAAAATCAGCATCTATATTCAGGCAAAACTATCAGTCTATAAGGCCTGCTGATGACCCCTACCATAGGCTCCCATATGGTATTTTCTCTCCCTAACCTGGCCCGTAAACCCGGTCGTATTTACGCTTGATTGTCTTGTTGTGTGACGTCCTAATTGTTGTTGCTAAAAATTGATTTCAGGCTCTTCTGGTGGCGGGAGAGGGAAGCTGGCTGCTGTGCGGGGCTGCTACTTGTGTCTCCAACGCGGTGGCACTTCACGCTTTTGGTGGTAAAAGTTTTTTGATTTTCTGCAAACAGAAATGGCATTGCGAATTATGGGCAGTTATCCACCAAACGACGTGATAGCTTTCTAAAGTGCCGTTTTCTGCACTTTGTCAACAGTGCTTGGGAGTGCCAAAGCAATTGCCTTTTCCAAGGCGAGTTTACGCGCAGCAAGGAGTTGTGTAAGTGGTTCCGGCGCTTCAGCTACCAGGTCCAGCCATGGACTTCCCCCTGTGTAGTGCATGGCCTAGTTGCTAAATTCTATCAATGTCTCCAACATAGCACCCTTTGGAAGGGTTGCCAAGCCTGTTTTGTAGCGGGTTGCCATTTTCAAGCTAATAAGCTTAAACCATATTTGTTGGCTTCTTCGACATTCTAGATTGGTGCCGTAAGTGCCTTGGAAAGAGCGGTGCTACAAAGTGAGTGTAAGGTCTCCATGGCTTGGTCGGATGGAGTGAACTGGGCTGGTGGTCCGAGAATCGGGGAGCTGCATAAAAAAGGCTTTGTCTCGCAATTGGGCTGCCAGATGAAGTGCATGGCACTGGGTAGGTAAGCTGGCTGCCTGAGCTCGTATACTCTATGCCCTGTAAGCATGATGAGAACTCCATATAGCAAATCGTTTCTGGCCTCTTGGGCAGGCAAATTCTTTTTCCTGCTTACCGTGTCTATCTTTATGGTCAAACAATGTATTGTGAAGGTCGACAACAGCATCCAGCAAGGTTTTTAACAGTCTCAGGGGAGTTCACATCTGCGGAAATATCCAATCCTAGGGCAACTCGAGCTGCCTCCGACTTATTTCTGTGGTCTGTCACCAGTCCTTGGCTTGTAAAATTCTAGTCATGCTGTTCAAGCGAGGCTCTGTGGTCATATAAAATTGGGCAGGCAATATTCTCTGCTGCCCTGCCAGGTGCCTTAAATGGCATTCGGAAATTCTAGACTAGCGGTGGCCCCCGTGTTGGTATTGCATATGGAGGTGGAGGTGCTGATGCCTCTACAAGTGCAGGTGGTTGTGGGAGTGATGCTGCAGTGTAACCCATTGCAAACCTGCTGGGCCACTGCGCCCCCTTTTCTGAAGTCAATTTTTGTACTCTTCTGGGTCCTCTCCTCTATTAGTGACAAGGCCTCTAACCTACCGTTGTTCGTCCAAATGCTCATCGCTTCTTCAAGGTGTTGCTTAGTTCGGCCTACTGTTTCTGCAGTGCTGAGATTCTGTGATGTTTGTTGCATAGCTGTCAGGGGGAGGCAACTCATCCTTCTGAGTCCTCCAATCAGCGTCACGGGCAAGGAATCATCCTGTGGACCTACGGGCTCTGGAGGAGGCACCGATGGGTAGAGGTGTGTGGGAAGCGGGTCTCCCTCTCTCTTGGAGCATTACTTCTGTATTGGTGCCCATTGAGCAGAAAGTCTGGTCTTAGGGGCAAGTTCCTCTTTTGTCGACTGCTTGCTTCCTCTTTTCAGTACGCTTTTTGGTCATAATAACTCGGTGTCATGTTTTACCTGGTCCAAGTTTGGTGGTGGGGGGATGGACCAAGAAACCACAAAGATGCTCCTGTTGACGAAGTCTAGAGCTCTCCTCTTCCCAGCAAAAAAGAGTCCTGCCCCCTGTGTTTAGAGCAAATCCATCAATGGCTCTGAGGTTGATGGACAGCTGCCACAAGCCTGGCCAATTGGCCACAGGTGGTTATACTCTTCTCTGTGATGATGTATTATCTAGTAACTTAAAAGAATTCAAAACAAGATAGGGGTGGCGCATAACTTTAAAGGTGTGTAGTAATGTTAGTTTAAGTATCAATGCACTGGAAAAAACAGAAGCAGGAGGGTGAGGAAGAGTAAGGAAAAAGGAGACCGAAGATCAGTAAGGAGAAATCGGATGGTTGCGGTCTTTTGCTGGGTTCTCGAACATGGTGAAAATAAGTGTTCCTCGAAAAGATATTTCATCATTGAGAGAGAACCTGAATAGAAGAGGAGAGCGACCGCTCCTTGCCTGAGAAAAAAAATCTGGCCTTGAGGACGGGACTAAACAGCCCAAAAAGGGGAGAGGCCTTGCCCCCGCATTGAACGTCTAAAGTAATGGAATGCTAGAAAAGCTTGTGTTCGCAGGAAGTTGTGATAGTGGTCCCACGGCCGTCTGAAACAATCAGTGGCCTTGACGCGACATCTTTCTTTCACCCACAGGTAAAGGAATACTCCCTCGCCATTAGCAGTTATGCAACTGACTTTCTTTGGAAAAGAACTTCCACGCTTGGAGCTGTAAAGAACGCCTCTCCTATAGCTGATGACACCGAATGAGTATTTGATCTGTGTTAAGAACTCCTCCTGCCCCCCTTTGTGCGGGAAAACATGGAGGGAGAGGGAGATCCTGGGAAGAGACAGGTCCGGAAAGGATAACAGTGTCTTTATCCGTTTTTATTTTCCTTTCTCCTTGAAAATTTTCCCCCATCTCGTTTCTCTCCCCGGTGCCAGAGTAGTGATTCTTAGTAGTTTGTATAAATAAATCTATTGTTTGCAACTTAAGTTAATGCAGCCTGTCGACACATTTTCTCTGGAGCACATACATACTTGCTCCTCAATTATGTATGTTATCTGAAAGCCATAAATTTTTCGTGTTATTGGGCTTTTGCGTCTCCCTTCTCTCTCCGTGGGGGAAGGGGGAACGTTGTGGGTCAGTGCTTTTGTGCTTTCAGCACAGTCTAAACCACAAACACCGGGCCGAAACCGAGAATAGTTAATTGACAACTTCAAGTTTGTGCCGGTCTGTCCTTTCCATGGCACAGAACCCCCAAAAAGTCCGACAATAACCGTCGCTAGGCAGGGAACGCCCTCTGTCCGTCCCTGTAGCTGCTGGCGACGCCTGTAACCGGCGGCTGCAGCAACCTTGACTCGGCTTCAATATTCTCAACGTGCTAAACACTGCCCGCTCACGTAGTTCCCCAGCAACCCAGCACGGATGGCAATTTTCGTCAACTTTCACGGATATTTGAAATTCAACAAACTGCCTTAATTTCTCTTGCCAACTCTTCTGGACACAAAGGAGAGACGGGTAACCTTTAAACGGTGCCCATGCTCTCGAGCCCTATAAAAATGAGACCTGGATAGTTCTTCACTTTCCACTTCCTTCCCCTTGCTTAGCAAGGATACTGAGAAGCAATTGTTGAGCTGCTGCAAATTCGCGATCTATGCTCACAGCCCGGGCAGAGGGAAGGGAGTGACCCTTCTCACCTGACTACGCTCTCTTGTCCATAGCTGTCACGCCTCTCCTGTGCAGCTCCCCCTGCTTTCGCCACCGTCCACGTCTACCCGCTGGCGACTCCGCGATGCCTCCGGCGTATTTTCTGTCTTGCCGAGTGCTTCAAAATGTCCCTGTTGGGAGCCAGGTGTAGGGAGCTGCCGGGATGAACCACACATACTCATAGAGTTATTGTGGAACTCTGTTTATTCTATCTGAGGGTCCAACATATATATCAATTACAAACTACCGTGTGATGTGTTAATTACTATGATTGGCTAAACATCAGTATCCAAGCAGCATTAGTAACTTCTTATTAGTTCAAAAGCAAGCAGCGCATGTAGCTAAGCAAGCATACTTTTAATCGATTCAGCAGTTCTGTATCTCATTCAACATCCTCTTTTCTTGATTGCTACATCACTTCTTCTTTTTCTTCCTTCAAGGACACTTCAAGGTTACAGAAGCCTGGATTGGGCACGTAGGCTTCATATACATGTCCTTGGTCTCTCAGCCATTCGTCTACATATTTCCAGTGAAGATAAAGACATACTGATACCACTCTACATGGCAGAATGGACATCGCCAAAGTCAGGGATCATCTAGTCATGCATCATCTGTTCTGTGCTGGAAGAAATCCTGGCCCTTCAGACAGAATCTGAAGCATTACCACAATATAAATAGCAATTTAATTGCCAGTACTAAACAAATTAGATTGTACTAACAGTATTCTAAGCATCCAACAAGCTTAAAATTCTGCCTTGGCACAGCAGGGATCTCCAGCAGAATAAAAGTTCCTGAAGCCAATTAACTGCAATTTGAATCCCTGTCACAGAATAGAAATCAAACATCATGGAAGATTCTAAATATACATGGATGCCAGCAACACAGTTACAGTCAGTTCTGCAATTGTTTGGCTGCAACAGCAAGGGCGTTACTGATATAGCTCATGACCTTTTCTGAGCTACCCTGACTATAAATACTTGAAGGCTGACCTTCAAACATAAAACCCCTGATGGAGGTATAGTGTACACCTACAAAAGACAGGTAAGGATGGGAAAGAAAATTAAAAAACTAATTGCAAGAGAAAAATCTACTCCAGTGGCAAAGAATAAGAGATTAATTTGTACAAGGAGAACAGGTGGTTTGTTATGATGCTGCATCTTGCAGTATTTAGGGCCTCACATATATTAAAGGGAGGAAAACCAAAAAATTGTTGGGTTCCCCTGTTTAGAGTTAATAGGGTCTTTAATAACAAACATAAGCAAATAAAAACACAAGTCATAAAATATATGATCTAGCAAGCTGCCAAACGAGATAAAACCCTTTTTCTGTGTCTGTATGTAGATTATATATATATATGCACATGAGACACTGGGAAAGAAAAGCAACAGGGGGTACTTTGTGTATTTAATCATTCATCATTTCTTCTGCTGAATTTCCAAAATACATTTCTATACAGATACTGCATCCAGTATCAAGCAGTACCACTTCACAAGCTTACAGATCCATTCAAACAGACATCAGCCTTAACAATGGACTGATACAACAGAGATGAACAAATGTGTAAAGGTTTTTCCTCTCACAAGTATAATTTCTTGAGACATTCAAAATGAAAAAAATCAACTGATAGTAACAAGCAAATGATAAGAAATTACCTGTTGTTTTTGTTTCTGAATATGGTTGCATAACCAGCAATTGGAAAAGCTAACAGGGCTTCAAATAATTTCCAGTGGCATGTCAAAGTGTTTATAGCTCAAAAAAGGCTCAAAATAATCTGATCTTGAAAAATCATACCAATCTACTCTGTTCTCCTTCCCTGACACAGTAATCCCAATTTTACTTTTGTAGTCAGCCAGTCTCCAACTTCTACAGTTCTCTCTCTCTCTCTAGCAACCTGCATTCATGCAATATCAAGGCATCTCACACTATACTACACTGTACAAGAAACAATAAGAAACATGCCTGCAGGTCTATAGTTTGTCTTCTTCCCTTTCTTTTCAGGACAGTTCGGTGTCATGCTTGCCAAAAAGACACTGGAACAATTCTCCCCATAGTCAGAGGCAGAACTTCCAAATTTGGAAAAAAAAGGGGGGGGAGGCAGAAAAGTTTTGCCGTGCAGAGGAAAAAGTCCAGCTTCCATAGCTCAACTGCTCAGGAAATGCCCTGTCAGAGGCAGCTAGGTTCGTCACCTTTTTTGGTCACTTTAGACATCTTGAATCAGCTACCAATGATGCCTTATCAATCAGGCTAATCTGAAACAGAAGCCAGACAAACTTAAGAGAATGAGAATAGACAACTTTAATACAGGCCTAACAGGCCTACTGGTACATTAAGGCAGACATAAGCCTCCTCCTGAGGCTACACCAAAATGGACACTGAAACACGAAATCTTCCCCTTTATAAATTCTGCCTTATTAACATATTGGCCTTAATCTCCAATGATCTTCCAAACTTGCTCCCCACCAACTCGTTGTTGTTTACATATTTTGGGCTCTAAGGCAGCGAGGTATCCTTAGATTCAGGTTCAGAGAGGAATTGATTTGTCTAAAGATGGGAGAATAAGTAGTTTTAGTGTTGTACTAGAGAAGTACAAGAATATAGACACATGAAATATAGAAAAATAAAAATCCTAAGGCATCACACAAAAGCCGTCATTTCTTATTAGTTTTATTTTACACATTAATTGTTTTGAGATTACTTAAGGCTACTACTACTCTGGAAAAAAAAAAAAAGATTGGTTTGGGGGCGTGGAAACAGGAACATTTTTGTGAAGGGGAAAAAAAAAGCTAATTTCTTAGGAGAAATTCATCCGAATGCATGGAATTAACATGACAACTCTACCTCCCCTCAAGACTTCATTTTAGATGCTCTCTGTCTGACACTCTGTACAGGGATGTTTCTTAGTGATATAGCTTGGTCCCAATTCCCAGTCTTCCAGGAAAAAGCCAGAACTAGGACAGAGAGGCTAATACTTTATTACTAGCAAGACTGAATTCAGAACTACTCTTTGCAATCTATGAAATAAGACTCTCTATCTGCTAAAGCTTTACTTTAATTCAACCCGCCAAAAAAACAAGCCAGTAATCAGCAACTCTTAATTTGGCACAAGGAAGCACTGGTATCGAATTGTACAAGCCACAGCAAACCAGGGGAAGCGCAGGCTGACTGTCAGCGCAGACTTCACACGCCAACAGACACGGGGGGAAAGTATCATGCATCAACCCTTTATTATCTCACAGCATGTCTCGGTTTTGAGACAATGTTTTCAGAGAAAACGTCCAGAGAAACGTTTCTCTGAAATGAAAAAAATTTGATAATTTTTCCCCCACGGCAACAAGAAATAGATACTGGGCAAAAATAAGTGAAGAGAAAAAAAGTAATTTATTTCAACGTGCCCACAGGACACAGATAAAAAGTAACGGATAAAAAGAAAAACCCCGCCAGCGGCGCCGACAAGATGGCGCCTCCCCCCCTGTATACAGATACAGAGTAACGGTTAGATATCAAAACCCGCCACGCGGTGCGACAAAATGGCCTCCCATCCCCGGAAAAAGAAACAAAAGAAACAAACCCATGGCCGTTTCCGTAACAGTGGCAAAAAAGAAAAAAAAAACAACAAAAAAAAAAAAACTTGTACCACAGTCTTTTCTTCCCTGTGACGGGTCAGAGGACTCGGTGTTTTCTGCTGCCAGCCCGGTTTCGCTTCCACAATCCCCGACCAGGTGAAGCGCGCGGCTTTTCTCCCGGCTGGCAGAGAATAGGCCTCAGCCACCT
>VKON01002327.1:15992-26371 GCA_009741485.1 Malurus cyaneus samueli
TTTTTCACAAGCTCTCCCTGCTCCGTAGTACACTGCAACTGTATCGTTTCGTGGGCGACATGACATTGCTGTGAGAACAGGTCTGGTCCTTTCATCGGCACGAGGACAGCCCCAAAAGTCCCGACAATAGCAGTCGGCTAGGAGTGGACCGTCCGTCCTGGTCCGTTCGTCACGGTAGCTGGCGTGCCGATTTGCCTGTACCGCGGGCTTGCCAAGCAATCCCTTGAGGACTCCGGCCTTCTATTCTGCACGTGGGCCTATAAAACCGCCAAACGCGCCGCCAAGCGCTAGACCAGCAATCCTCACTCATCGCAGCATCGGGGGATGAGCATGATGGAGTAGCAGATTTCAACGGATATTCGCCTGGATTCCTTCAAAGCTGAGTCCGTTTAGAAGTTATTCTCATACGCAGCAGCTGAATTTTTCGCCCTCTTTGCCACAAGATGTATAGTGAGATTGTATCGTTGGGCCACTTTTGCGATGTTTAGCATCCTAAGATCAAGCTCTGCTCTTGTACGCCAACATCAATTAACACTGATAATATAGAAGCCTGAATAAGATGTCTGTGTTGTACAACCTTTCATTCTTATGACCATTGCTACAGTAGGAAAGGAATGACTGTAACGAGCAAATTGGGAAGCCGATCGTAAAGCTCTGCGCCAAAAATTGTCGGAAATCTTCAGATCTCACAATGCATCACGCATCAGGCTCCACCGGGAGTGAAAGAGTGAAAGGGACTGGTGATCCCGTTTATGCTTAAAATCATAGACCCCATAAAACGCTACTCTTGTCCGATAGCTTGTCTCGAGACACCCGAAATGAACATAAACTGGCTTTAGGCCTCACAGTTAAGGCAAGCTACCTTGTCTTATTGCATCCTTCCAGCTACAGCACGTCGCTGCTACAATATACATCATCTCTGAAAAAAGGCAAACCACAAGGTGCAGAGGTTATCACAACGAACTAGGCCCCGCGTGGACGACATATTGCCCCAAAGGACAGATAGAACCCAATTCCTCGCAGGAAACGATATAAGCTTTTTCTGTTTTCGGTTGTCACACAGAGTAGGGCTCTCAATACTATGTTGCGAACTAAGGTTCAGGGTCTAGCACAGAGATGTTAGCATCCAGGAGATTGCCACGCATGGGAACTGAAAACCCACACATTACGGAATGCTTGCCATACAGGTCTGATTATGAGCTCAGGAACAGGAAAGGAAACTAGCTTTTCTAATCAGTTATTTTGGCGTGATATTTAAGAGTTGTTGCCGTGATGAGCGCTTCCCTCCTTTAACTCATACTATATTATTTTATCTGTTTATAAAAATCAATGACTAGGCATCAGCATACGCAGTGCTGCAAACCGAGAGAGAACGAATAAAACAAACTGGAAGGCGGCTAAGCATTGTAAGTGTAAAGGCAAATGAAAACCGTTCACAGCTAGGTGTAGTTCGTGTGTTTGAACTCTTTACTGTGCATAGCCGAGGTCCGGTCTCTATAAACACCCAGGCAAAAGCCACTGAATACAGTACTTTCTAATTTATAGTTATTTCGCAGCACCGACATTTATGAAAGGCATCAGAAAGACGGTATAATTCGTTAGCTTCTAAAGCCTCACAACACTTTCAGTCATTCATTGAGGAGCATTCTCCACACAAGTTCTATGAACCATACCACCTTGCGCAGGAAAGGCAGAGCGAAATAGAACATCAGTTAGCCCTGGAAAGGCTATGACAAAACACTCGAGGTTACATATCTACTTTTTAGAATAATCAATATAGCAAAAATAGCAAATTGCGCATTCCCGTATTCCGCGAAAGCTCATTCTTACTCTGACTTCCCGGAAGTGTCTGAAGCTCACTTTTGACTCAGTCATTCACCAATAATCCGCAAATTCTTTTCTCGAGTTGCAACCTCAACACTTACGTAGGACTTAACTCTATCTTGTTGTCGCACATTCTCTTGCTACTCAGGACAAACTTCGCGCAAAAACAGGTTACCATTGAGAGCTGCGATATGCAGGGCCTACAACGTAGAAGATCTTCACATCATTACTAGTGTTCACTCTCCTGGTTCTCTACCAGGGCCAATACACGTAGCTCATGATTGAAGTCGCAGAATTAAGATTAAAGAATGGTACAATACACGATAATGTAAAAGACGACAACCACAACGTTACAGCACTCAAAGCAGGAGGCCCACAGCACAGTGACAAATTTTTGCCACACAAACAATAGTCTCGTGGATACATACATTTACTACGCTCCACTTAAATACGTACACTCAAATATATCGGCATACGGATCTATACCGGTGGAAGGGAAGATTACATTGTAGACGCTTATACCAGACAGAAAGAAAATTCTGATGGAGACGCACACCACAGTCTTACCGCTGTTAAATCAAACCTACAATGACGTAATTCATAATAGTAGCAGATTTAAGAACAGTACTAATAGAAAAAATTAGTATGTAAATACTATAAAAAAAACTAGTAACATTCATAGATAAGTAGTCATCCAACAGCCTATATAAATCTGCCTTGGCACAAGCCAACCGCATGAGTTAACACCAAGTCAGATGAAATAGACAGAAGTCCTCGAAGCGCAATTAAACTGGCAAATATTGAAGTCAAATAATAGTCACAGACAAAAAACAAAACAATAAGGAAAATCCAAAAACATGACTTGGGAAAGGAACTTTTCGATTCGTATTAATAAAGCGGATATGAAAGGTAAATGCACGACGACATTCGGACTCAAGTACTTCATTCGGGACTCCTAAGGCCATGCAGCCCTGGGCCCCTTGAAAGGCCGATCAGGCTCGCCTGCATCCGCGGCAAGGTGGGCCAGGTACTCACTCAGAAGGCTACAAAAACGTAGCTAGGGCAAGCAGCGGCGACGGAGAATACGTGCCAACCGAGATTCTCACACAGCTTGTTTTGAGCAATGTGAAAATAAATAGGGGCATGCGACGTGTAATGCTCACGCACGAGCTAAAGGATCGAGGGACACTGATCGCAAGGGCTGGGCCGGGAGGAGCTCGGCCTCGGGCCGGCGCCAAGGCGAGCGGAGCAGACCGGGAAAGTATACGATGAATTAAAGCCGCGAAGCTATGCCCTAAACCGTGCAGGTCCATACAGCCATCAAAGCGTTGCCAACAAGCCCACGTACTGATGCAGGCTTCCCAAAAAGGCAATTAGAGGCTGACCGGGATGGCGTTACCGAGGCACCCTGTGGTCGCTATTTGGAATCACCCTAAGGCCTACCAACTGCAAACGTAATCGTACAATACCTTTGAAGCTGCTGGACTTGCTGCTCAAAGACATGACACCCCTGAGGCTCGGGAGGTTTGAGGGTGGACAGCCGGGGCGGGTAGAGTCAGGCACCACGGAGAGAAAGCACTCCAGTCGGTCACCGATGAGTATGATCGAGGACGCACAAAGTCACACTAAACAACCCCTTCGACAACTCCGACTTCGACAAAGAGAACGATCAGGGACTACTACCGCTCCCGCTCGCGCGCGCAACCGAGATAGGCTAGTGATGGTGCTTTTGGTTCAGCACCCGCGACGACAGCAGGATCGCTGGTCTCTTTAGCAGGAGGTCAGGATCCAGGTCTCGGCGATCGCCGTGTGGCCTCATCGGGCTGGCGGTGCGCCGCTCCACGCGCCCGTCCGCGGCCTTAGACGCACCAGTGCCGCGCCGGTAAATGGTACCCTCGAGCGGGCTTGTTCTGAACTTCCTTGGTAGTGGACCGACACACATTAGATATTTTCTACAAGTTTCATATCACACAGAGGAGACCGCGACGAGGCTGACTCCGCGTTGCAGGCTGAACTCCGCAAGTAAAGCAAGCAGTCCGCCATCACGCGAAGCACCCAGGAGGTCCCTCTGGAGAAAGGTGCAGGAAGCCGGTACGGTGTCACTACGGACCAGCGACAAATACGGCGGGACGGCATTATATAAACCCAGGGCATCAAGTCATCAATTATGATCACTACAGTCAAGACGTGCCGACGGGCACTCAAGAGAAGCCCGGTACCAAGAAAAACCCTTCTGACCTGTGCACGCTGGGATGGCTGGTGCATAGTGGTAGAGTTGGATAGTCATCGAGTCACAGGGTGGATGACGTGCCGGCAGCCGGCCACGATGAGAGCAGCTCCGCCGGAGTAACCGTGCAAACAACCGCAGGCAAAAGGGCGCCGAGGGTGACTGCTTTGCTGCCTCGCGTGGCATCGTTCGGTTGAGGACTACAGCCGTCTCGCATTCGGAGGCCGTGAGTCACCCGGTAGTGTTTCCTTTTCGCTAGCAAACTGAAGGCTTTCTGAGTCCCGCCCCAGAACAAGCGACATTATCGCTACTCTTTCTCTGGCAGGACGTTCGGATCCCCCAGCGGCCACGGTGAGGTACGTACAGACTCGACCGGCATCATCGCCGATGTACGTTACAGGCCCAGAGTTTTAAGCCGCACTGATCCAGACGAAGGAACGTTGCTTAAACGGTTCCACACGGCAATCCTCCAACTTTCCACGACAGGCAATCAGCCACTTAAAACGATGGATCTGCACTCCCGCCATTCGCAGACGTATCTGGAAACCAATGGTGTAACCAGAGTTTCTTCCTCTCGGACCAAGATATACGCGCCTCCATTTCTATGGCATGACCATTCAATTAAATGAGACTAGAAAAGGATCAACTGATTGAAGTTTATGTTGACGCTGAGAAAGAAAGCCAATTGATCAACGAAGGCAGCTCCACCGGGTGTTTGCTGTGTGGTTTCTTCGAATATGGCTGTCGCATAACGACGCGCAACCATGCCAACTTCAAAGACGCTACTACCGGGGCTTCTCAAATCGAATTAGTCGTCGTGCCTCTCTTCGCGATGCGCTGAGTCAGTTGCCCCTTCTACGAGGGTGGTGCCGTCTACCTGAATTCCGCTGGACCGCCGTCTGCACAGAACCCTGTCCAGTTAGAGTTATCAGGCGCCGTTTCCATGAAGCAAACAGGTCACTTGAGGGCGTCCAGGCCTACCCAGGACGACTCCGTTCATTCACGCAAGGTAGCCAAGGCTTAAGAGAAGACATCCAGTACGAGACGCACCGAATATTTAGGCACCGACCACTTATTCCTCTTTCCATGAGTGTACTGTCGATGATCGCTCTTACCGGCCACGCCTACGCCGAGCCACGCGCCGTCAGGCTGCCGCGCCGGCTCGCCCGCGCCCGCCGCGTGCTTCCTTGGGACGCACACAGTAGATCCCGAAGTTCCCAGCTCGTGCCAGCGAGTCTCCTTCACGGGCGACTCTCTGTTAGTGGCGACTTAGACGCGTGCCCGTATTGCGCAGGCACGTTCACAGCAGAACGAGCTACACGGGCAGTAGACGATTTACGCCTTGGGTACTGCGTTCTACGCGTTGCCGACACGCCACGCGGAGCTTCGTACTCCGCCGTTACGGAGCTGCCGGCGCGCCCCGTATCTAGGCTTGTCACCTTTGAGCGCGAGCCACAAGTCACCTGTCACGACTATTCCCAGTTGTGCGGTCCACCCCAGCAATACGACAATGCATCAGGACATTCGGTATCAGCTGGTGGCGCGGGCGCGGTGCCGCGGGCCCCACAGGGTCGCGGCTGAACAGGAGGCGCATTTAGCCGAGGCAGCCGCCCTCTGCGTCGGGGCTTCGGGCCGCCCGAAGCCGTTGTAGCAGCCACCCTGTACGACGATGCGGATGAACAGAACACGCCCGCGCAATAATCAAGCCGCCCCCCAGACGGGCTACTCCGCATGGGCCATCGCTAGTGGGCCAGCTTCTATTATTGCCTTGTTTTCTTTCGCCCTTGTCTACTCAAACTATGGCTCAAGACGAGCACGTACTCTCTTGGCCGCTCAGAGTGTTCATTTGCGGCGGTCCACCTGTCGCAACACACACAGCACGGGAATCCACTGGCCACGCCGGGCGACATTGCTCCCCCCGATCACTTTGGCACTAGGGCCAGCGAGATAGGTGCTCGTAGGCAGGCCCTTGGCCCTACAGCGAACTCTTCGCAAAAGTTTTGAAATTACTAAAAGGGGGGGGGAGCGCCACGGAGAGAGACAGAGAGAGCTGCCTGTGGCTTCCTCGGGCTGACGGGTGGGTCCACCGCGGCTTCGGTGCGCCAGGGGGGCGCGAGAGAACGCCAGAACTCGAGGAGTCCACAGCCCACGCGTAAAACCTCTCCCGCCACTTGTTCATGGGACCCCAATCGCTCTTCCTGTCTTTTTCATTGCAACGGCGGCCGCGTGTCGTTATGCCTCTACCGCCATGCTCCGTGGGACTGAACAACAGATCGCCCGGCCCTGTCACTGAATCAGTTCAACAGCGGGCAAGCAACGGCATGTCTCCCAGCCCCAGGCGGCACAGGGCTCTCGGGATGCTAGCCCGCCGGCACATAATGTCGGCCGGTCCCGGTGGCTCACAGGCGGATACTGGCGGCATCCTACCTCTCGAGAAATGCGGCGCGGTTTGTCGTTCTCGTCCCGTAGGACTGGCCGGACGCGTAGCTCGAGAGCCGTCCCAAGCAGCTGCCACCCGACACGTTCAGGCTCCTGGCTGGGCACGCACGTACCGCACCGAACGTGGCAGGCCGCCTGCGCATCTTTCCTGTCGGCACCCGAGTAGCAGCGCTGCGCACCCCTCGCGCTGATCCCATCAAACTGTCGCTAACATGGCCACAGCTCCAGCTCCGGATCCCGCACCAGAGCCATGAGCAGCGTGCTCAGCCGGTTAGTCGAAGAGCGCAGCGATCGTACAAGCGCGCCGTCGCTCCCGCCCTGCAACCGCCACAACGCGTACGACGAAACAGCGGCGCGCACCAATGCCCTGTCAGAGGCAGCTAGGTTCGTCACCTTTTGGGTCACTTTTAGACATCTTGAATCAGCTACCAAATGATGCCTTATCAATCAGGCTAATCTGAAACAGAAGCCAGACAAACTTAAGAGAATGAGAATAGACAACTTTAATACAGGCCTAACAGGCCTACTGGTACATTAAGGCAGACATAAGCCTCCTCCTGAGGCTACACCCAAAATGGACACTGAAACACGAGATCTTCCCTTTTATAAATTCTGCCTTATTAACATATTGGGCCTTAATTCTCCAATGATCTTCCAAACTTGCTCCCCCCACCAACTCGTTGTTGTTTACATATTTTGGGGCTCTAAGGCAGCGAGGTATCCTTAGATTCAGGTTCAGAGAGGAATTGATTTGTCTAAGATGGGAGAATAGTATTTTAGTGTTGTACTAGAGAAGTACAAGAATATAGACACATGAAAATATAGAAAATAAAAATCCTAAGGCATCACCAAAAGCCGTCATTTCTTATTAGTTTTATTTACACATTAATGTTTTTGAGATTACTTAAGGCTACTACTACTTCTGGAAAAAAAAAAAAGATTGGGTTTGGGGGCTGTGGAAACAGGAACATTTTTGTGAAGGGAAAAAAAAAGCTAATTTCTTAGGAGAAATTCATCCGAATGCGGAATTAACATGACAACTCTACTCCCTCAAGACTTCATTTTAGATGCTCTCTGTCTGACACTCTGTACAGGGATGTTTTCTTAGTGATATAGCTTGGTCCCAATTCCCAGTCTTCCAGGAAAAAGCCAGAACTAGGACAGAGAGGCAATACTTTATTTACTAGCAAACTGAATTCAGAACTACTCTTTGCAATCTATGAAATAAGACTCTCTATCTGCTAAAGCTTTACTTAATTCAACCCGCCAAAAAAACAAGCCAGTAATCAGCAACTCTTAATTTGGCACAAGGAAGCACTGGTATCGATTGTACAAGCCACAGCAAACCAGGGGAAGCGCAGGCTGACTGTCAGCGCAGACTTCACACGCCAACAGACACGGGGGGAAAGTATCATGCATCAACCCTTTTTATCTCACAGCATGTCTGTTTTGAGACAATGTTTTCAGAGAAAACAGTTCCAGAGAAACGTTTCCGAATGAATATAATTTGTTTTTTTCCGGCAACAAGAAATAGATACTGGGCAAAAATAAAGTGAAGAGAAAAAAAGTAATTTTATTAACAGTGCCCACAGGACACAGATAAAAAGTAACGGATAAAAGAAAAACCCCCGCCACGCGGCGCCCGACGACGCAGATGGCGCCTCCCCCCTGTATACAGATACGAGTAACGGTTAGTATTCAAAACCCGCACGCGGTGCCGACAATGGCGCCTCCTCCCGGGAAAAAGAAACAAAAGAAAAACAACCGCATGGCCGTTTCGTAACAGTGGCAAAAAGAAAAAAAAACAACAAAAAAAAAAAAACTTGTACCACAGTCTTTTCTTCCCTGTGACGGGTCAGAGGACTCGGTGTGTTTCTGCTGCCAGCCCGGTTTCGCTTCCACAATCCCCGACCAGGTGAAGCCGCGCGGCTTTTCTCCCGGCTGGAGAGGAATCGAAGGAGACGCAGACCGGGGGGGTCTGAGGAGAGCTGCCGAAGCTAACAGCCGAAACTGTAACAATGTAACTGCGCTGCGCTCCTCAAGCAGAAGGACTCCCACGGAGAGAAAGCTGAGCCAGAGCGGAGCTGGGAAAAAGCCCGGAATCGTGGCAGCGCTGGCTTTTTAAACCGCCCGCGCTGCCTTTCCCAGCAGCCCACGCGGCTTCTTCCGGGTTACATTTAAAGATACAGAACATCTTTTGGGCGTATATGCCAACAGAAAAGGAATACAGAACAAAATTGGCACAAAAATCAACCCAAGACACAGCACAACCCCCTACACACTCTCTCTAGAGCCTTCCACATCCCCTCCACAAAATGCTCTCTCACTGGTACCCGAGCATCTCTTTTTAAGCAGCTACTCCCTCTACTCTTCATCCCAGCTGGAGATCATTAAGCTCTCACAAATGCTCCTCAGCTGGTACTCGAATGTCTCCTTTTACAGCAGCTGAGCTCTTTTACTTTTTTCTAATGGGTTACAAATCTCTATTTCTTGTTGTAAAATGTCACACACAAAAGTTGCTTATCTTTAACATTCAAAGCCACAGCGAGAGGCTGCCCACAGTCTCTCGCTGGCTTCCCACAGCTGACAGAAGCAGAAGGTGTCATTGGAAGTCCTTGTACTGTAAGTGTCCAGGTAGTATACTTGATCTCCAACTTCTCCATCTTTTGTACCCTTTTTTGGCTGTGGCCCAGTGCACCTCCTAGAGGTGGTTTAATCCTGCAACAAGGTCCATTGCACTATTACCAGATGAAGAGAAGGTATTTTAAAATTACACACTACCAACCTTGTTTGTTCATGGATTTAACATCAGTGGCTTGCCTTTTTCTTTTGTATGCATTCTGCGACATGCCATTACACAGGGAGTGGCAGCTACTCTTAGTCAGGAGAACATTTTCTTTCATATTACACCTGGGAAAAGAAAATCATTCCAATACAGAGGCAGTGGAATTAATGTTCATATTTGTAGGCCATCTGTTGTAAAATAAATAGGTACATGCTAGATAAGACCCCTTTCTCTAACACCATAAAAATAACAACCCAATATTGCCTTGTGGTAGCCAGGAGAAAGAAAAAGAAGGAAGACTACAAGAGCACACAATTGAGTGGAGAGAACATATAGAGATACTAACGAGAGCTAGCATTATGCAGCAGTCAGCCAGCATTCACTAGCTATTGCCTTATAGCTGCACCATAAACCGAGAGCAGAACTGCCATTAGCAAATATTAACCTTCTGTGGTGACCCATGCAACTGGCACCAGTGCAAATACCAGGGAGGATAGAATGACTTGGGCTAGTGCAGCAAAAAAATTTAAGCTGAGTTTCTCTAATAGCTTTCTGACAAAGAAATCCTGTGGCCTGGACAACAGAAAGGAAAGAAACTGGATTAGAAGAAAATGAAGAATTATAATGGTGAAAAAAAAACCCCAAAACAAACCCAAAATCATGGAACTCTAGATTCCAGGCTTTAGATTTACAATTCCAACCTTAAAAAAAAAAACAGGGTTTTTTCAGAGAGATTATATCATTTTCAACAAAGGATAGTTCCCTAACAAAATAAACGAATTGTTAATACCACTTAAAAGCTTAGTTCTTAATTTCACCAGGTGATAACTCTCAACCCAATTTTATTCAACTATTAATTGCAAGGTCTTTGGAGCAGAAATTATAATTTGTTACATGCTTGTATAAAACAGTAGCAGAGGGAATGTATACTGGACTCATCTCTCAACATTATTTCATCAAAACAGAGACAATAGCAATCATAGCAAGACCTTGCATAGGACCATGCTCTGTATGAAGATACATTAGGATGGCAGGCCAGAAAGGACAGATGTACGCCAAGCATCGTGGTCTTCTTTATTAGTTATCCCAGCCTCTTTTAGCTTT
>VKON01002327.1:30471-67135 GCA_009741485.1 Malurus cyaneus samueli
AGCTTGTATGTAATATCATGCAGAATCCCGACACAAGGAGAGGAAAAAAAACAGATCACTTTAGCAATAGGCCTATACAGTCAGTGGAGGAAGGCAGAAATCTCAGATCAGCATGGCAGGGGCATGGCATGGCCTCTCCCTCTCAGCTGATGTGGGTGGGGGACCACTGCAGCTGCTGCTCCATCATCCCCCAGCCCAGGTATATGTTCACATCCAAGACATACACAAGGACAGTAAAGCAGGTATAGAACATTTAATTAATGAAACAGTACATGGTTTGGATTTTTAATTTCTTCCAGATCAAAGCAAAATTGGATTAAGGAACAAAGCTTCATTATCTTAAATAAGCCTGATTATTTTAGAAGACCTTTCTATGATCAAATTTACAGATAATTAGCTTTTAAGATGGCAGACTGTTACAAGTTACAATTTGAGGATTTTCTTCCAAGCATTAAAAAAATATGCGGAGGGCTGTACATTTTGGTCGACTGCCGCCTACTGCCTCATTACTTTGGTGCTCATGTTTATTATTGGGTTTAATTAGATAGTGTGTATATTCCTGTTGAGAGTATGGGCCAAGAATACCCATGCAAGTATGCTGCCAGCGGGCTCAAGAGCCACGGCAGGTTCGGTGGTAGACGAACCTTCGTAGTCATCTATCATCTGCACTCTCAAGCCATATGAAGGTAGTCGCATATGACCATAGTATAGTTTCCTTAGGTAATGACGAAACCTCACAAGTCTATGAGACAGTGCCCTGTTGGTAGGATTGGCAACGGAGACTGCCGTTACAGGCCTGGAGGGACCTGGAATTGGAGCTGCCGTATCTCTAGCGTTACATCTACTGTATCGATTACCGGGCCCTCTGGATGTGCTTACTGGCTCTGCTTGATGGCCAACCTCTAATAAAGCTAGATCTTCGCTAAGCGGTAAGCTTGTGTAACGAGCCGCAGTGATGCCACCTCCGCACCACTGAGTGCCACAGCCCGGAGAGAACCCCATCCAAGCCACGCCCAGGCGAGGTCGTCAGGGATCTCTCTGCTTTGATAGTATCCAGGCTGCTTTTTGTTTCAGGGCGCTCTACCAGCTCTGTGGGCTTATTAGTGATTATGTGCTCGGTTCAGAACGAAGCTCTGCACCCACCCGCTGCTCCCTGTCCTGGACGGAGGCTGGTCTCAGCTAGCGTCTTTTATAGGGTGGCATCATCGTGGTATCTGCTCCCGCGGGAAGGGGTTTTAGGAGCTTAGGACAATTCAGCCTTCTTTTTAGTGATTCAGCTCAGTTTCTGAGCACCGCGCTCACTGCGGGGTTTTTATAGGTTATTACTGTACCCGGTTTGAGAAAAGCACCAATCAATAAAGTTTAGACAGATAACAATACCAGAAAACTCTCAACACATCACGTTCAGATTGATTGGACAGATGTTTTCATCTGTCCATCCAAATGGTCGCTTCAGCCCAGTTCCATCCCCAACTATCATTAGCAATGCGTATATCCATCAGTCTTCCCACACGATCCAGCCCAGCCCCATACACAGCTGCAAAGCCACAGCACAAAACAAAATAGGGCCGCCATGTAGCTTTAGGTTTTTAGTATGTTAGTTTGATATCATCACCAGGAAAAACAGAGCAGGAGTTGAGGAGATGTAAGAAAAAATGGAGACTCAAAGATCACAAGAAAGGAGAAATGGGATTGTTTCTGTGCTTTGCTGTGGTCTCGAGCATGGAGAAAATAAGTTTCTTCTCAAAAAGACTATCATCATGAGAGACCTGTATAGAAAAAGAGCGCTTGCTCTGAGGAAAAAAAAAACCGCCTTGAGGACTGCATGAACTATCAGAAGCCAAAAAGGGGGAAGAGGCTTGGCCCCCACGACATTTGAAACGAGTTGATGCTAAGAAGAATGAGTTCTGGGGGGGAGAGATGCCCCGCCTACTTCGAAGTAAGGATGCTTAGAAGAAGCTGTGTTCTGCCAGGAATTTGTGATAGTGGTCTATGCTGAAACAATGCAGTTTGGCCTTGAAGGCATTCTTCTTCTCCTACGAGGTAAAGAAACTCCCCGCCACCAGCAGTTATAACGACTGTTCTGGGAAAATAACTCCACAGCTTAGACTGTAGAACACTTCTCCTATGATGATGACAACAACTGTAATGAGTGGTTTGATCTATGTTAGACTTTCATTCCTGTCCTTTGTGTGTGGAAACATGGGGGGGAGAGGGAGGACCTGGGAAAGAGACGGGTCCCGAAAGGATAACAGGTGTCTAAAATGTCCGTTTTTATTTTCTTCTCCTTGTAAATTTCCCTAATCTTTGTTCCCCTCCCCATGGTAGTATTCTTAGAGTTTTGTAGTAATAAATCTATTTGCAACTTAATTTATTCAGCTGCCTGACCATTCTCTGGAGCAATAGTATTTCTCTCAATTATGTTATTACTAAAGCCATAAATTTGTGTTAATTGGGCTTTTGCTCCCCTCTCCTCTCTGTGGGGGGGGAGAACACGTCGTGGGTGCTTTTGGCTTTGCACAGTCAAACCACGACATTTTGGTGCCGTGACTCGGATTGGGAAAAATCAGTTTAAAAGCCACGACAACATTTAATATTTTTCATCATTACTTATATCTGAGTTTCTCTTCTACTCATTATAAAGCATACAGGGAAGCAGCTCTGACATTCAGCAAGATTCCTTTCTCTTATACTTTATTTGTTTAGACCTTGCAATTGGAAAAAGTTACACTTAAAACCCATGTGTTTAGTTGTTTGGTGGTAAATAACAAATTCTTTGTGTGGAGACAGGAGAAATGGAAGCCTTGCCAGCACTACAAACAAACATTGCCTTTTAGATGGTAATTCCTCCCTAAACCAGCAAGCAGTGGACTAAATACCGCTGGTCTGGCAGAACTCAGGGCAGCTGAAAATCAGGATCAGATTAGGAAAATTAATTTTGGGCTGCAAAACAACCAGCCTTTAGGAATGGTAAATTCAGTCTTAATTGTTTAAAATTCTGATTGCTCATTTGCCATTGTTACATGGTTGCAGGTCCATCTCCTCATGCTCATAAGGCTAAAAATGGTCTGTGATTACAGTGTCACAGCAAACCTCTGCTCACATCCCATCAGTCTAGTGTTAGGGTAGCTTCAATCTGTCATGAACAAATACCATAAAGAATTCAAAAAATTCAAAAGTAGGGCAAACACCACACCTTAATTAAATTTAAAATACTTCATTTCAATTAATGAGCATTTAAGAAGCAAACAAGATTGTGGCCCAGATTTCTCCTATCTTGATCAATTAACTCTCTAATCAATGAGACAGAGGAAAAAAAAAAGACTTTTCAGGGGTGATTAAAATCTTACTTTCTTCTCTCCTCTGAAGTGCCACACCAGCACCTAAAATTATTCTCTTGGTGGATGTATCTCAGATGCATAAAGCAAGTGGGAGAATCAGGCTTCATTTTCCACTCAGTCCCTCTGTTTAGATCTGAGAGGTACGATCCCAGTTAATTTATAAGCAGCATAAAACCTGACTGGTTACTCAGTCCTGAGCTCTCCTTCCTCTGCCCTTTTAATTGTTTCCTATTTCTGTTTCATCTCCCATCTTGCACATCTCCTCTAACTCCTTTTGTCACGCACTTTTAAACATGTTTTAGCAAGAATCTGCCTCCAAAATGCACCCAAACATGACTTACCCTGAAACCACAAAGCCAGTATCCTTCCCCATCCCCTGTCCAACACTCCTTTGTAGGAGTGCCAGGAACTCTGTGCTTTGCCTGTGTGGCCATGGCCCTCCATGGCTTACCCTCTCCTCCTAACTCTGCTGGTCACCAACCTGGCGAAAGCAAGCCACTCACCTGCTCAGTCCCTTCTTTTTTAAAAGTCCAAATTTCTCCTCAAGAATACGTGCACAGGAGAATCCAGTAACCCTAATGATTAAAAAAAAAATCAAGGCTACATGCCACCAGTGGCTTAATGCTTTCTGAAAGAGAGATCCCAGGCTGACTCTGCTCAACCACAGCAAGGATCACAGAATGGCTTGAGCCAGATGCATCACTTAGGTAGCCATAAAGCTAGCTCACACCAGGAGTTTGGGATTACAGCTACCAGCTTCTCAGACAAAAGATGCCACCAAACAATAAAAATACTTTAGGTGCAGCATGGTCTGACTGACAACATATAAACTGCCCTGAGTAGCACTGCATCTCCTCTGGCCTTGTGGGTAAGGAAGGGACATGAAGCCTCGTGCTCCAAGTCTCATATTTGCTGGGAAGCACCTCTTTCTGGGAAGCACTTGGGGCAGGCAGCAAGTTGCAAGGACAGTTCTGAAAGAAAGGTCCCCAAACTCCTACCTGGTTTCAAGGACATGAATGGGTTGTGGCATGCTGCTTTTGGGGAAGGTTTTTAAATGGTTTATGATGGGTTTTGCAGAAGACAGGCCAAGTTTAAGATGGTGGTACTTTAACCATAAGAAAAAGAAGATATTTTGACAGTAGAGGCTGATAGAGAATCCTGGAATGGCTTTGGTTGGAAAGGACCTTAAAGATCGTCTAGTTCCAACCCCCCCTGCTGTGGGCAGGGACATCTTCCACTAGGCCAGATTGCTCAAAGCCCCATCCAACCTGGTCTTGAACACTGCCAGGGATGAGGCATCCACAGCTTCTCTAGGCAACTTGTGCCAGTGCCTCACCACCCCCACAGTCACATAATCACAGAATCAATGAGGTTGGAAACGACCTTTAGAGATGATCAAGTCCAACCTATGACTTTGTAGGATTACAGAATATTACTAGCGGTAACAGCAGAATAGCAGACCTTGAAAGTCAGGCCTATCTCCTGTCCATGCTGCAGAAGAAGCCTTGGAATTAGTAAACACAGCGGATCATGAGTGAAGTAGGTAGGCCGTAAGAAGTGTTTGTAACTACTAGTTCGCATGAGACTAAAAGAACGCTGCTTGTTACTGTAAAAGGTATTGTTTACCTAGTACCATAAAAGGCAATATTCTGAGACAAGATAATTGATTCGAGTGTGTTGTAGTGTAGAATTACTTCCAGGTTAATTTACAATATATAAAGAATTTACACTGTGCAATAAACATCTTCACGTCTTCACATGCCAACGTGGAGTCCATGCCTCAATTTCACCTGGACCTCACACCACTCTGCGCTACAGATCAGATTTTCTCCCAAAATTAATCTAAACCTGTCCTTTGTCAGTTGAAGCCAGTCCCCCTTACCCTGTCACTCCATGCCCTTGTCAAAAGTCCCTCTCCAACTCTCTCGTAGCCCCTTTACGTACTGGAGGGTGCTCTAAGGTATACTCGGAACCTTCTCTTCTCCAGGCTGAACAACCCCAACTCTCTCAGCCGTCTTCTTAGGAGAGGTGCTCCAGCCCTATGAGCATCCTCATGGAGGAAGTATGTAACTGAGGGAAAGAGGGAGGTTACAATGATATGAAAACATACACAGAGGATTGTTGGGAATTATCTATTCTAAAACATAGCTGTGTGACGCTCGTGGCAAGCGTAGGGCTGCCTGGCTTTGGAGCTATCAGCCAGCTGCAGCGAGGTGGTTTACAAACGGGCAGATGGGTTAATACTCCTGCCCCCCTTTTGAACTTCGGACCCCCTAGCTGATGTAAGACCCTCAGACAGTTGCAAAATCACCCCTTATCAGAATTTGTGTTTAAAGTGACCAATGAGAAGTGACTACTTGGAATATTCATGAAGCTCATTAGAGTGGTTATAAAAAGCATGTTCAATTCTAATAAAGTGGAGTTCAGCGATCATGTCTTAGTGGTCAGTGTGCTGTTCTCCTGGCGCTTCCCGAACAAATGGTCTAGCACTCGACAGAGGATTGAGGTTGTGCAATTCCTCTTGTGAGGAGGAATTGGGAAAAAAGCAGAGGAAATGAAAGAGGAATAAATTCCTGCTATGTCAGCATAACCAGAACAAGGATCTCTCTTCTTTCAGTACTTGACAATTGTAAGGTCTAAACAAGACTGCAGTGCACCACTAGACTTAATCCAATACCATTGGTAATTTTGTACTTATTACCACATACACGCTATGTCACAACTTAAGAGTAATTCTTCAGTATACCAGCTGACAGCTCCCTGCTGTGCCTTATTGGGAGGCATCTGTGTAGGTCAAACTAATTACCAATACTGCACAAGTGCCCTTATCTAGGGCCATATGTTTTGCTGCTGCAATTATGGACTCATTAAATTGCAAAAGCTACTTTTAAAGAAAAGGTACAATTATGTTGATCAGAATCAGGAAGCTCAGTATCAATTAAAGCAAGGTCTGCTTCAATTACTGCACAGGTTGTCTGACTTGCGGATCATACCTTAATACTAAGAGTATCTTTCAGCAGACAGCAATTTGTGCTTGATAACTTTGCTGTCTTACTTAAGTGTAAGTATATTTCAAGTTGTTGGATGGCTAGGTTCCCAAAAACAAAAGAAGTTGCCAAGCCCAGGATCGAGAAGGCACTCCTATTCTGATGTTTTTCTCTCTGTAGAGAGCAGAGTACCGCAAGAGTTCAGGGCTCCAGGCCAGAAAAAGTGCGGGGGGGGGAGGGGGGAGAGCTCACTTTCGCACCGCTTGGCTGGGGAGGACGATAACCAGCTGCCTGCGGGGAAGAGCTCACCTGCTGCCGCTGCACGAGCCCAGCGTCCCTGCCATAAATCCTGTTTGCTACACTGTGGCTTCTGCTCCCCTGCCTCGCCAGGACCCCCTGTGATTTTCCAGCTACAGTGATTGAGTTCTGATACACCTCATCTACAGCCATGGGATTCTGCTTGTCTCTTTGTCCATCTAGCTGCTCCGAGGTTCCTGCTACAACTCTTCTTGCTATCCAGAGGGAGCACCAAGATCGATTTCCCCTGTAAATTCATTACAAAACTTTTCTCCATCCATTTGTACCCTGCACCCCCCAATTGCCACGGGAGAGAGCTGAAACCGGCCAGGACCTGCGCCACAGCGTCCCCTGCAGCCACGGGGGAATCATACACGCCCTGCCCGGCTGGGAGCAACAGCGCCCCTGCCAGCTGTGACCATAACTACACCAAAGGGGAGGGTGTGTGTGGCAGCCCAGAGAAGGCTGTCAATGGGTTTTTTGGTTTGGTTGGTTGTTGCTATCGTTGTTGTTGTTTGTTTACCTTGTTATGCATATTAGTAAAAACAGTTGTTCCCTTTTTCCCATCTCTGTGCCTGAAAGCCCCATGATTTCAAAGTTATAATAATTCGGAGGGAAGGAGAGTCATATTCACCACTGCAAGGGAGGTCCCTTGCCTTCATTGGTAAACCTCTGTCTTTCAAACCTGTTGTAGTTTGAACTGTGCCCATGACGTTCCTCCCCTCCCCACCGGAGAGGGAGAAGGGAGAGAGCAAAAACCCAATTAACATGATATTTATGGCTTTGAGATAAACATGGCATAATTGCAAGTTAAGATACCTATGTACACCACAAAGATAGTCAGACAGGCTGCATAACCTTAAGTTGCACAAACAGAATTATTACTCACACTACTAAGAATGGCACTGGGTGAAAACAAGATAGGGATATTTACAAGAGAAGAAAAAAAAATGGACATTTTAAGACACCTGTTACACTTTCCCAGGGACCCATCTCTTCCCAGGTCCCCAATGCCTCTTCACCCCCCCATGTTGTCCCACAAAGGGGGCAGAATGAAAGTCTAACACAGATCAAAAAATCAGCTGTTGTCCAAGCGTTGTGGAGAAAAACATTCTTACAGCTCCAGCTGTGATGTGTCTTTTCTGAGAAACCGTCAGTTGAACTGCTAATACAGAAAAGGAATCTCTTTACCTCGCAGGAGAAAAATGTCCTTCAGGCCATGTTGTTTTTTTCAGCGACGTGAGTCCGTTATCACAAACTCTGGCAGACACAAAACACAGCTTCTTCTACATCAAAACGTCTGGGGAGAGCAAACCTCTTCTCTATTCTTGGCTTCATATCAAACACTCCGTTCTCAAAAAAAGCCAGGGTTTTTTTCCTCACAGCAAGGTCGCTTTACTTCTCTATTACAGGCTCTCTCAATATGATGGAAATAGCCTTTTCAGAACAACTTATCTCCTCCAGCTTGTTTCGAAGAACCACAGCAAAGGCACAGCTTCTCTTTACTGCTCTGTGATCTTGAGTCTCCATTTTCTTCTTACATCTCCTCAACCCTCCTCTCTGTTTTTTTCCAGTGCAAGATACTAAAACTACATGCTATTAAACTAAGCTAACATTGGCGACCGCGTCTATCGGTTTTGAATTCTTCTTAAATAACAAAATACGTCATCACAGAGGTGAACTACTCTTGTGCAATGCCCAGGCCTGATGGTCAGCCTGTCATCACCTCAGAACCATGATGGTTGCTCTGAACACAGGAGTGGGGCAGGGCTCTCTTTGCTGGAGAAGAGAAGGAAGGACCACCAGGACTTCTCACAGCAGCCTTGTGGTTTCTTGATCCCCATCCCCCACCACCAAAAATTGGACCAAGCAAAACCATGACAAAACCAAGACAGATTCTGGCGTCCAGTGGGGGGGCTTGAAGGCACTGAGACAAAAAAAGGGGTACAAAAGGAATAACAGGTTTTGGGTGACCTATTTTTGTGTGCTGGGCATAGGAACCTCACTAGACGGCACCATGTGGTCTAGCATACCTTGGTTTGGGTGGCACATACTCATGGCTAGGTTTTTCCCATTTGCGGCTCCTTACCTAAACATGGGTCCTATGACTAAGGCTACTGTGGCCATTATCCAGTTCACACAATGGGTGATATAAGCGAAGAATTAATGGATTTTTAACTTCCTCTGGACAGCGGGAACATGGATACAGGGCTACCACACACTAAGTTTATGCTTCTGGAGTTGGGTTAATAACGGTACCTACTGTGAGGAAATAAAACTAGGGAAGTTTTTCCTAACCCCACACCCATTTATTTGGGGCTACCCCATCAGTGTCTAAGGGTCCATATTTCCCTAGATGCTAACTATATGATGCTAATAAGCATATTCTTTAGCATTGGATAAGGTGAGACTGCCCTGGGCAACCCTGTAACAGATGCCCCAGAACCAGGATGCTGCCACAGAAACTGGGATGTTCCGCAGAGAAAGGGTGTGCTGCTCCAGAGTCCGGGGATGTTGCCCACAGAGACTAGGGATGCTGCCCCAAGACCAGGGATGCACCACAGCCACCCGGCCCCCGACCTGACCATCCCCAAGCCAGACCCTGCCCATGCTGACCCTGTCCATGGCCTGACCCTGCCCAACAATCTACTTCAGAACTAAATGCCAGATGGTGGGTACTGTGGAAGAGATGTGGGAGATGCACCAGGGGCTGGGGAATAACATTCTCAGCTGGCGGCAAACCACTCCCTGCCCCAAAGAGGAGGGTCTGATGGCGCAGCAGTGGAAGCCGCGGACGTTACAACTGTCCAGGTTCTGGCTGAACTGCAAGCTCAGCCACAACCAGCTGCAGTAGCCCCTGTGCAGAGGAAGAAGTATAAAACCAAATCAGTACACCATTTAATGATGATGGAGAACCAGGGTCCTCACAACCAGCAGGGGAGCCAGAGCCTGAATTATCACAGGTCCTGTCACAAGACAGTCTCCGCAATTTTCAAGATGACATCATGCGATGGGGGGAAAGGCTTGTTAAGCCTGATTACTTTTTGGGTTTGGACCTGTCCTGGTTTTACTCGGTCTGGTTTTTGGTGATGGGGGGATGGGACCGAAAACTACAAGAGGCTCCTGTGAAAATTCTAGAAGCTTTCTCCTTCTTCTCCAGCAAAAGGAGCCTTGTCCCCTGTGTTTTAGAACCAATCCACTATGGTTCTGAGGTTGATGGACAGGCTGCTGCTCAGGCCTGGGCCAATTGCACAGGCTAGTTACACCTCTGTGATGATATATGGTCTCGTACTTAAGAAGAATTCAAAACAACACAGAGTGCGACCGCCATTTAGTTTTTAGGTTGTTAGTATCATGCACTGGGGAAAAACAGAGCGGAGGGTGAAGAGATGTAAGAAAAAAATGGAGACCAAGGTCACATAGAGAAGAGACAGGTGCTGTGCTGTTGCTGTGGTACTCGAACATGGAGAAAACAAGCTGTTCTCAAAATGACTATTTCTTCAATGGGGAACCTCTGTAGAAAAAGAGAGCGACCTTGCTTTGAGAAAAACCTGGCCTTGGAGGACTGGACTGACTAAGCTAAAAAGGGGGAAGAGCTTGGTCCCCCCTCACATCTGAAGAGAGTTGTGCTAAAACTATGTTCTGCAGGGAAAGAGGTACTCCTGCCCCATGGTTGAAGCAAGTGGTGCTTAGAAAAAGCTCGTGTTTGCCGCAGATTCTAGAGTGTCCTTGGGGATGTTTTCCTTATCCCACAAGGGAGAAAAAGAACGCCATGCCATCAGCAGTTATCACTGGATGTGTTATGGAAAAGAACTTCACAGCTTTTGAGCTATAAGGACTCTTCTCTACTTGATGCTCGACAAATAACCGTGCCATAATGAGTTAGTTTGATCTAGTGTTAAACTTTATCCTGTCCTCTTGGCACGTGGAAGGCATGGGGGGATGGAGAGGAGTGACCTGGAAGAAGCAGGTCCCGAAAGATAACAGGTGTCTAAATGTCCGTTTATTTTTCTCTCCTTGTATTTTTTCCTAAATCTTGTTCCCTCCCTGGTGCGGTATTCCCTTAGGTAGTTTGAGTATAAATCTATTGTTGCAACTTAAGTTATTCAGCCTGTCTGACCTTACTCTGGGAGCATATACGTATCGTTTCCTCGTGTCATGTTGTCTTAATTAAAGAGATAAAATTTTCGTTTAATTGGGTTTTGCTCTCCTCTTCTCTCTCAGTGGCGGGGGGGGGAGGGGGCAGGAGAGGAATACATGGTGTGTGCGCTGGTTCAGTTCAGTTGACAACATTGACATTTTTGTGCATTTGACGGGAAAAGAAAAATGGGTTTTAAAGCACAACAGGATCACTTTATGGTCCTCATGCGTAGCAACTGATGGTGGTGAGGGCATGGCAAATTTGGGTAGCACTTGAGCAAAGACGCAGGATATAAATCAGGTCGGATGCCTAGTGAGAGGAGCTCAGGGCCCTTTTTCTTGGGCAGACTCCTAATGAGCTTAGAGAGAGAGTTTGTCCACATAGACAAGAGCAGGAACCTATACGACAATGCCCTGAAAAGGCCATAGAGGAAGGGATACAAAGTGAGGAACTAGGCGTCATGAGTTGACCTATGTTGAAGGGCGATGAAGCCAGCGATCTAATGAGTCTGACGGGTCAGGTGCACCGGGCAAATGCTGTGGAATTGGCAAGTCAGGGGCCATCCGCAGTATGCCACTTCATGGCACAGATTATGCGATGAATACCGAGAACTGGGGGTTCTGTAGCCACAGGCTCGGTAATGCGAGTATGATCACGGCCCGAGGCAGGCTCATGCTCTGCGTGTTACAGACATCTCCAAGAGGAGTTGAAGAGATTAAGGAGGAGATGAAGAACAGTGGCACCGACTGCAAGTCCAGGCCCAACACCAGAGCCCCAAAAGGCCCCCAGCCAGGGAAAGAGGTAACACCCCACAGCTGGAGCTGTGGGGTTTTCCTTGTGAGCAAGGAGGACATGAGTAGGTGGATGGGAAACCCACTTTGCCCTGGGCAGTCCAGGTGCTCAGCTCAAGGGGGAAAACGCTAGCAGGCAGCTCTTCTGAAGGAAGGAGTTCTCAGCTCCCTGTAGACACCCATAGATGCAAGGGAGGGGGAGGTGATATTCTGATCCCTTGGAGGACCTGCTGGGTATGCCCTGGAAGGCCATGAATACCCAGGATTAGAGGGCCCTGGTTAGCCAAGCAGACGCATGGGAAACCCATGTCTTCTGGCAATGTGGATAGGATGGCCTGACATCAGGCCACAAAATCGAGGCATGTTGATATGGAGTTCAGTGTTACTTAATGCCATTGGAACATGGGGCAGAACCCATTTCTTGCGGGTGACAGCGGTTTCACATGAATGACTGTGTTGGAAGATGAGGAGCCGCTGGGAGAGTGCAAGAAACACTCCTATCGTAAACTGGTTCATGAGCACCAGCATTCTGCAAGATCCTCCAGAAGGTTTTTTCAAGACCAAAAGACTTCAAGTGGGCTTTTGGAATGCTGCTGTGGAGTGCGAGGGCATCAGAAACTGCAAACCCTGCCTGGACTAATCTGAGAACCGTCTGCAGGCAGCTCCTGAAAGGTGGAAGAGCCAGCATGTCGAAGCGCCACCTCGACAGTGCACCACAGCAGTACCAGACAATCAAGATGCTATGATCCCCATCATAAGATGATCGAAGGGGAAGCCAAAGTGTCAGCAAGCCCACTCACCCTTCACAGCCCCCTGCCTGTATGCAAATCTGAAGGAGATGAATTGACTGGGCCTATCGTGCCTGAATGAAGTGACCCCCAGCGCTTGAGTCGCTGCGTGCCAATATGTGGATCAGTATGGTTGGGAGCGTCCAAGGCAAGCAAAGTGTTATGCCACCAATGCACATTGCCAATGTTCTTCTCATTCCTCTGGCAAGAGTGCAGTCACAGTTGCATTTCACTGAGGGGCGGCAGTAACTGAACGGGCTGCCCCAGGGAAAGCACAGCCCTACCTCTCCATGGCGTTGATCCAGGCCTGACTGGAAAGGGTAGGCTCTGGAGATCGGCAATTACCTGATGACATCATTGTCTGAGGGACATGGCCAATGAAAATATTTGAGAAAGGAGCAGAAGATCATCAGACCCCTGGGAAGCCAGCTTTGCCATAAAAAGACAAAGTGAAGGACCTCTCGAGATCCAGTTCCTGAGGGTAAAGTGACAAGACGGACGGCGTCAGACTCCGCACCGAGGTCATCAACAAGATCACATTTGATGCCGCCATCAACACAGCAAAACGACGCAAAGCGTTCGAAGGCGCCATAGCTTTTGAGAGGATGCACATCCTGAATACAGCCAGATCGGTAGACCTCTCTACTCTGGTGATCCGCGAAGAATAACGATTCCACTGTAGGCCCTGAAAAGAAGGCAGCTTTTCACCAGATCCCAACAGGAATTGCTCAGAGGATAGCCCTCAGCCCAGTCAGGACAGGATCCGAATGAAACGTGCCCTCTACTCTGCGCCAGGAGCCAAGCGGCCTGTCCAGGAGCCTTTGGCCAAAAGCGTGCCTGGCGAGACTTGAGGGCCGGCCACTGGATTTCTGGAGCGAGCTACCGAGGGTTAGCAGGCAACTACACCCCAAAGAGAAGGGATCTTGGCAGCCATGAAGATCCAAGCTGCTTCAGAAGTGATGGCACTGAGCCCAGCTTCTCCTGGCACCCCCGACTACCGGCTGCTGGGGGTGATGTTTAAAGAAAGGTTCCCTCACCACTGTAGTGATTGCTATTGGAAACAAATGGATTGCTCTCACTACTCAGCGCCCCACATTAAAACCCAATCGCTCCTGGGATCCTGGAAGTAATTCACAAATTGGGCCCGAAGCAATGAAAAATTTGGTCTTGCTGATGAAGAGGCGCAAGACAAGTACCTGTACTGAGAAGGGCTCCACCTGTACAATCAAACTGCCAGATGAAGAAAACACTTGCTCTTTTCACTGACTGCTCCTGTCGCATTGGGAAGAACCAAAGGGAAAGCAGCATTATGGAGCCCCACACTACAAGTCGCACTGGCCACAAGGAGAAGGATGGATCAGTCAATTTGCTACAATTACAAAGCCTCCAGCTGGCCCTGTACATGCTAAAGGGAGGAAATGGCCAGCTCTACCTTTTACATGATTAATGGATTTGGCCAATGCTTTGGTGGGGGTGGCTAGAAAGGTGGAAAAAAGGCCATGGAAGACGTAGGGGAAAACCCATCTGCTGCTGAGGAGTGGAGCATTGAGCCCAGGTGGAGACGCTACTGTGACATTCCGCATGATAGGCCCATGCCAAAGCCGGGCTTCACAAGGGCACCAGAAAACAGCAGGTGAGATCAGCCGCAGAATAGAGGTTCCCAGACTGACCTGGATGGCAACACAAGGGGAGTTTTCCCAGCTCGATGGGGCCCATGGATGCCTCGGGCACCAGGGCAGAAATGCCCACCTATAAGTGAGGCACAAGACTTAGGTGGACCTTAACCATGACGTTATCTCCCAGGTTATCCTATGACTGGAGACATAGCGAGCCATCAAGAGGCCAAGTGCGGGTGAAGCCCTGTGATATGAGGAAGGTGGACAGTACAAGTATGAGAGAGGCCTGGCAGGTTGATTACCATCACACTGCCCCAGACCTGTTCAGGGCAAGCTTGTGCTCACGCGAGTGGGTAAGAAGCCACCTCTGGATCTTGGGAGACCTCTGATACTCCCATGTGCCTCACGCCCAACTGCCCGTTAAAGACACCATCTCCTGAGCACATTGAACACATGGTCTTTGGAGGCATGGCTGAACCCAGACGATTCGGCTCGACACACTGGTACTCATTTCAAGAACAGCCTTCTAACAGCTGAGCTAGGGGGAATATGGTATCGAGTGGCTGTACCATATTCCCCACCATGCACCTGCTGCTGGCAAAGCTGAAGCAGTGCAATGGACTCTGAAACCACCTTGAACATGTGGTGGGGTACTTTCAAAAAACTGGGAGAAGCGCTTGGCCAAGTCCACCTGGTTAGATTAACATCCGAGGCTCCCACCAACCGAGCCTATGCCCTGCCAATCTGAGCCTTTGCACACCACAGATGAGATAAGTCCTGAGTGCATGTCGAAGGACTGTTAAGGAAACATGTTTGGATCCAATTCCGCCACAATAAGATAACCATCCAAGGGTTGTTTTTGTATCAAGGAGCAGGTGCAATTCGGGGATAATGCGAGGAGGATGGGGGAAACCACTGTGTACCTCAGGGTATTCTGATTTTGGTTGAGAACCCCCTTTGATCCTTGGATGCCTGTTACCCACTGTTTGCTGTATACCATTGCCACTATTTGTATATAGTTAAAGTATATGTCTATAATGTATATATGTATAGATATGTGATAAAATAAGACTACAGGGTAATAATCAAGTGGAATGGGATAAATTGAGACGGTGGGCTAATGTGGTGAGGTCAGGATTTCTCCTTTTGTTTCCCTCTGGGGAATTTTTTTTTCCCATTTTGCAGTTGCTTGGACACCCACTGATGGGAAGGTCATTGCCTTAGAGCTAAGTGCTTAAGGAAAACAAAAGTTGCAAGCCCAGGAGGAAAAAAGATCTCAAGGCATCCTCCTAGCTTTACGTTTTTTTCTCTTCAGTGGAGAGCAGAGATCGGTAGAATTTTGGGAGGCTCCGGGAAAAAAAACGTGTGGCCGGGGTGGGGGGGCCGGGGGGAGGTAGCTCACCTCTTGCTCTGCTTGGTTGGGGAGGACGGTCGACCTGCTGCCTTTTGGAAGAGCTGCCTGCTGCTGCTGCAGATTCCCAGTGTCCTGCCTGTTCCTGCTTGCACTCTCTGTTCTTCTGCTCCCTGCCTGACAGGACTTGAGATTCCAGTTACATCGTTGATTTCTGATACATCTCATCTACAGCCATGGGATTCTTGCTTGCTTCTTTTGCCATCTGGCCTGCTCTGAGGTTCCTGCTACAGCTCCTCTTGCTAGTCCAGAGGGAGCACCAGCGATTGGCTTCCCCTGTGAATTCGTAAAGGAACTTTTCTCCATCCATCTCTGCTCCCTGTATCCACCGTTGGCCATGTGAGAGAGCTGAAACCAGATGAGACCCGCGCCCCAGCTCTCCCTGCAGCCGCAGGGAAATTGTCGCACCCACCCTGGCTGGCCGGGAGGCAACAGCACCCCTGCCACCTGTGACCGTAACTGCACCAAAGGGAAGGGTGCCCGACAACCCAGAGAAGGCTGTCACTGGGTTTGTGGTTGGATTGGTTGTTGCTATCGTTGCTGTTGTTTGTTTACCTTTTATAGCAACTAGTAAAAAGTGTTATTCTCTTTTTCCCATATCTTTGCCTGAAAGCCCCGTGATTTCAAAGTTATAATAATTCGGAGGGAGGGGGGTCATATTCACCACTTCAAGGGAGGTCCCTTGCCTTCATTGGTAAACATCTGTCTTTCAAACCAAGAGAATGCCAACACATCAATTACTTGGCAGTTTCATATTCTGCCTAGCTCTTTCATTTGCCCACATGCATATACATATATATAGAAAAATTAGCTCTGTAGTTCCCTGATAGCTTCTTGGAATTAAGAACACAAATATACCAAATAATAGCTTGCTTGGCTGCAAGATCATCCTTTTTAATAAGCCCTTTATCAGTATGCCGTAAGTTTTAGGGGTTTTTTCGATTAGTTAAGAGATTCATATGATGATATAATATACCAAGTTGCTCAAAAAGTAGCACTTATCTATTACCACTTAATGTAACAATGCAGCAAGGCCATGAAGAGTGTGGGACCTGTGATTGTGGCATTTCAAGCAGCCACTGCCACTTTTAACAAATAGCCAAGATACCAAACCCAGAGACTATATCTCTAAAAATACCAGGCAGCCTGTGACAGCATTTCTTCTTCCAAGGCTACACCAGCTGCTCCGTTCCTTCCCAACTTTTACTCTCTGGCTTTTAGGGAGTTTTTTTAAGTTCACGGCAGGTTAAAAGCTGAGACCTTCAGCCAAAGCTGGGGAGCCACAGAAACAGCTCTACTCTAAATGTGGGGAGCCTGGGCCTTGAGTTGCTCCCAGTGATAGAGATGGTTCTCGCAGAGTGGCAGCCGAATTTGTCACCCATTTTGACGGCTGGTAAACACGCACTCCTGCACAGCACAGACAGCTCACATCCTGTTTCCTCCCAGGCAAACAGCCACCTCTGGTGTTCTCCACCTGCTGCTGGAACTCAGTAGCACACTCGCGTAGGGCACGAAGCGATCACTCTTTCCTCACCCTGGCAACACGCAGGTGGCAGGGCCTGGGGAGAGATTTTAAAAGAGGGAGGGGACGACACGCTCCAGGAGGAAACGCAGGAAGGGTCAGGACTCTGGAGAAAAAGCCTGCAAGATATGGGTTTGTAAAGAGACAGAGGCTTTTCGTGCACCAGTGCAATTGGAAAATTGTTACCAGAATGGCATCTATCTCCTCTTGCGGTTGAGTCATGCTGGCTGAGCACCTGTTTCTACACTGCAAATAACAGCAGTTATCTACTGGAACCCCATCCACCATGAAACCTACCACTGATTTGAGAAAACAAGGAGGCACCAAGGCGGGACACACCCTGGAGGGCAGGGTGTTTTCCATGATGGACAATCTGACACAGCCAATGACGAGGAAGCCAGCTCACCAGCAGACAGTGTAGCTTGTTCAATGAGCTTTCTTTCCCATGTCTCCCTGCCTTAACAGAGGGGAAATAGGGCCATGCACAGCTGAGAGGGGTCTGTTCTATATTAATTAGGCTAGACATGGCAGCAAATCAGTGTGGAGGGGCAGGGTGAGGAGCCCAGTGCTGAGAGGCAGTGTTAGAGAAAGGGGTGAGGTGTCGGTTGTGGTATGTGAGGGGACTGGGGGAAACCTGGGATGGTGGTGGACTGTGGCTCCTGAGGGGCCGCATGCTGGGGAGGAGGCTGAGGCAGCAAAAGCAAAGCAAGAGGAATGTAGTAGAGAGCGGTCCTCTTGGTAGCAGGGAAATGGGGTCCCTCCCAGCCATAGTTAATTGAAGTAAGATGGATGCCACTTCCCGATGGCCAGGACCACAGTGCTGGATCCCCTGCCCTGATTAGGACTCCTCAAATCATGCAGAGCAACAGCACTCTGTCTTGCCATATGGAGCCTGGAGGGCTGGAATACCCTTGGATTCAAACAGAAGATGTGGCAGAAGATGGGGAGGCAGATAATGCTGCAGGTCAGCACTAAAATTGCCAGGCCCAGAAAAGAACAAAAGCCTCATGTCGTGGTTTGAACTGTACCCATGACGTTCCCTCCTTTCCCCCCCCCACCGGAGAGGGAGAAGGGAGAGCGAAAACCCAATTAACACGAAAATTTATGGCTTTGAGATAAACATAATTGGAAGAAAGAATACCCATGTAAATCCACAACACAGTCAGACAGGCTGCCATAACTTTAAGTGCAGAAGATTATTACTACACACTACTAGAATGGCACTGGTGTGGAAACAACAAACGATAGGAATATTACAAAGAGAAGAAAAATAATGGACATTTAAGGACACCATGTTACACTTCCACAGGGACCATCTCTTCTTCAAGTCGCCATCTCCACCCCTCCCATGTTTCCCTCACACACAGTGGCAGGATAAGAATGAAAGGTCTAACACCAGATCAAAACACTAGCTGTTGTCCAAGCGTTGTAGGATACAACATTCTACAGCTCCAGCTGTGGGATTGTGTCTTTTCTGATGAAACAGTCAGACTGTAAAATGCCTAATAGAGAAAGGAACTTTCTTTTACCTTTCACAGGAGAAAAGAAAAGAAATGTTCCTTCAAAGCCCATTGTTGTTTTTTTCAGCCGACAATGAGTCCGATTATCCTTGGCAGAACACCAAACGCAGCTTTTTCCACATCAAAACTTCGTGGGGGGAGCAAACTTCTTCTCTATTTCTTGGCTTCATAAATCAAAAATAGTCCGATCCCTCAAAAGGCCAGGGTTTTTTTTCCTCACAGCAAGGTCGCATTACTTCTCTATACAGGTCTTCTCTCAATATTGATGGAAATAGTCCTTTTCAAGAACAACTTATCTCCTCCAGCTTGTCTGAGAACCACAGCAAGGGCCACAGCTTCTCCTTACTGTTCTAATGATTCTTGAGCTGTCTCCATTTTTCTTTCTTACATCTCCTCCCCTCCTCTTGCTTTCTTTCCAGTGCAATATACTAAACTAACAGCTATTCAACCTAAGCTAAAAACATTGGCGCGGTCCGCAACCTATCTTTGTTGCATTTCCTTCTTAATTACTACAAAAATTACTCATCACAGAGGTGTAACTATCCTGTGTAATTGGCCCAGGCTCTGATGGTCAGCCTGTCCATCACCTCTCGAACCAATGATGGGTTTGGCTCTGAAACACAGGAGGGGGCAGGGCCTCCCTTTGCTGCGAGAAGAAGAAGGAGGGACACCCCTAGGACTTCTCACAGCAGCCATCTTTGTAGTTTCTTTGTCCCCATCCCCCACCACCAAAAATTGGACCAAGCAAACCATGACACCTCACTTTTCATAATAACATGGAGCTGTTAGCCCTAACGCTGGTTTCACCTTAATAGTAATATTCTTCCCCAACTGAGCTTTCCCAGTGCTTGGAGAGGGAAGGTAGGACAGTATGAAACCGCTTAGCCCATCTCCAATTTCATCCGTCTCCTCTCCAGCCCAAACTCTGAGATGTTTTCCACTGTTGCAAATTATGAGGCTGTTAATTCTCTGCTGGTGATGCCTTTTTGCTGGTTCCTAAAATCACAAGCCCAAGACCACGTTGGTGGTAAAAGAAGCTTACCTTTATAAGGATTCCTTAGCGTGCCAATCCACTAGGGTGGAAACGCCAAAGTATGGCACATGTTGCATAATGCAATTACAATTTTTTTGTTTGGCAAATTAGCATAACTTACAAAGTAATCCCCAATTTAGAGACATAAGTTTGGTGAGGCAATTCCCCCCCAGTTTCACCTTTTTAATCCCCCCCCCCCCCCCCCCCCCCCCCCCCCCCCCCCCCATCCACATAGGATAGGAAACTTAAACTTTCTTATTGAAAACGTGTCTTGGAGAGGAAGTTTCAACCTTGGCACCCAGACAATCTAAACCTTGACCCCTGTGCCAAAATGAGGTGTGCTCCTGATCATCCCAAAAAAAAAATCACTGACAAAGGTTGAGCTAAAGTCCAAATTTAATGTTTAAAACCATAAAGCACAACAGATTCCTTGGCGAGATTCAACTCTACTTACCAAACGACAGCTGAGGCACAACAAGGGTGAGCAACAACAAAACCAAACAAAATCCAGGCCAATCAGAACAGAAAATTAATTGGAAGACTACCTAGCTATGATGTGGATCTGTTCCCACTCTGTGTGTGTGTGTGTGCACGTGGACAGTGTTAGACTAGGTAATGAAAAGGTAATATAGCCTAAATCTTAAACAACAACTTAATCTTAACAGTACTTTAATTATACGTAAGGCCTAACATTTACATAGGCGAAAACACCTTAACTTAGTACCTACTTAATTTATAGCTTGAAATCTTAACAATCTAAACAGAGACAGAATAACACTTTAACAGCTTTAGTAAAACCTAAAATTCTAACTTACAATTTAACTAAACTTTCTAGATTTCTATAGCATATTGCACAAGGGCTATGCACCCAGACAGAAAAGTCAGTGCAAAATAAGACCGAGGAAAAATCTCCCTCAGAGGTCAGGTAAAAAATACCCACTTTGGATGCCTTTACACCTCCCTGGCGCGGCGAAGGATCGGGGGCCTCAAGGAGCGAGGGTATCGGCCCAGGACACATCGTTCTGTTTCAGGCCCAAGTCTTCCAGGTTGTCCCTGTTTGAAAGACAGGTATTGCTAATGAAGGCAGGACCCCCTTGAGTGGTGGCTATGACCCCCCTTCCTCCGAATTATCTATAGCTTTGAAAAAAAAAATTCCGGGCTTTCAGGCAGGAATATGGGTAAAAGGGTAAATAACTAGGTTTTACTAATATAGTATATACTATATATATATATATAATTAAAACAAAGGTGAAACAAGTAACAATTACATTAGCAACAACACAGCCCAGTCCAAAACCTATGGACCACCTTATAGAAACATTTCTCCTCCTTGGCGAGGTTACAGTTTGGGTTGCCAGGGACAGCCGCTGGCTCCAGTGAGGCAGAGGAGGGCGCGACTGACTCCTCGGAGACTGCACGGGGACGTTGGTGGTGCCGGGTCCCGGCTAGCTCAGTCTATTTTTCCCGCGGCCCGTTGCGGATGATACAAAAATCGACACAAATGGCAGAGGTGGATCAGAGAAAGGTTTCTCTGCAAAACGCCAACAGCGGAAAACGCCGAACGCCCTGCTGGGACAGCCAGAAACCCAGGACCTCAAAAAGACGAGCAGGAATCCCGTGGCCGACGGATGGGACGGAGCAGAGTTCACCTCCCGAACCGGGATCCACAGCCCAGGCACAGCAAGCAAAAACCACCGCTGCCCGCCATCAGGAAACCCCCCTCCCTCCCTCCCAAGCGCGAGAAAAAAAACAACTCAACTCTCCAATCCCCACTTCCACCACACAAATGTCTCTGACATTTAGGGGTGGCCATAGGTATCATTGTCCCTGTCAAATTACCCGGCCAATTAACAGGATGATTCGGCCATCAAGGTATCCCAGCAAACAAATGGGAAACGAAAAAAATTCCACAAAAGAAAAAGGAACAAAAGGAGAAGAATTTTAACCCATGACACAGGTATAGCCAACCTGAGAGTCTGCTGGCTCCGAGAGGCATTGAACTCAGAGGGAGATTTCTGGTCGCAGGCCCGCTGCAGTCTGGGAGAGCTCAAAGGGTGCCATTTTGGACTGCTGTTTTATAGGAGTGGAGAGACGAGTGGGCTTTAGTCATAACAATGCTTCATCCTGCCACAGTTTGGGTCGGCACTTTCTTTGCAAGTGTGAGAGCAGGCATGTTATGCCATTTGGGCCAGACAAATATGCCATTTGGGTCATGAGAAAAACAGAAGCTTGTTAGGAGTTCCTGGGAGCTGACAGTGTTTCTGATAAACTCAGAAAGAGTTAAGCCCAGGTGGTGTTTTCAAGGCCAAGGCCTAACAAGCATTTCTCAGATCACACGTCAGCCTGGAAAATGGGGGGGCGGGGGGGGGGGGGCGGGGGGGGGAGAGATGCACCACCCACAACCCCAGCTTGGACGCTGCTGGGAATTTATATTTGTCTTTCTGTCTAATTAGAGTAGGTTAAAATGCTGCTAACAAATACGTATAAATATGCTTAGAGAATTAAATATTATGTGTAAAGAATATAGGAAGATAATAATAAGAAAAAAAAAAAGGCAAAATCAATTTGGCATCACTGGCAAACATGAGTTGAGATCTTTAAACTTTGTAACGTTGCTATTAGTAACTGTAACAAATATTATATAACCACTTAATCAAAACCCTGCCTAATCTTAATCATGATTTTGAGGCCTGTCATCGAAGTGCATATTCTGCTGCTTTTCCCTGGTCAAATGATTATGTCTTTGAAAATACTTCTATAATGTGTTGCTGCATGTAGGTAAAACAAAGAGATTGCCAACAAATCACCTACTAGGTCTTAGCTGTCGCATGTGTTAAAACTTAGCCCTAATTTAAGGCATTTAAAAACACCAAACTTCATACCTGAATACCATAAATTATTGCTGTAAACCCATGTCATTTTAAGGTTTCATGGTTGAGTGGATCTTGCCTTAATATCGCTAGTAGAAAAGTTAAACCTTGCTGAATCTACATGCATAACATTCCTTGTGAATGGAAATGAACCGTGCGTATTGTAATATGTGTTTGTGATTGCAGCTCCACAGAAGAGAGAACCTTCACGCTCCATGAAATGGGAATCTTGCAATCTTTGCAGGGAACTGACTGCCGCATGTTTGCGTGCAGATGATTTTAATTAATTAACTCCAGCCAATGATTGTAAAGTAAATAAAAGAGCTGCATTAAGACAGCTGTCTTGGTTTGAAAGACAGGTCTGTTTTGCCAATGAAGGCAACGGACCTCCCCCTTGGCATAAAGTGTTGAATATGCACCCCAACTTCCCTCCGAATTATTATAACTTTGAAATCATGGGCTTTCAGGCAAAGATACGTGGAGGAAAAAAGAGGAATAACACTTCTTTACTATATGCGTAAACAAGGTAAACAAACAACAAACATGATTGCAACAACCAATCCAACCACAAACCCAGCAGTGACAGCCTTCTCTGGGCTGTGGTCAGGCACCCTCCCTTTGGTGTAGGTTATGTCCAGCTAGGCAGGTCTGTGTTGGCTCCGGCGGCGGCTGCAGGTGTGCGTGCGATGATTTCCCCACGGCTGGCAGGGCTCTGGCGGGGCGCGGGGTCTCAGCTGTTTCAGCTCTCTCACATGGCAATTGGTGGATGCAGGCGGCGAGAGAGAAATGCTTGGAAGAAAGGGTTTTCCTTACAAACTCAAGGGAACCAATCCTGGTGCTCCCTCTGGATAGCAAGAGGAGCTGTAGCAGGAACCTCAGAGCAGCCAGATGGGCAAAGAGATGAGCAGAATCCCACGGCTGTAGACGAATGATAGAACTTGACCACTGCAGCTGGAAAATCACAAGGGTTCCCGGCAAGGAGAGCAGAAGCCAGAGTGTTAGCAAGCAGAAACCTACGACAGGACGCTGGGCTCTGCAGCGGCAGCAGGTGAGCTCTTTCCTGAAAGGCAGCAGGTAGACTGTTCTCCCCCAAGCCAGGCAGGGCAGAGGAAGTGAAGCTACCCCCCCCCCCTCCCACGCCAAACACCACACCTTTTCCCGGAGCTCAAATTCTCACAGGAACTCTGCTTTCCATAGAGAGAAAAACCATCAAAATAGGAGGAATGCCTTATCGCCCCTGGGCCTGGCAACTTCTTTTGTCTTTCTCTGAGCACCTAGCCATTAGGCTAATGACTCGCTCATTGCTGCCTCTCAGCAACACAATGGGGAAAAATTCCCCAAGAGGGGGGAAACAAAAGGAGAAATCCTAACCTCCAACAACAGCACACCCATTGCTTTTGCACCAGCATTTTCTCCCAGCCACTCTTTGGTGTCAGTTATATTGATTCTCAAATCCAGACTGCAATCCACCAAACCTTTTGAAGCTACAGGTCATTGTGGAGAGAAGGTCTGGACCATGCTTCATGTCTGACTACATCAATGGACAAGCGAAAGGCTACAGATGTCATCTTTCTGGACTTCTGTAAAGCCTTTGACACAGTCCCCCACAACGTCCTTGTCTCTGCATTGGAGAGAGATGGATTTGATTGAGTGGACTGTTAGATAGATAAGAAATTGGTTGGACAGTTGCATCCAGATGGTAGTGGTCAACAGCTCAGAGTCTCGATGGACATCAGTGAAAAGTGGTGTCTCTCGGGTCTGTATTAGGACCAGTGTTATTTAATATCTTTATTAATGACATAGACAAAGGGATTGAGTGCACCCTCAGAAAATTTGCAAATGACACCAAGCTCTGAGTGGTGCTGTTGACACTCTTGAAGGATGGGATACCATCCAGAGGGACTCGGACAAGCTCAAAAAGTGGGCCCATGGGAATCTCATGAGACCAAGTGCAAGGTGCTATACCTGGGTAGGGGCAACCCTTGATATTAATACAGGCTGGGGGATAACCAGATCAAGAGCAGCCGTGTCAAGAAGGACTTGGTGGATGAGAGGCTAGACATGAGCTGGCAGTGTGCACTTGTAGCCCAGAAAGCCAATCATATCCTGGGCTACATCAAAAGCAGCATGGGCAGCAGGTCATGGGAGGTGATTGTCCCCCTCTACTCCGTTCTCATGAGACCCCACCTGGAGTGCTGTATCCAGCTCTGGGGTCCCCAGCACAAGAAAGACATGGAGTGAGTCCAGAGGAGGGCCACCAAGATGATTAGAGCACCTCTCCTATGAGGAAAGGCTGAGAGAATTGGGATTGTTCAGCCTGGAGAAGGGAAGGCTCTGGGGTGACCTAATTGCAGCCTTCCGGTACCTGAAAGGAGCCTGCAAGAAAGATGGAGAGGGACTTTTTATAAGACCATGTAGTGACAGGACAAGGGGGAATGGCTTTTAACTGAGAGTAGGTTTAGGTTAGATAAATGGAAGAAATTCTTTACTGTGAGGGTAGTGAGGCACTGGCACAGGTTGCCCAGAGAAGCTCCAGATGTTCCATCCCTTGAAGTGTTCAAGACCAGACTGGATGGGGCTTTGAGCAACCTGGTCTAGTGGAAGGTGTCCCTGCCCATGGCAGGGGCACTGGAAATAGATCATCTTTAAGGTCCTTTCCAACCCAAACCATTATATGATTCTATGATTAACACAAGCCCAGTTTTATACAGGTGAGCTGCATAATCATAGCATCACAGAATCATTTAGGTTGGAAAAGACCTCTAAGATCATTGAGTCCAACTGTTAACCCAGCACTGCCAAGCCCACCACTGAACCATGTCCCCAAGTGCCACATCTAAATGTCTTTTAAATCCCTCTAGGAATGGCGACTCCAGCACTTCCCTGGGCAGCCTGTTCCAGTGCTTGACAGCCATTTCCATGAAGGAATTTTTCCTAATTTTCAATCTAAACTTTCCCTGGTGCAACTTCAGGTAATTTCCTTTTGTCCTGTTGCTTGTTACCTGGGAGAAGAAACTGACACACACCTGTTTACAATCTCCTTTCAAATAGTTGTAGAGAGCAGTAAGGTGTCCCCTGAGCCTCCTTCAGGCTAAACCACCCCAGGTCCCTCAGTTGCTCCACATCAGACTTGTGCTCCAGACCCTTCATCAGCTTCATTGCCCTTCTCTGGACACTCTCCAGTGCCTCAATGTCTTTCTTATAGTGAGAGGCTCAGAAACGAAGATAGGATTTGAGGTGTGACCTCACCAGTGCCAAGTCCAGGGAGACAAAATCACTTCCCTGGTCCTACTAGACACTATTTCTGATACAAGTAAGGATGCCATTGGCCTTGGCCACCTGAGCACACACTGGCTCATGTTTAGCTGCTGTCAACCAACACCCCGAGGTCCTATTCCACCGCACAGCTTTCCAGCCATTCCACTCTTCCTGCAGCTTGTAGCGTTGCATGGGATTTGTTGTGACCCAAATGCAGGACCTAGCACTTTGTCTTGTTGAATCTCATACCATTGTCCTTGGCCCATCGAACCAGCCTGTCCAGATCCCCCTGCAGAGCCTTCCTACCCTCAAGCAGATCAATGATCTCATGTCGTGGTTTGAACCCTGGCTGAACACCAAGGCACCTACAACGCTTCCCCCCACCACCACCCCCAGGAAAGGCAGAGGGGAGAGCAAAACCCTAATAAACACAAAGATTTATGGCTTTTAGATAAGGGATTGAGAGAAAGATTTCATGCTCCATGATGGTCAAAACAGGCTGGAACTTAAGTTGCAAAATAATTTATTACTAAAACTACTAAGAAACTACCGCGCAAAAAAAGCAGGGTAAGGGGAAGAACAAAGGCAGATGGCGAATTTATGAGGAGGAGGGAAAAAACTGGACAGTTTAAGACACCTAATTTTGCCCCCCACCCCTCCCACCTTCCCACGTGCAGGGGGAGCAGGGGATGGGAGGTTTTCTGGTCAGTCCATCATCATGATTTTGGTCTTCCATCACTTAAGGAGAAGGATTCTTGTCTAGTTCCAGGCTGTGGAGGTCTTTCCTCAGGAACAGACAGTATAACACTGCTGGTGGCCTGAGGTTTTTTTCTCTACCTCATCCACGGGGGAGGGAAGCAGTCTTCCAAGGCTGGCAGGCTCCATAACTGGGAGCAAAACTATACTCTTGAGTCTTAATACAGCTCCTTCCAGGCATTCACACGCTCCAGGCATGGGCCACGACCCCCACGGCTACAATTAGTCCTCTAAGGCCAGGCCACTTATATCTGAGGTCTCCAACTGGACACGGTCACCTGAGGAACAGCTTGTTTTCGTCCATGGTTGGCACCACAGCTTGCAAAGCACTTTCTTCTCCTCTGTCTCCCTGACCCTGGTGTCTCCATTTTTTCTCACATCTCCTCACCCTCCTCCTCCGTCCTCCCCTGTGCAGGGGGGGAAAAAGGCTAAAGGCTAATGGCAGCTGCAAACTAACTTGTTTTAAACTCTTCTTAAATATAAGACCATATGTCATCATAGAGGTGTAACCAACATCTCTAATTGGCCCTGGCTTGGCCAGCAGCCTGTCCATCACCCTCAGAGCCATCAGAGATTGGCCCTAAAACACAGGGGCGGAGGGCTCTTTCTGCTGGACACGATAAAGACTTTCAAAATCTCACAGGAGTCATTTTGTGGTCTGTGTGTTCTTACCCCTCACTACTAAAAATCTGGACCAAGCAAAACCACCACATCTCACTTAACTTAGTGACATCTGCAAACTTGCTGAGGGTGCACTCAATCCCCTTGTCCAGGTCATCAGTGAAGATATTAAATAAGCTTGGCCCCAATACTGAGCCCTAGCGCAAATATACTGTGTGTACACACAAACACTTAATGCAACAGTGACATGCATAGGGATAAATTCTATTTTTAGGTATAGTCTGTTCTGTCAAAGATGTACTTTCTCTCCAAGGCTTAATGAAATTTTATACAGGCTTCCTAAAACACCTTATTTTCACTGCAACATTAACCAAAGCAACTCTTTCAAGATTCCTTTGTAGCAATCTATTCTGCCGCAACCCAGGAACTGGCAGAATAAGACCCCGTGAGAAAAAGACAGATTTTTTCTTTTATTGATAAATAAATCCTACTCTCTGAATTTAGCAACATGATTGTTATAAACCAGCTCAAATAGCACCCAGGGGGCAGTTCAAAATACCGTAGTGAGTACGGTTTCAGAAAGTGAAGATTCACTTTCAGAGGACTGCATTCACCTGGGCATTTTACTATTTCAAAATCAAGCTATGCTTTTGAAAATGTCAGAGGCAACTATTCACAAGCAAACACCATATTGTATATTTATTATCTTCAATTCCTCTTACAGTAAGTAGAAAAAAGAGAACATTTTAGACCTGAATTTGTTACCGAAACTGGGGGGAAAAGAAAACCCTCTTACACTATATTTGGAGTGATAGAGAATCAGGCATTACTTTATTTACTGGCCAGGGTGTTGCTCTGGCCAGGATGGGCCACAGAAATCATTTCATCCACACATAGCCTGGGTGTGCAGAGAAAATCATTCTAGGACACATGAATTTTCCAAAATTTCCCCCAAACTTTATACAGTCAAAACCCATAGAACTCTATTGGTTTAATGTTCATTGGTCCAACATTGCGCAGTTCTCAGTATTTGGTTTCTTATTGGATCTGGATTTCTTTGCCTCTGATGCTAATTAGGTGCTCCTTCTTATCTTTTTTTATCCTAGACCAGGTGTTCTGACCACACCAGGGGTGATGTTCCGTTGATGGCCCGTTGATATGTTCTTGATGGTTTTTTATGGTCCTTATCTTCAGTGCCACTCCCGGGTTGTGAGATTGTTAACTTCATCCGGCCTTACTGGGTGGAGCAATGACCTGGAAAGAAACCTTCCCCAGGGCAAAGGCAAACAGGATCTCTGAAGTTATATAAAAAAAAAATTTAAACTGGTAAAATTTCCAACAAATTGACTGCATGCTACGCTGTACAGTGTTCTTACTGCTAGCTCTCCAAAATGTTAGATGGTGGCATGAAATTGCTGAAAGGAACAGAAATGATCATTTGCAGTGCAGTCTCCAATAACGTCTCTTATAATATTCACTGGCACTGTGATCCAGGTGTGATTTGCATAAGAAACACTTCCTATGATGTCTTGGAAATCCTATTTAAAAGCAAGCTGAAGTTGATTTTTTCATTACTTTAATGGTAAAGCTCTGAAGATCTAGTTAGTGCAGCTCTGTGCTGGTGTAACAGCTGCTGAATCCCAACATGATTAAAAATAAACTGCAGTAATACGCATGTATTTGTGACTGGGGAAGAACAATCACCAGGTGTCCTAGGTACAGAGACAGGGGGTGGAGTTTTTCACCGCTGTTTATTCAAATATCCTTTACATGAGCCATGGGCATGGTTTCGGCAGGGAAAATGCCATGCCCGGAAGTGGAAGTCGGTCCATTTTGTCTGGCTTGCTGAAGTGAAGGAATCAGAGGGCACTGCATGCCCGGCAGGTCTCTTCCCATTTCCTATCCCTCTAGGACGCTTCTGCAGGACAGGGGGACTGAGGAGATGCAGCGGGGGCCCCTCCCAAGCCGTGGTGCTGAAGTGACAGCTCCGAAACAACAGCCTGGACTGGCAGGGCCGGGACTGCAGCTTTTGGTGCTGCAAGTCCGCAGCTGCCCCGGGCAACACCAGCATCTCCCATCAGCCAGCAGGATCTATCCGCAAGCCCCTGCCTTCCCTTTTTTTTTTTTTTTTTTTTTTTTCTTTTTTTTTTCTTTGATCGGGGCAGGTGAGCCAAGAGAGCTCTCCACCATCTTGTCTTTGTCCTCTGGGCCATGTGGGCTGCCTCAGCCCCCTTGGGTTGTTTTGCTTCAGGTGTCACCGAAACTACGAGAAAAACAAAAACTCTCCAACAACATTTTTTTTATTAGAGAGTCTAGCTAGGATGTTGTTCTGGCTGGTATGTGCCACAGAAATCCTTCCATCCACACATAGCCCAGGTGTGCAGAGAAAATCATTCTAGGACACATGAATTTTCCAAGATTTCCCCCAAACTTTATACAGTCAAAATTCATAGAACTTTATTGGTTAAATATTCATTGGTACAACGTTGTGTAGTTCTTAGTGTTTGGGTTCCTATTGGATTGGATTTCTTTGCCTCTGATGCTAATTAGGTCCTCCTTCTTATCTTTCTTTTCCCAGACCAGGTGCCTCCGACCATGCCAGGGGTGAGGTTTGGAGCTGATGTTCTGTTAATGGCCTTTGATGGTCGTTGATGGTCTTTATCTTCTATGGCACTCCCAGTCTGTTGAGATGTTAAGCTCATCAAGGCTCACCTGGTGCAACAATGCCCTGGAAAGAAACTTCAGTGCTTTTCCCCCCGGGCAAAGGTGAACAAAATCTTTGACTGGGGCAAAGGTGAACAAAATCTTTGACTAAAGTTACATAAATTTTTTTTAACTGATAGATTTTCCAGCACAGGGAGTGGGCCACGTGCACTGCTCGGGGAAGTGGCAACCATTTCATCTTTGTCACAAGGCGACTACTTAACACCTCCCTTTTTTGTCGGTTAAAACATTTACCTTTTATTTTTGCACATTTCTTTCTATTGTGTGTGTCTCATTCAATTGATTTGTTTTATTTTATCTTGGTTTTTTTGTTTAATAAATTGCAATTTTCATTCATCATCTCTCTTATTGACCCTCCTTTGCTGGCAGGGGGAAGAGGGGTGGCTCATTTGGAGTTTAGTTCCCCGTTGGATGTCAAAACCAACACACCATGCCAGCAACTAACCTGTCCAAGGCATCATTTTGCCATTTAAAGGCGTTTTTAAGAGCAGCTGACCAGGCAGTTGCAGTCTTGTCTTCCCAACTTGTGACCTATGGGTGGCTGTAGTAGAAGGACATACCCTTGCATGGAGGCCAGCACGAGCAGATCCCACAGGTTCTGGGAGGGGGAATACTACTGCCTCTGTTCTTCTTCAAATGAAACCATGTAAATGTCCAGCCTCAATAGCTGGGACCAATCAGGGCACTTACAAACCTGATCATTAGCTTAAATGCCAGCCTCTAAAACTGAGGGCCTCCACAGCTTTGAGACATCTGAAGTCCCTCTGCTTCTGTCAGGGAAGTCCCCTGCACTGTCCTTGTGGTGCATCTCTCCATCTTCAAACAGGACCACATAGTTCACTCCTGAGCCTCAGAGATCACAACAGGCACCCTCTGTCCCTCCTGCCCCTCAGCATACCCCCGCCTGTGGGAGACAATAAAAATCTTGTGGAATAAGTAAAGGGCCTTTGCTCACTTTTGCTTACTGACGATTCTCAAAAAGCACTTTGGGAAACGTACAGCCAACATGTACACAAGAACAAGTTGTATAAGCTTCATGTGAAAAGCAACTGATCAAAGTGCTAATTGGTCAAGGGAATGCGTGAACAGCAACACCGGAGGTGATAAGGGATATGGCAGGTGGCCAGTATGTATTTTGGGATTGTGTGTTAAGAAGAATATTTTGTGCATAGTACAAAAGGAAGAATGTTTTTAGCACAGTATAAAAGACCTTCCATAGTTGTAATAAACATCTCTCTTTGGTGAAACACTGAGAGTCCATGCCCTCATTCACTACAAATGGCGCCCTGAATCAGGAACTTAACAAGGGACGGTGAAAGAATGTACCGTATCGGTAGCAGACCCCACTGAACCAGGAGAACTGTACAGCGTCTTGAGGTGAGCAGTGGGGGAACCATGGGTGGAAAGATGTTCCTTGAGCAGAAACAGAGCCTTGATGTTTTGCAATGGCTCTTGCATCAACAGAATAGAGATGATGCCTTAGGATTTTTTTTAGCTTCTATATTTTCATGTATCTGTATTCTTGTACTTTTCTAGTGTACAGCACTAAAACTACTGTTCACTCATCGTTAGACAAAACAATTCCTCTCTGAGCCTGAAATCCAAGGACACTTTGCTGCCTCAGAGCCCCAAAATATGTAAACAACAGTGAATTGGGGGGAGCAAGTTGGGGTTGTTTGACATCATCACCTGAAAGGGTATCATGGAGAGTTGAGGCCCAATATGTCAATAAGACAGGACTGTCCTGGTTTTAACTCGGTCACAATTTTTTGGTCAGTGAGGGAATGAGACCAAGAAACCACAAAGATGGCTCCTGTGAGGAAGTTCTAGAACTTTTCTCCTTCTTCTCCAGCAAAGGAGCCTTGCCTCCTGTGTTTCAGAACCAATCCCATTATGGTCTCTGAGGTTTGATGAACAGGCTTGCTGCTCCAAGGCTGGGCCAATTGCACAGGCTAGTTACACCTCTGTGAGACGTATAGTCTTGTACTCTAAAGAAGAATTCAAAACAAGATAGGGGCAAGCCGCCATGTAAGTTTCTAGGTTGTTAGTATTTAGTTTTAGTATCATGCACTGGGGAAAAACAAGCAGGAGGGTGAAGGAGATGTAAGAAAAAAATGGAGAACCTCAACGATCAACAGTAAGAGAAGACAGATACCTGTTGTGTTGTGCTGTTCCTGTGGTACTCTCGATATGGAAGAAAGCTGATTCTCGAAGCGAATATTTCTTTCATGGAGATCTGCTAAGAAAGAGAGCGACACTTCGCTCTGAGAAAAAACAACCTGGCTTTTGAGGAACTGGACTGAAACTGATAGAAGCCAAAAAAAGGGGGAAGAGGCCTGGCTCCCCCTCAATCTGAAGAAGTTGATGCTAAGAAAGAAATTGTGTTCTGTGGGAAGGAAGAGGTACCCGCCACACATCTGAACAAGTGGAGCGTAGAAAAAGCTGTGTTCTTCTCAGGAGATTTGTGATATGGCCATTACGCTTGCCAAAACAATGCAGTTGGCCTTGGACGAAACATTCTTTCCTTACTCCTACGAGGTAAGAAAAGTCCTGCCAACCAGCAGTTAACCTGACTGTTTCTTGGAAAGAACTTTCCACAAACTTGGGAGCTGTAAGAAACTTCTCCTATGATGCTGGAATGACAACCTGTAATGATGTAGTTTGATCTATGTTAGAACTTCATTCATCCTGCCGCCCCTTTGTATGCGGGAAGACAAATGGGGTGGAAGAGGGATGAACCTGAAGAGAAAGAGACGGGTCCCCAAAGAATACAGTGTCTTAAAAAATCTCCCATTTTATTTTTCTTCTCCCTGTATTTGGTCTCTAATCTCTTTGTTACTCTCTCCAGTGTGGTAGTATTCTCAGTTAGTTTTTTAGTAATAAATCTATCTGGCAAATTAAAATTATTCAGCCTGTCTGACCATTTTCTGGGCAATTATCATAATCTTTCTCTCAATTATGTTATCAGTTATCTAAAAGCTCATATTTTCATGTTAATTGGGCTTTTGCTTCTCCCTTCTGCCTCGTCCGGTGGAAGGGAGGGAATTTCGTGGGCGCTTCTGGCTTTCAGCACAGTTCAGACCAGGACAAGGACTTATAAAAGGGGAAGATCTCATGACTCGGTGTCCATTTTTGATGTAGCCTCAGAAGGAGGCTTTTGTCTGCCCTTAATGTAACCGTAGGCCTTGTGTAATTGGTCTGCTTTTATTCTCATTAACTTTGTCTGGCCTCTGTTTTAGTTGTGAGCCTTGTTTTAGACATTAGAGTACTGCCGTGGTCTTTGCAGCTGTGTAGGGCTGGGCTTTGGACTCGGTGTGGGAGGATAATGGATATACGCATGTGCTAGATGATAGGTATGGGGATGAGAACTGGGCTTGAAGCGACCAGTTTTGGAATTTGGACAGATGAAAACATCTGTCCAATCAAAGTCTGAACGGTGTGTGAGAGTTTTTTTCTGGTTATGTAATCTGTCTAAAAAACGGCTATTGGATGGTGCATTCTCAAGAACCGGTACAGATAAGACACCCTATATAAAACCCTCGCAGTGGACGTGCGGTCAGCTTCAAGATACGGAGTGAATCACTAGAAGAAAAGAGCTGAAATTGCTAAGCAGGCTGAAAGAGCTGGAATAACGAGACTAATAAAGAAGAACCTGGACCCTGCATGCCTGCGTGTTGGAGTGGTGTTGTTTTTCCTGCGGGGTGCTGCGGAGCCGGGGCGTCACAACTTGGTGACTCCGGCGGTCCGAAGAAAGCACAGCCAAGCAGCCCACTCGGCCAGAAAGCGGCCAGGAGCAGCGGCAAAGAGAACCAGCCCGGCGCAGCGGAGAGCAGCGGAGAGCGAGGGAATCGGCGAGCCCCTCCCCCAGCCAGCAGTAGCGAAGAACCGGTGAAGCAGATCGGAGCGGAGGGCCGAGCAGGCGGGGTCGAACAGACTGCCTAACTAGGAGCGGCGGCGAGGGGATAGCGAGACCGGTAGGCGATTCCCTGCAGCACCACCCCACGCGGCGGTGAAAGGGCTGAAAGCGACAGGCCGGTGAAGCCCGCCCCAGGCCTCCATCTCCCTTCCTTCCAAGCCGGCGGGCCGGAGCGGCAGGGACCGGCCCGCCCGCGTGAGCAAAGCGCTCCGGCAGCAGGAAGCGGAGCGGAGGATGGAGAAACAGAGGACCCGTGACAAACCCCTCTGCGGCGCTGACTGGCGGAGAACAGCTGAAATCCGTTCGAATATACCACACGAGCGGGCAGAGAGTCAGGAACCGGGAGACTGTCGGGAGTTAGCAGCCGGTGAGTTGTCAATTTAAATTTATGAAACTTAAATTAGCGAATTTAGTCCAGTGGAAATGGATATAAGAAGAACGGCGGTAGAGCCGACGTGAGATCCATGTCGGTGGAGACAGGATTAGGGTGTGGAAATATTAGAAATAGCTGGAATAGTCAGCAGAAGTAATATAATAAATGGCGGTGACAGCCAAGAAGCTCCATAGTCAGTCAAAGACAGGATAGGTGTAGCCAGCAGGAAAAAAGAAGAAGCTGGAGGTTTTGCGAAAGGATTAATAAACCGGAATTCAAGTAAGCATGGGGTCTGCGGCTCTGCAAAGAACAAGCTGCTATAGACAGCTTTCCCCTGAGATTAGCAAAGAAAACAAGATACAGAGTTTAGAGAGAAGAGGATCTAACAGACCTTTTATTATGGTGCAAAAAAACATGAACTGCTAAATGATATTGGAACAATTTATGATGTGAACAATGGGAAGGAAATTGGAAGATGAAACTCTGGGAATAAGTGCAAGCAGGTTTCTAGACAGGCTTAAACAGCTAGCAAGAAGTTTATTATCGGGTTCAACTAAATGGTAAGCAGTCATATAGTATAGAAACAGACAGTTACAATGCTCAGAAGGCAAATGCCAGTTCTCACCTATTAGCTTCACAAAAAACAGGATGGAGATCTTTCAGATGAAATATGGCAAATAGTTAAGAGATGAAGAAAGAAGAGAAACCACTCGTACCGTCCTCAAGTCATGTCCAGTGCTTTAGCTGAACAGATAGCGTGGGAGAGCACATGATGATCTCCCCATGGGACCTTGCCGAGAGAAACAGACACAGGCTCCGTTAGTCCACCTCAAACCCCACCCAGATTACTCCACCAACCCCCGTTTGAACAAATGGAAGTGGAATGCTCTACATGCCATTACCAGAAAGACGAAGACAGACAGGGAGCTCATCTACCTTATTTAGACTTCGATGTAAATTGTCTATGTAACAAAAGGAAGCTATGACAATCTTTGCCTTCGACGATGAACGTATTGACAAGGGATTCGAGAAAGGGACATAAGAGTGCTTACATAAAGGCTCATAGAGCTATTTGAGAGGATGAACAATATAGACAATCAACTTGAACAACTAGAAGGAGAGAAGCGCTACGGGGGGGATGGTTTAGATATCAACAACAAATTGTAAATATGTTAGGTCTCTCAAGGGGATTAACAGAGGAGGGCAGGGAGGGCTCTGCTGGGGGCATGGAGGACAAATAAGAAGGGACTGAATAAAATGGTTGACAGACTGGATTTTTTAACACAAGGGAAGAACAAAAAAGGGGTCGTAGACTTATCCCTCTGATCCGAATTTTAATAAGCTAAAAAATATAAAAGGGTTGGATACAGAATTGTCAAATTGAAGGGGAATTATGTTTTCTCTCACTTGTTGCACCAGTAATTCAAAGAGGTGACAATTTAATACACTAGAACCAATAGATTGGAAAACAGTGCAGAGTATACAGAAAGCAGTTATGGCAATATGGTCATGACAACGACTGGTAAGAATCAATCACTTGCGTTAATTAATATCAGGATTTGGTCCCAGCCGAAGTCAAGCAATTAATGGGAACTTATCCTTTCTTCCACTACATATATGCCTATGGCTCTCAAGTGGCAGGAACGTTTAGAGATTTTACAATTGGAAAATAATAGAGTTGCCCCAAGGTTATACTCTTCGTGTCGCTACCTTAGCTCAATTGATGGTAACTGGTGAATTTAGAGAGGGTGCCAGACAGGCTTTGCTTCACCCAAGGATAAACTAACCAATCTAAAAATGCAGAGCATTAGCAGCCCATTCTATGCTCTCCACAATCGGGACGACCAAAAAAATCCCCCATATATAAAAATTATGCAGAAACCAGATGAATCCTTTTTCCATTTTGTAGATTGTCTTAAAGAGGCTATAGACAAGGCTTCTACAGTGGATAACGAGCTAAAGCCACTTTTGGCCAAAGAATTGGCTGTACAAAATGGAAATCCAGTATGTCGGCAACTAATTGCCACCCTACCCACAGGGGCCTCCATGACAAAAATACTTGAAATCTGTGCCCATGCCCAAATGGCAGAGGAAGCTGAAAAGGCAAAAATACACACAAATGCTTTAACTGCAGCCCTGAATGGAAATAAAACATTTGGGAGGAAGAATCTAGAGAAAAAAAGGCGTATGTTTTCTATACAGCCAACTTGGTCATATGAAACACGATTGCCCTAACAAGAGTGCCAAAAGACCCCAAGGCGTAAATTTGGTCTCTCTGCATAGTCGACTGTTCCCAGAAATTTATATAGACCACAAGGGCACAAGAATGAATACGGATCATGGTCTATTAATGTCCAGGATTATGGGGAAAGAACATCCTTACTAGGACTAATCCATTGTTCTCGGCAGAGATATACACGGAAGGCAGCCGCGCACGAAGGGATCGGTCAGGACATACCAAATTACATCTCCAAACAAGTGATTGGTCATTTACAGAAACGGCAGTCTCGTACTCAACAACGACTCTGTCCATACATAAGCCCGAGATATGGCAGGAATCAATTTTGCCGTGGCAGAATCCTACAATAATATAACAGAGATACCTCATTTCAACACATTCCTAAAATTAGCTAGTAATCTCATGGAGAGATATAAAGACATGCCGGTTTACGTTTAGATGAATAATCGGCATTCGGCGT